>CM063725.1:195000-531562 GCA_032441825.1 Chaetogeoica ovagalla
TTTTCCTCTCTCTCACTCTCACTTCGCGCCTTCATTTCACAGAAGTAAGGTCAGCTATTCTTATTTCTGTCATCCACATCTCTCCAGCTCATTACCCTCCTTTCTCTCAATATAGCCAAACCATCTTGGCATGTGCTCTTCCTTTTCTCCAGCTAAAGACACAATTCCCGAACTATACCTGTTACTACTATTTTGTTTGCATCCCTTGCAAACCCAAAGGTCAACAGCCAGTTTTATATATATATATAGTACTATCCCTACTGAATTCTTACACAATTTTTACTTTAAAGGTGTATATGGATGAAAACAAATCGAAATGTCCGGAGTGTATATTGACTATATTAACTTAAGCGTATACACGATTAATTATCGTTTTCCTATTGTCAGTTGACCAGCACTTTAAGAAATCACTGTAACGACTAACATAAATGCTATAGCTTCTGCAGTCGACATAGCCTAGTCTGAACACGCCTATCGTCATCACACGTCTCTGAGGTCAACGCCTTATGTTATTACAGTTACGATTATTAAAATTACTTAAACAACGATGTATGTCAAAAAATAGTTAAGAAAATAACTAATAATAATAATAATAATTAGGTAGGTATATGAACAAACGGCGTATGCGTATATGTATATGTATGTGAACAACGAGTCCGGAGACATCTAGCGAGCAGTTAATTAATTACTAATTCCGTAATGGCTCAAGGTTTCATTTTTATTGACAAAGAGAAAAGAAAAGATAGTTCGACGAGACAATGTATTTTGTTAATTGATCGAAGTTTAATTACTACGCGCAACAATAATATGTGTTATTATTACGCGCGCGTTGTTACCATACTATATGTTTGTCATTATATTTTTATTGGATCTCCTCGTCCACCAATATTCTATCTAGACTATATAGTGTTCGATTAATTATAATTATTTTTGTTCTCTCTTTCGAATCGAAATATTTAGCCCGGTTGTAGGGGGGGGGGAGGAAATAATGTTTGTCAAATATCAGCGTGTCATTAAAGCAATAAACGAATATTGTTCGAATAAAAATTACATTTAGGTGAATAATAAAATAATTAAAATATCGTGGTTTGAACAAGCTTAGTGTAGCCCTTGAAGGAGACTTAAATGCGAGCAAATTAAATTGTTGTTTTCTTTATTGTTTTTTTACCAGCTTTATTAAACGCGCAGTGTACGTATAAAAAAAACTTTTTTCGTATTTTTATTGCACTATTAATGTTGTCAAATCTGTCCGATGAAGTATTATTAAAGTAATATTATCAATTATCACTTATCACACTAATATAAACAATTACGCACCCTTAAGTGGTAAAAATAGTACATTATTTTTATATTAGCCTAAATTTTCCCCTAATCGCTCTTCAACGTAGCTTAACGACATAAACGATATGAATTTCCTCTGGATTAAAATGTCGAATAAAGAAATCTAATATATAAAACAATTTATACTATCTTATCGTGGAAATGAATAGGTACTTTAAATAATTTATAAACAATTAACTCCTCGTACATTTTTAATTTAAACAATTTTTTTTATATACATTTTACTGCGTAAATCATTGAAAATTATTAAAATCCGTGAATATTTATGTTAGTAGTATAATGTACTAGTTCCAAAGTAAAACTTATTTAGAAAATAAAATACGTATCTAAATAAGTTTAAACGTAATAATCACCTTTGAAACAATAACGTTAAAAATAAATCACAGAACTGCAATTAATAATCGACGTTAATATTATTGTTGTATATATTTCACTATATCACAATTACTTCAATTTATTTTTAAAACGTAATTAATTCAGAATTCTTTAATTTCATTGTGCGCGTTAATTGCGCCGATATATTGTAATAAAATTTCTTTGTGTAATGTAAACTCGAAACATTGTGTACAACAAGTTATTTACATGTAATAATAATAATAATATGATGTATAATATTATAATCATTTACGAGTAAATGCAAATGTCACAAGAATTATAATCTTATGAATATCGAGTTAAAAAATTGATTATCAATATACATTTGACCGCACTTCATAATATACATACATGGAAATAAAGTCTGTTTTAAAACCGTTATTACTCAGAGTAAGCTCGTTGGGATGGGGTGTTTAGGGTCAAACCATCACCGCTGTTGGTTTTTTTGTAAAACTCAATTATTCAATGACTAAATTTATTAAATTATTATAATAATGGGTATAAACACCTATACGAAACAAATATTTCATTTATGTTTAATTATTAAAAATATAAAAATAAATAAATAGGCACTGATAAGGAAATATTTAATAAAATGTTTAATATTCTCCCCGAGAAGAAATCACGCGCACGGATCTGACTCCGAATAAAACAAAACGATTTGATTAGGTACAACATTTGGATATCATTACTATCGATTTAAATAAAATCGTACTTACTTGAGATAAATTCAATCCCGCGACTATATTATATATAAGTATACCAATATATCGTTTGTACGCGGTTGGATTTTGCAAAGTCGTTTATCGGTTACAGTCCGTAAAATGTTCTATTATTATTTTGGTTTATTTTATTATTATTATTATTATTATTTTGAAAGCGCGCAACGGATATTTTTTAATCGATTGTATTATTGTAAAAAAAAAAATAATAGTATTGAGTCTCGAAAACTAAATCCGTATATAGTCGATAAAACTAATAAAACTGAAACCGGCCCCGATAGAAAAACGAATTTAACGCGGTCAAACACTGTCCGAGTCTTCTGTTACACTAACGAAATGTCATCATCTCCGTGACTATTCGTACGCATTACACGTTTATGGCATAAACCCACTAGTGTGTGTGTGTGTCACATGTATAAGGGTCATTCATATATCATTGAATCATTTAAATATCTTAGTACACATTTTAGGCATTATTTACATTAGAATATTATAATGGTGGATTGGTTTCACACTGTAACAATACCTCGTCTCGATATTTCGAGAATTTTTTGTCGTATAAGTTTATTTTTATTCAACGTAGTTATATTGAAATCAAAGGGCGGTGAAAACTACGTGTTTGCCGTCGTATACCAAACGAGTCTGATATAATAATAATATAGTGGAGGTGAATGCAATATTTTTCTTATTATTGTCATATGACATGTAATATAATGACATAACATAACATATCATATTAAAATTAAAACTCACCCGGGAATTATTTGTTATCAGGTAACAGCTCTAATCAGTTATGTATTTTTACAGCAATTATATTTAATATTTATCGAACCGTTTTCATTGTAATAATGATTTTATTAAAATTATAATAAGAAGTTCAATATTACTTGCGAGTAGTGGCCGTTCAAAAAAAAAAAAATATTTAAAAAAAGAAAATATTTTTTTTTCTTTGCAAATTTTGCAATTATTACACAATGGCATAATAATTATCAGGCCTCCACATACATTTTTAACCACAGTACTGTAAATAAATCCGAGCCCTCATTATTATATTTATAATAATTTCTAACATTAATGTTTTTTTATTTTTACAAAAGGTGGAAATCGGGGGCATGGGGGACTTAGTCCCCTCAAAAATTAAATATAGTAAACTTAGCCCCCCTAAAAATAGAGGACTATTACTTCATAAGTAAAATTATTAAATTTTTAACATTTTTAAATAAATTATTGCTATTATATCTTATTTTATAAGAAAAAACGATTAAAAATTTGTATTCATATACAAAATAATAATATATAAGTGTGTTTAATAAAGTAAATACGTGCTAAGCAATATTATTTATGTATATTGTGTGAATTAATTAATTAATTTTAAATTATAATTAATTCAATAATGGTTAAAACAGTGTTTGATATCTTTTATATTAAAAAACAAAAATTAATTGTTACTGATTCTTCATCAATAACAAACACTAGATTCTAAAAATGGACAATTAAATATTGGTATAAAAATTGATATAACTGTACAAAAAAGTATTGAAAATACTGTAGATGAAAACAGTGCCATTTCTGACTTTAATAGCAGGTTCTGTGCGACCAATTTTAACAGTAAGTACAAATGTAGGTAAACAGAGTTTAAGTTATGTTATAATTAAATTATTATACCTATGTAAAATAAAGAAGCAAACGTGTAAACGAGTGTAGAACAGAAGAAAATGAATCCTTAAAACAATATTAATAATAATAATAAATTTAGCATAGCGCATACGATTGTTCGCTTGGTTAGCGTCAAATTAAACACCCGCGTATACCGACAGAGCGCGCCTGTCGAACGCAATAAAACAGGAAAAGAAAATAGTCACCAGAAAGCGAAATGACACAACAAAGAGGAGGTAGCTACATAGAAAAACGCGTATAAATAGCGATCCGCAACCGATGGACAGCTTAGTTGTGCCGCAGCGGGCTAACGCGAACAACATTGTTCGTGTTTGCTCTGTTTGTGTGTGTGTGGGGGTAAAGTAGGAGTAGCCACTAGTTAGTAGGTTAAAGCGTCTAAAAATGTTTGTTTACGCTAATGGATAAAACAAAAATGTTAAGCCCCCCATGGATGTGACCAAATATCCGCTTATGGTGGTTACCTTTATAAAACATTAGTTAATTTAGTTACCCTAAAATAAGTTTAAAACACGTCATGTACATTAATTTACTGCAGTTTAATATGAAATCAACATTTTTTTTTAAAGTATTCATAAATAATAAAATATAATTTAAACTTAAAAATATCTTTGTACTTTGTTAATAAGTAGATACATATAGTATACTCTTTTCTTTTAATACACGTATCGTCACTTAATTTTAAATTTTATATTAGTTACATTTGGAACGAATCATTTTATTTTTTTAATTTAAATTAATATTACGTATATATATATATATAATGAATTAATAATTATTACCTATAGGGTGTATTACGAACAATGTATAAGACGTCATATTTACAACCGCACGAAAAGAGTTTAAAACTTGAATCATATTATAATAAATTGTCATAATATGTCAGTCATTAGAACACTGCATACAGGTGCCACTTGCCCATATAATTATTGAAAGATGTAGGTATACGTTCGAATTCGTTAGTTTTATGAATGTTAAAAATTTGAATTGCATCCGTATCGCCTATAATATACGTTTCATTTGATTTATGGCCTTGTAGGAATTAATTGAGTATACTCTTCAAAATTTGCAAAACATAACGTATTATACACTTATATATCGTTCGATATGTTGTTTTAACGTCGATAGCGTCAATAAACCATTCAACAATCAAAAATTTCGCGTGCACGTATAGAGACAATCGTCAACATCAATACTAAATAGCGAGTATATGTAGTGCTTTTCATACATTACACAACGGCTATGACATAGTAAGTTTCTACTAACTGAATAAAATTGAAATCAACAAATTCAGATAAAATAAAATACGAATATATAAAGTGCACCGAATACGTTCCATACACCGGCTCTTTTCCAAACTGTTTTATGAAACGGTAATAATGAATGTGTTAGGTTATCTTTTTATAAATATATATTCATATTCATATTTTGTTTACAATTTGACCGACCTTTAAATTGTTATTTAACCCCAAAATAATAATTATTATTGAATATATTAATTATTAATTATTGTCAATTGAGATTTATTTGAACTCAAAAATATATTGTTTACTGTTCATAATAATTAACTACAATATTACAAGAGACAACTGCAGATTCAATAATATTTTATATTGATATTTATGGTTTATGTTTATATTAAAATGTAACATTATGAGTATGTGGTGCGCTGCACGAGTCATATAAATTTTAGTGGATGAGACAACATTCTAACTAATTAACATGCACTACACTTTAACAATTGAACAACAGTTATAATTTATTTAATCAAGTTAATAGCATTGTTTTTTCTTTTTTTTTTAATTGTCTGTCCATAATAATGCACAAACATTAAATAATATTTTATAGGTATCCCATAATATCATGGACAATTTTTCATCAAATTTAATTGGTTCAAAACTGATTTTTCTTCTTAACTTTTTTCAATAACCTACTGTTCATTATCTTATATTGGGACAATAAAAAGAAAGAAGATAGGCACATATTATTTCAATTTAAAACTTTCACTTTTACAGAATTTTGAGACTGGCTGGTCTAGTACTAATTTTGTAAAAATTTTCTCTTCTAAGAAATAACTGAGTCATTTTTTTGAAATTAAAATGTACCTTATAGATGAACTACATATCACAGGTAAAAAAAAATGCATTTGAAATAAGGAAATTTTAATCAAATGTACTAATGTTGAACATTCTTTATTAGAACAAAAATTGTTTCTTTTATTCTCTAAAATAAGTTCTTTTTACAGAATTAAAATCAGACCAGCCAAAGTTTCAACATTTTATTAAAGTAAAAAATCTCCAAAATAACCATGAAAAAAATGTTTTTTTTAAACATTATAGAATCATTTTAATATAAAAATATATGAGTAAAAAGTTACTAATATTTTTGTATTAACTTAAAAAGTTAATATTTATTAAAAAAAAAAAGGAAATTAATTCATAGTTAAAAGTTAAATATTTTAAATTAGTTATAGTAATAATAATAATAATAATAATGAATTGTATGAAAAATAACATAAAATTATTAATAACATATATGTTAAGTAAAATATTGTATAAAATAATAGATGTATTACATACAATTTATAAAAATGTGTATTGTCATCTATAAGTTCATTAACAAAGTCTTATCAATCTTTAGAAAGTTTCAAATTTAGATACCTATTTAAACACATGAACTACTACTATATTTATTATAGTTTTAATCTTAAAACTTATTTTCGATATCATAACTTGTAGAATAGAATGTTAAATACAACTGTAATCTATTAAGAATGTTATCGTAATTGAAAATTTTAAAATTAAAAAGAAAAATATTCATAATAATTAAGCATTTGAATCCTTTTTATTTGTTAAATTTTTTTTTAACTCTCTATATGCCATCACTGCCGAAGCCCTTTCTTTTTCTATTATCCTTCGATCAGATAAAGATAATTCTTTACGTTTCCCTGTAAACACTTTACGTTGAATAGCACTTTTACTTGGTTTTTTTAGGATAACGTCATTTATTTTCTTTGCTTTTATAGTCTTTCCAGCATCCACCAACATGGACTTTAAAAACAAGTCATCTTTACGACCAGGCTAATAAACAAACATAATTAATCGTTACTAATTAATTTAATAACAAAATAACTGTGGGTTTTCTTTATCTTACTCTATTTTCGAAATCATTGATAACTGCTTTTCTTGGTTTTACAGTTAAACTTGGAGGACAATGTACGGTTTCTCCAAATGCAAAATTGTCTTTAACGTACTCAGTGGCTTGATCTATTTTTTCTTGTGTTCCTTCAGCGAGCTTTTGCTTTTTTTTTTCTTTTTTTTTATTTCTTTTCAATTTGGTTTTTAACTGTCTTCTTCGTTTAGCTTGTATCAGTTTTTCTTTTGTAGTCTGAACAATTACAGGTTCAGTAACGACAACACCACTCTCACGAATAACATTCATTTGTTCAGGTTTTTCTTCCATTTCAAAAGCACATTTTTGATTATTTTTCAGTACTCTACCTCCTATATCAATGTATGGTTGGCTGTTACATTTCATATTACTATTAACTGTTTTTTTTAGTTGCATGAATTCGCGTAAACTCCGTGGAATATCTTGACGTTTAGGATCTTTTGGAGGTGCATTAGTTTTTCCTTTTAACCTGAAATCCATTTAAAACGGCAATATATTATATTATGAAAAACACATAAAAACATTTAGTAACAAATAGAATTATCATATTTAAGCTCAGAAAGACGTGATGAATTACAGAGTTAAATTCCGCGGGCCAGGCCAAATTTAGATGAATTAAACGATATGTATGTGAAAAAAAGATATTGCACACAATATTCGTTTTAAAATTTTCAATAAAAAGCTAAAACTTTTTTGGGCTGTTATTAATTTTAGAACTCGATGAACCTTTTCTATCATACTCTGATTATACTGAATTATTAAATTAAAAAAAAACAAAACAAAAGTGCAATACTGACACATATATTTATATTTTAATTATTCCGTAATTAGATAGCTTTTTGTGTATATTTTGATTACTTACGTATCAGCTTTACATTTACTATTGTAATAGAGTGCCCCACCAGAGTATTAGTTGTTTCATTGTTTTGTTTTTCACAGTTTTCTAGTAAAGAGATATTTCGAGTGTGGGTACAAAATGTGTTCTCAGTCATAGCAAAAATTATAAGTTTTTTATTGTTATCAATTTTATGAAATAGTCTGTCGGATATTATTGTTTCGAAATGAAAATATAAAATTAGGTTTTTAAATATCAACGTTTAATGACTCACTCTTCACCGCGTTTGGCGATTTGTTCAAACACATCCTTTACTTTTTTTTGCTTTTTACTTTTAAATTTCCGTGCCATTTTTCGCTACGAAGTTAATAGAATACACGTGAATTTCGACATTCAACTGTTTTATAAAAAGACTATTATACAATATTTAAGACTTACAGCACGTAATAATAATATTACTACTATTTAGAAATTAAAAACGAAAAAAACCACCTTTTTTTCACACACTCCCTGTAGTAGTCGTATGTTTAATGACGTTATCACAATGAATCGTTGTTATCAATTGTCACGAGAGCTGAGGTAATCAGCCACGGGACTTATAGCGTTTTCCACAGAGTGCACTACTATTTCCAATAATTATCTTATGTTAGGAGAATTAATATTAGTTTACAATTATATAGTGCGAATTTTATATTTTACGTGCGTGTTGTGTACACTTTGCCAGTTTCTCGCACCGAGTGCCGCATGACAATTGCACGAGCATTTTATCTATAAATTGATAACAGAGTTGATACAAATCGTAAATCAAAGATAAAATAATCGATAACCAAACTGATAGGGCACATTATTACAAATATGCATTATGTATATAATGTATTTGTTTCTCCTGTATCACCTCGACGCTCGCGCGTTACGTGTAAATAGTAATTTCATGCCACTGAACTTCGAGTGGGGCGTTATGCGACTTATTACCGCGACGTCGGTGTGATCAAGGCTAACGATATACTAAATAAATATATAAAAATTGTGTCCGTAGATAAATAAATACAAATTTATTTCCTTCGCTTTTCATAATAATTACGAAGCCAAATGTTACGTTTCGATTTTACTGTATTTCAGTGATTCTCGAATAATTCCGCAAATTAAATATTCCGAATTTTACACACGTTTTATACGCATTCGTGAAAATATTCGTACAATAATAATTAACCAACGAACAAATAATTTACATTAAAACGTGTGTGTTTTTATACATATTGAGATAACAATAATGTGTTTTGCATTCAATAACAATATATTATGTCAATATGTGTGTCAGGGGCGTATTTACTTCATCCCCTAGGGGGGGGGGCGAGTAGAAAAACGGCCCGTCGAATCTGCTGCTAACTTAGAATTATCGAAAAATTATATGAAAATAATAAGTTTTAAATAAAAAAATGTTTTATTACATTTTAGTTTTAGTTCGATTCATTTTAGTTGTCAGTAGATATAGGTACATACACAAGTATCTAGGGGGGGGGGCGATCGCCCCATCGCCCCCCCCCTTGTATACGCCCCTGATGTGTGTACACAACTATTATGTATACTTACAAAAAAAAACAAAATTAATCGATCGTTTAAATATTAATTTTTCCCTCGTATAATTTGATTTTTTCATTAAAAAACAAAAAAAGATTCTTCGTACAAAAAGAGACTTAAATCGTGTTAAAATTTTGTAAAGCAGAATTTTTATAACGAGAACACGACGTGTCTTACATATTAGATATTACACATAACGATGAAACAAACACGTTAATGTTAACGTATCGAACGGATTCGCGTGGTGTTCTTTCATCCGATTTTCTCAAAACGTATGAAATAATTGTACATAAATATGGAATATTATAAATATTCTATAAACTAACGGTCCAAATACGTAGACTTACGGGACATCTCGCACGAAACGATTCACGTATAATGAACAAACTATAGCAACTAACTATTATAAGTACCTAATAATAATTGTCCTATTTTGGTAACTCTACTCCGTTTTCGTCTAATGTCGATTTATTTACATTATTATACGCAGCCAAAGCCGAAATAATTATCTTTAAAACGATACCTACTAATGTAGTTTTTTTTTTCTACAAACATTCTCTCCAAAAGCGATTTTTTTTCATTTATTTTTCTTATCTGTTTATACTATTGAAAACAACGACGGCGATTCGGATGAAGGTGTACACGAATCTCCACTGCGCCCGCCACGGTTTTGTCGTTCGTCTCCGACCGCTTCCGATTCCCTCCCACCCGGAGTGATAGTGTCGAGGAATAGATTACAGCATGACGACCCACCATTGTCCACCACGGAACGACGATTTCACTCCTCCTACGTTTACACGGACGTTGTTTTTTTCCCCACTTCCCCTCACCAGCCGATCAGTAATCATGGATGAAGTGCAATAGATATTTTTGTAACGAAAATGAAATTGAATTAATGTAATAATAATAATATTATATAAAAAAAATAATAATTTTACGTGTACATAAATAATAATAATAATAATAATAATAATAATAATAATAATAATAATAGGAGTCCCCCCCCGTATTTATTAATTACTCGTCGTGTGATAGAAGTCTTCGTTTGAGTGTACCTGTGTATAATTTGACTTGAGAATTCTTTTCGAAAACCGCCGAGTAAGTATACCAGTAGGTCGTATTCGTTTGGGACAGTACTGTTTTTTTCGTGACACTTTAATGGCCGTTGTCGCACGAATCCAAACGTTTCACAGCAGCAGCCATGGGAATCCTTTAAGAGGTAAACGGACGGGTAATTATACGATGCGAATTCATTGTCGTACGATTTTTATTATTATTTTTTGATTGATATTGCTATTATCCTTTCGTTCATTGCCATAGGTTTCAATTGTCGCTTTGAAACGACACGTGCGTTCAACGACACCCATTAATCGCGGTGCTGTCGATCAATGGGAAACTGTTTTTCGTGTTTACACTCTAAGAGTACTTCCAGGCCGGCGACACATTTCAGTGATGACAATTTAGACGATGCACCCGATAAACGAGTTGAAGGTAAAATGTAGTGACATTGGATATCAGTTACCTTACTGTTCAACAGTTATCAAATTTTTTGCATGTAGAGCCTCATGAACTAAAAATGTGCTAATTTTAAAAAAATTAGGTATTATACGTTTATTATACTATTTTCATACTAATTGTAATTTCACATATTCTTCTGGCATAGGTATTAAATTTATTAAACAACATTTTTGGATTATTTGAAATTTAAATTTGATTTAAATCGAATGAGTTTTGGTGGTGCTCCATGGATCACGGTTTAAAGAAACTCTACCTTAAATGTTTATTATTTTTTGCTTTTTGAATTAAAATATTTTAACAGCCCTAATGCATTAGTTTTTTATAGTATATGTATATTAATAATTATGTTTATACGTAATAATTCTTCAATATAATAATTTAAAAATAAATAGTAAAATATGAGTTAAAATCATTACTGGACATTATGTGGTCTATTTATTATCTACACGTATTTATAGGTCAAGATTCGAATGACATAAATCCTCCAGTGATGGCCATGAGCAATGGATCTAACAACGTCGTCGCTGTTATGGGTTCAGTAGGCAGTGATAACTGCGGTAGCTTGCGTTCTTCATTCACATGTACTCGTCTGACGTTGAACAAAACCAATATGCGGCTAAGTAATTTCTCCACTAAAAGTTTCCAAACCAGGGTTCAAAAATTATTCGATATGTACAAAGACGCTGTTGATGACTTGATACTAATTGACGGTATAGAAAGACTATGTAGTGATTTGCAAATGTCTCCCGAAGAATTCCGCATACTCATTTTAGCATGGAAATGTGATGCTCATCAAATGTGTCGTTTTACACGTTCAGAATTTACAGACGGTTGTCATGCGCTTCAGGCCGATTCTGTATCATTAATGAAAAATAAATTGTCTGAATTGGCAAATGATCTCAATGACAACACTGAAGAATTTAAAAATTTATACAGGTAAGTAAAATATAATCTAAATATAATTTCAAATGTAAATTGATTTGTTTTAATTTTTTTTTTTAATTTTAAGGTTCACTTTTAAATTTGGTTTGGATAATGCTGAAGGACAACGAATTCTTCCAGTTGACACGGCTATTGTACTATGGAAACTGGTTTTTAATGTCCGCGAACCAGCAATACTCCAACGGTGGTTGAATTTCTTGGAGAGCCAAGATAACATAAGAGGTATTCCTAAGGATACTTGGAATATGTTTTTAAATTTTGCAGAAACGGTATTCAACGGTGATCTTTCTAATTATGATGACACAGAGGCATGGCCAAGTGTTTTTGATGATTTCGTTGAATATGAAAATGACCAAGTCAACCAAAATATTAGTGACAAAGGCACTGGAAAAAAACATAGCAGCGTACTTTAAAAATACTAAAACAATTTTTTTTTATTTTTAAACTTAAAAGTAATATCTATTTATAAAACACAGTATGATCATTTTTTATAATCACTCGGATATCTCATTAATTCATTACGAGCCCGTCCAAGATTAATGTATTAATTAATGGTATTTTTCTTTTATAATGGCCATATAATACCATGATATTAATTTGAAATAAATTTGAATTTTATGAATATCGTATCGACTAATTGCATTTTATACATATGATCAAAACGTACAATATATATTTTCTTAACAATTTCGTCGGTTTATTTATTTAAATTTGTGGCTTTTATTTTGCTGTCATACAGCATACTATTTCAAGTTTTTTTTTAACATATAAGAATTATATTATACATTTTGTAGTTCTCGGTCCTATTAATTGAAACAAACTTGGCTGTTCCTTTATGATTGACTAAATGCACAAAGTTTTTGGGATCGAGAAAGTCTTTTATCAGGGTTTAGGCTTCAATCTTGAGCACTGAACGAATCATTTTGTAATATTGACTGAAGTTGTTATAGTCAACAAAAACCTGTGATACTATTCACGCTTAATCGATAACGAGCGTTTAAATTTTGTTAATATTGTGTGATTCTTTTTTTTTCTTTGCTGTAGTTAAGATTATTTTACTAAAAAAAATTCTATAAAATTATATATTATAAAAAAAATAATGCTATTACATAGAAACAAAATTTTATTCTTGAAAATATGTACAATGAATAATATTGCAATAATATGTATAGATAATTTATTTAAATTTTGTTTTGGGGTCTTTGTTATTAATAATATTATACAAAAATAAAATATTTCTACGATAAAATAATTTTTTTTTGTAAATTATGACTTTATTCTTCTCATAACCTATTCACTTTTATCCATTCCATTGATTTCAGTTATAATTTAAGTACAATTTTGTAGTATGTTGTGTTATGTATTAATTTTAATTTCATTTTGTTTCTTCGAGATTAAATTTATGGTAGAAATGTATAAAATAAAATTGTCTTATCTTTTCAAATGTTATTTGTTTAATACTTATAAAATATAGAAAACAATATAGGTTTTATTTTTACTGTCAAAAGTTTTATATGGATGTTTGGTCATTTTTTTATTGCTTTTTACCCAATATAATACAGTTAAGGTGTTTTGTCCTTTGTAATTACAATGATTTATTTATTTATTTTTTTATAATTATTATTACATTTATATTTAATACAGTATTTATTAGCAATTCGATACGCAGTTTGAGAAATGAAAACATTAAATAGTCCAAAAATGATTATAATACATATATATTAAATCAATAAATAAATCCAAATTGTTACATTGAGATCCACTAAAATTTAAAAAAGAACAGTAAAATTATTTGTTAAATGGAATATATATTAAATTAATGTGTTAATTAAAAATATTTAATGCAAGTAATAATTATTTGTTTATAACATAATTAAGGGTTGTGTTTTACACTTAACGGGTAATTTTTAACATAACTTATATAACAATATTAAAATGTATTTTATTTCATATATTACACGCAACAATATAATATTTCATAATGATTCGCACTGTACATGCAAAAGTTTCGTAGGTAACAAAATAGTTTGAAATTACAAAATGTACTCACATAATATTGTATAGGAATGTATTTATTATCTACATTAAGTATAATTAAAACTTCACGAAATCGTCTTGCAACGTTAATATCATTTTACTTTGGTAGATATTCATTAATGAAAGCGTCTCTATTCATGTACAATAAAAATAATAAATAATTATTATACAATTAAAATCTTATAATAGGTAATTTGATATATTCAAGACACGCGGGACTTGATGTCACAGCTGTGCGCGAGTGTTCAAAATTTCTTGTGAATTTAAACAAAAAATAAAATTAGAAGAAAAAAAAATTACATATAATATTATACTAACGTACAAATAAGTGTATAAATAATTTGGAAAACGTTTTATTTTTGTACAGCAGTACAGCAGATTAATTCATCGTTTTGTAATTATATACGTTTCAGGAAATTAATTCCGAGTTACATGAACGATATGTTATTATTTGCAAATCGCCATCGAAATAAATTCGTATGATTTTCGTAAAAGGTTTTTACTACGTTATGGTGTGCATAACATACTTTAATGAAGAATTTTCAATGTGGAAATCAAAGTAGCAAACTTAATAGAATTATTTTCGGAGTGTGACGGAAGGTTTCATTGTAATAAGAAAAAAATTATTGTTGGAAATATTAGTGACTTCATTATCGCAGTATAGTCTAACGCAGCAACACGCGCGACTGAAGAATAAATATGTTTTCTTCACAATATATTTATATAATGTACAACAATCTTTCAATTCGATAAGAAATTGACGTTGATCAGAGCTCGGATTCTATAACGTTTGCTATACAAATAACAAAGTATAGCCCAAAATTTGTTTTATGCATTAAGTATAAAATTATATATTGAATATTTTTTTTTAAACTTATTAGAGTTCTATTGTTATATCTTCGCAGTTTTGGTGCTATTTATTATTATTATTATTATTATTATTATTATTATTATTATTATTCGCTAATATACACGTATTATATTTAAACTATTTCGTGTTTTTCCATTAATTTCGTGCACCTTGAGAAGATAAAAAGAAAAAATTAAATTTATATAGGCATTAATTTATCGCGTGGCAGTGCGCGGGATTTTTACTATACATAATAATTCATACATATTTTTTTCTCTCTCTCGTTATTTTCACTGTTTTCAGTGCATATTTTAAGATATTTTCAGTCATATTTTATCGCATATATATATATATATATATATATTTCAATAATTTTCAGAGTTATAAAATCCTAGCCTCGCGTTCATGATGAAGTGATGATGGTTATCATCATATAACAACCTTCAAACAAAATTTATATCCGAATACATATATTAAGATCCTATAGGTACTTTACAAGAGAACGTTGTAAACATAAATTTTATATTTTTTTTAAACATTTTTTAATTTGTTAACTTGTGCATTCGCGTACGGTAAACGTATACCTATAGGTACTTAAATACACAAGATCAGATATGATTATTACTCACACTCTCATGGCTCATACGCTTGTGTATTTTGAATTGCCTTTACAAAGCTCTTTAGAAACGGATCATTTTCAATTCTCTTGAGATTATAATATACTTTTTTTTTTGCCAGGACAGAATCGATGTAATAGAAAAAAAGGTCGTTGAACAAAACTCGTATGCAGCCGTTAGACCGTAGGTTAGGTTTCGTACGTGTCCGTAGTAGAAGAATCTGTTACTGTCTCGTGTGCACATTTTAGATCGTTTAAGACAGACATTTTTCAAATATTATTTATATTTATATATAATACAGATAAAATATACAAATTTTCTTTGCTAAAAAAGATCCGTTTTGTCCGTTCGACTTAAAAAAAAAAAGAAAAAGAACTCTGTTATAAATATTTTGTATTTTTACATTAATATTTATAGGTTACGTGTACTTTTTCATTTTTTAATTATTTCATTCACGAGGCTGTATGACGTAGTATTGACTGTTAAATGATTAATGAGTATTGTTACAGTTTATGACATCGATAATAATAATAATAATAAAATATTTATATATTACCACAAAATGTCGAAAGGATGTATAGTTATTTGTTGTAACATATATTATACCTTATATAATTTATTAACGCCCACGCGAATTTATAAGATGTTTATAGCATATAATTTTATATAGTTTACCTATGTTATTCATAAATTTTTAATGAACTAACTGGTATCCGTCTTCTAATGTTCTCAAAACGACTTCTATTTTTTAATAGCTACACATACATTTAAATACATATTTTAACGGTATTCAAAAGTATTCAAATATTGAAATAAGAGTATGGAAAATCGAAAAAAAACGCAGTTTTTCATTTCATTTTGTGATTCTTTTTCTATTCAGATCACTATTGTCACATACTTGCAAATGCAAGCTAAAAACGAATTTTATCGTTTGAAAAAAGGGGTTTGAGATTGGATGAGAAATCGGGTCGTAATAGCGATTTTTCAGTTTTGATGAATCCGTGTATAAGTGCTGGGAACACTTTTTTCATATGATGGTTTGTGTCGGATATGAAAAAAAACCATACGTGTTTTGTATCAAATAAATAGCCAATCACGTGAATAATCCTTTAAATACATAATATTCAACATTCGACGAAAACTTAAAATATATTTTTTATACTATTTTAAATGTCTAGATTTATAAAACTCACTATATATATTTATAATTTTTATATAATACAATTTCTAAATTTTCATGTATGCCGCTCTCTAAAAATTGTCGTCCGGGGCTAATGCGTTCTTTGCCTTCCCTTCCCTTATCGCGTCTCCCTGTTCAAAGAACATAAAAAAGATTTAAAACCACGAACGAGCTCGTTCGTATATAAAACATAATAATATATACTTAATGTTCTGATATAGTGCAGCGATATTTCATATTCGGTTGTGATAATATACTAATATATAATTTTATTATTAATATATTTTTTATTTTTATCGAGGTCGACTTAGGACGTTGTATATTTTTTCCCCTCCGCAATGTGAACATATATTTTTATGTATTGATTTTGAATTAATATTGCCATAATTAATACGTGCGTAATAATTATTACTTTTCCGCGCTAAAAATCGAAATATAACAACAAATCAACGAGAACAGATTTATTGTACAATAAACCGAGAATATTTAAATCGATTGTACTATATAATAATGCGTGTATGTACTTTATGATTGTATTATTATTTTTATTGTAATAAATTATTATTGTAAAAATTGTAATGTTGTGTTTTCAACATGCGTTATACATATTTATAAATGCGTTGTATTTAGTATTTGATACAATTATTTTCTTGAAATAATTCTAATAGTTTAAATAAATACGAAACAATTGAAGCTTAAAAAAATATATGTATATAACATATACTTATATTATAATTTTATATACACGGTTAAAAACAAAAATGTAAATAAATGTATTCCGCCTGGTTTATGTAAAAAAAAAAATATATTATATATATATATATATAATCGTAGAATGACAAAAGAAAAGAAACTGAAATCCTTAAAACAATAGAATCGCGCGCGACCATAAAGTATAAGATTCGTATAAAGTAGAAGTGACAAAGGATTTGTGCAAACGCGGAAGACAAAAAAAAAAATTGGAAATCCTTTGAGAATTTATGCTATTCACAGGTGTTGGCGAGGACAGTGTATAAATGTATGTGACTCTCATTAGTAATAAAATAATAATACGATTTTAAGTATAACCTAACCTAACCTACTCTCGTATATAATATATTATACGTATATTCTCGTGGTTTATATTTTTACGTCCGGTCAAGTTCTTTTTTAGATGTATTTTGAAAAATATATTTATGGCAAATGAATTATTCGAGTGTAAGCATACTGGGTTATAGGCTAGATTAATGAAAATCTTGACCACAGTTTTCAGATACGATTCTGTGTGGAGTACTTGAAGAAATTTCGAAAGATTTTATTGAAAGATCTGAAATCATAAAAGGCCTGTTTTCTCGAACAAATTAATCAACCTTGTGAACCCAAATCTTCGGCCATGATCGATTTATGCCTTTGGCCCCTTTCATTATGAACATCTGTGCGTCCGTTTTTAAATTGTCTAAACCAATGTCTAACCTTCCCTGTTGAGCTTCGAGTGGAAATAATAGATTTGCAGTCGCAAGATATCCCAAAAAACTCATTCAAAACATTGCCTTTATTTTTTATCGCTGACGTCCTGTATCATTTTCAAAAATTAAAAATATAGCTGCAAAATACTTCAGTATGTTTGGATACACTTACGTGCGTGAACAGACCTTTTCTCACATGAAAAAAATTAAAGACCCATATCGATTACGCTTAACTGATGACCATTTTCACTATGTTCTTAGAGCGAACACAAGTAATTTTAATGTGGACATTGTAAAAAATAAATAATATCCAACAACAAAAATCATATTAAATATTTTACCAAACAGTTGTAATTTCTATTTTTTTATATTATAATTATAAATAAGAAAATATATATAGAATAAATAAATATGTATATATATATATTTATTATATATATTTTTTCTTATTTATTATCACGAGTATTAACTTATAATTTTTTATTTCTATCTTTTTAATTATTTATTTTTAGATATCCTTTTGATTTTTGTTTTTATTTTTGATTTAAATTTCTTTTTGTTTTCACTACTTTGTTATTATAATTATATTAAAAACTGTAATTTTTATTTTATACATTTTATTATATTAAATTTCAGACAGTATTTTTTTCATAATAAAAAATTTAAGAATAAAATATTTTTATTTTTGTATGACCCGCCAACTCTTTTTAATTTGTAAATATAGCCCGAGATTCCAAAAAGATTGCAGACCACTGATCTACACCAATCACGTATTGAACCATTACTTATCACTGTATTGCCGTAAACACAACACATAATCGATGATTGAATTACGCTATTTCCTTCGTCTTGCAAAAAACGAATGACACTTCATACCTCACAGGCGGCGGAAGATAAAATTGTAATCTCCGTGTTGTTACGGCAATTATTAAAATAATATTGAACGAAAACGGTCGAAACTTGGCATATTATAAGAGAATAATGTACAGATGGCAAAAACATGTCACCAAAGTGTACTTATGTAAAGTGAATTGTAACACATCGGAGGTTGATTTTGAGATAGGCCTCGTATTATATAATTTATAAAAATAATAATTATTATCCATTGGAAGTCGGAATCGTTTTTTTTTTTTTGTGCGTTGCTTAGATGTAATACCATTCAAATATACGTACGTAATCTTGCAAGTACGATTTATTAATTTTTTTTCTTGAAAATTTTAGTTACACACTCATATTATGTATTTAGGAAATTCTCAACTATACTTGCACGAACAATAGAATTATTAATATAAGAAGACGTAAAAACGTTTAGCCTACACATATAGTTTTTATTATTAAGTATAGACAATTCGAAGGCATAAAGTATAGGTTCGTACCGATAAACTGATAATTCAATTTTTTTTTTTACTTATATAATATATTTACCTAAAAGGATTTTTTTTCCAATTCGTGTTTGGTATCTGTCAACGATTTATCAACTACACGACAAGAATTAATGTATTAAAACTTGATACGTTTAAGACGGTAACCAAATGCACGGAAAAAAATCAATAAAAACAAACGTATAATCTTAAAGTTATATTAAAAAAGTACTTAAATGTATTGTTCTCCTTTTCATTCGAAAAAAAAAATTAACGAAATATCTATTTATACGACTATTATATTTTTCTAGAGTATACTTGATTCTTGGCGTTGCACGAGTAATATTCTATGTACATATATGTATAATTTTTTTTTCCGGTAAAGAAATGAATTTGATATTTTTGATTCGAGGAACGAAAAATTTCGTTGGTTTACTCGATGAAACACGCATTATTGTTTAAAAATGTAGATTTTATAACTATTTTTTTATAGATAATTTTTTTATAGAGACAAATATTTTTAAATTTATAGAATGTATTTTTTTTTTTTTTGATTCCGAGCAGAATATAAATGATTTATAAAAATAATAACTCCGGTACAATTTGTAAATTATTAAAGAATAAATCTGCAAATTTGTTTTTTCTTTTTTCAAATCTAAAACATCCGCTGTCTCTTCACAAGAATGAGTAATAATTAGAATAATTTTAATAGATGCATTTATCGTGAAATTGTATTTTAATTGGATATACCGTTTAATATATGCGCTCGTAAATTTTCAAAATACGTGACAATTTTCAAATATTGAAAAGGGCGATATTTTATTTGAAATAATATGACTAATAAGTAAAACAATGTCGCAGAATTCTTGACAATCCTTAGAAAAACGTTCTTTCCTTTTATGTTATATCGTCTTAAATGAATACAATTTATTCGCAGTATCACATATTTCTTATGAAAGACTCTACACATAAAACAATTAAACGCATAATATAATCAATTAGACTGCGAGTCATCTGTCAAAATTAAACAATACTATAACAATTACTATTTTTAAAATATTTTTTTTTCGGTTAGAAACGACTAATTTATTTTTGTGTAATCCACGTTTGTAATATATAATCATAACGAAAACGGAAAATTTTCATATGTGACGATAGTTGTCAGTTATTGTTCAGCAGAATATTTTTAAACTTTGATTAAATATACTATTAATTTTTTTAAATACATATTATTTTTTAGGACGAATACTATTCGATTTCGAATTTTGTATAATATATATAACGAATAGGTATTCGTGCAAGATTGGATATTAAAACGAATTAAAAGTTAAAATTAATTTACTTAGCGTGTTACATTATTTTTTATTTAAATTTTAAGTTACTTTTTAAAAACTTAACATTAGCTTCCAGTCAATTGTATAGGGAGGTATTAAGTTAAATTAGTGTGGTAATATTAACATAGAGTTTATAAAAATATATCTACACGCCATTTTTCGTGTTATTTTCTTATAACATTTAAACTTTAAAATGAGTTAATTAATTAAAAAAATAAATAAATAAAATTATTTTTATAATATAAAACTATTTATATTTTAGAAAAAACAACTTATTTGAAATAAATCGGAAATAAATTTCTACTTTTTTTTCTCTCCGTGATTAAGAATCCGCAATCTTCTAAAAATAATTACTTTTGAAAAGTATTCAAAATACAATGTATTCGAATAAGTACAGAGAATAAAGTATTTAGAATACGTATTGTCAGAGTAAAAAAGAAATGTATTTCGATACTTTTATTCGAACTCTGTACAAGACGGAAAATATACGTATTAAAGGAAATATCAATTTTTTCTAAGGAGAATATTGGATAGTCAATTTTCGGAATGTGTTTGATGTGTGTGTGTGTGTGTGTGTGTGTGTGTGTGTGCGTGCGTGCGTGCATGTGTTATCGTTGTATGCGAAAAGTAAACGATATCAAATTGGTGTGATCGCGCAAAACAATACATGTTTTTTCACGTTGGAATGCATACGAAATTAGAAAGAGTATTTAATCGTATGCATATTGTAAGCCGATTTGATTATAAAGCCTAAAAGCTATAATCAAAAATGAAAAAGAATTTAATTCCGATCAGAGATTTATTAATTCGTCCAGTCTTTTTTCTAGGTAATATTTTGATTAAACGTTTAACTTCTGATATTTTTACTAAGTACCTTTTCTATGAATTATGTATTAGAACAGATATAAAAACGGACATCGTGTTTGAACGTGTATGTGTACAGGTTAGGTTAGCACCGACATTTTAATTAAAATATCGAGAAAAATCGATTTTCACGCGTGACGACCTCTATATATAAAACGATTTCAAATTTTTAGACGGAATTCAATTTAAAGTGGTCGTATGTATAGCTATTACAAAGAAAAAAAAGTATATACAACGCTTCCAAGCCTCTTATAAATCCGTATTTCGTGTCGTATAAATTAATTAAAGCCGATAACGGGAGCGTCCCCACGGGAGCGTGGAAGAGGTAAAGGGTACAATCGCACCCTTCATAGAAATTTTTAAAATATAAAAACTATACCTCCTTTGTTAACGAAATAATAAAGAACAACGATTTAAATATTAATAATTAAAAAAGAGTTACTTCTGTCTTGTTGAAAAAAAAATAGCGCAACCCCACAAACATTTAATATATAGACAATATGTCTTATACGTTATATTCTATTGTCTATACGTGGAAAAATATATTATCGATAATGATTATGAAATAATCGTGTTTTTTGTCATATAACGCATACTTCTTTGTCCGCGTTCTTATTTGTAATACCGTGCATGTGGACAAGGAGGATTGAAGAGGTGATCCCCAACTATATATAGAATAGCTGCCCACTCTCGCTCAAAAAAAAAAAATTTGTAAAATATTCACGTTTCTGTTAAAAATATTGTCTCTCTTTATGAAAGTAAAATTGACTTCCCCCAAACGGATATAGTAATTATCGACTTAGAAATAGATGAGCCTCCTCCCTTCCTGAAAACAGTTTAAGGACGCTCCCTCCTCCCCAAGCGAATTATTTAACGTCGAAAAGCGATATTTTACTTTTTAGAAAACATAAAATTACGACACGGGACTTATATTTATCACCCGCATCGGTGGGGGGCGGTATTGTATTTTAATGGCGAGTATTACGAAACGACACGACGTTTGAGAAATCGTCCGTCTGTAACCGTTGTTTAATGAATAAGCGATGTGTGTGCGTGTGATGTTCTGATGGGCTATTCGCATATCCGTTGACCGAAGTGCGGAGTACCGCCGTACGTGTCCGAAGTTACGCGCTCGTTCGGTCCGTTTTGACGACGCTTGCGCCGCCGAACGAAACGGCGGCGGCGATCCCTTCGCATCCGCGCGAGCTATAACAAAGCGCCTCGTCGTCGTGTTTTCAGTGTCCCGTTGACCATGTGCTCATACGGTTATGCGCCGTCATAAACGGATCGCGATAGTTTTCCAAATATATTTTATTTTATTTATTTATTTATTTTTTTTTTTAGCAATCGGCAAACCGTTCGACGTGTTAAACTGTGTCATTATATGTTCGATCGGATCTTAATATATTTTGTGCAATACACCGCTTACATCCGATGAAATGAATATCAATTATATTTATAAATATAATACGGGTAAAACGTCAATAAAACGTAATATTTATCATTTATACCGTACGTCTAAGTATCATAAAAATTCTATTTTTTTCGTTTTTTTTACATTCCGGACGGAGCGAGGAACGGTATTGGTTTAACAATAATGTGTTATTTATTATTATTGTCTGTATTTGAAAATTCTACCAGAAGAAAATCTTTACAATTATACCCGGTTTTCGGTAGAATATTTCATCTCTAGTTGGTACTTTGGAGAGGTAATTTTTCGATTTTCTCAAAAGTGCCACAAAAAAAAAAAAAAAAAAAAATATATATATATATATATATATATAAACTGTCTTCCGAAAAATTACATAAAAACGCGATTTCGTCGAAATCGATTATCGTTATATCTTTTGAAACTAATGATTATAATAAATACTTGAAATATTTATCAAATTTCTTTCAATTTTCAGCTACTTACAGTAATTATAGATTTTGAGGTATTCAACTAAAGAGGTGACTTTTGGTTTTAAGGCATAAACAATATTTAATACAACGTGAATCGTACGTTATTTCAATAATTATATATTAAAAAAATCTTGAAAATCGTTATTCGCTATTTTCTTCCAATAAACATTTCCAAGTTTTTCGACATTGTGTTTTTTATGGAAAATTATGTTTAAAAAAGTAATGCGATCATATAGAGATGGCGGTCTTGATATTTTGTGAATTCTTAAATTGTATTGTTATCAAATTTATAGTAATAACAAAACTCTAAAATCTTTATCCAAGTAGTAATTCACTTAAGGGACATCCACAAAACTTCGCGCGACTCCTTTTTTTAAATTCTTATTGTAATATTTATTATTATTATTATTTACGTTAAACTTTCAAACGGAACGGTTGATATATTTTACGCAATTATTCACTACATTTTATATAGGTACACACTCGTGCAAGTATAATATAATTTTTTCTATTGTTTAATAATATTTTTTTATAATTGCGGGTTTACTGTAAATATTTCGTTTATTTAACTGTACAAATATTACAAGAGTCTTCTTGTCTCCTTCCCCTCATCTCTATTGGAATAACTTTGTATTTCCATTTATCCACAAAAATAAGTGAATTAAATTTTTTTCTCAGGCTTATTTTTGTAAACGTTTGCGACTTTTTGTGTTTCAATTATTGTTTTTTTTGAGAAAAATTATTTCGGTTTTTTTTCTTTAAATTTTTAATTGCGATTTCATTTAATTAAATATATTTTTGATACTCAGCAAAAAAAAAAAATATATATATATTTTATTTTTTCAAATAAAAAATAACTGTTATTGAATCAAAAGTAAAAATTAAATTAAATTTATACCGTTAAGTTATTATTATTACAACAATTACATAAACTCACTAAAAACGTTTAATATCGCCCGATTTTATTCATTAATAATAGTTATATTAATCATAATAATGTGTTAGTGTTTTCTATAAATTGCGAAAAGTTGAAAATATACGCATACACATAATTCGTAAGAGTTTAACTGATTTGAATTCAATAAAATTAGAGAGTTAATAAATTTTGTAGATAAAAAAAATTCGTTATTTCTTAAAAATAATTTTAGAGCTTTTATTTGTATATGACAGCAGAAGACACATTAATATATAAGCGAAACCCCCGAATTTATTGGAACCGTAAAACTTCTACATCCAAATATCGCTTAGGTTAAATAATAATGTAAATGTTACGATTAGGTACGGTTTCGATATTTAAAAGAGTTTCAGGTGCTAAAGCCGGTTAGGTTAGGTTCTTTTCGGTTTGGTTCAGTCCATGTTTGTAAAATACTCGAATAAATGTATTTAATAGAATATTTTAAACACGGTTTGTTTCTATTGAATAAAACCTTTATTTCTTTAACTCTTCTTTTCAGAAGTTATTTACAGTCAGTAACACAAACTGATCCGTAATATGTCAATCGAGAGCGAAATATCATTTAATTTCGCTAACATTACATTTCAGATAACTTAACAATAAATTAATAGTTGGTATCTTAATGTCCTATCCTGTAAGCGTATAAGGTACAATAATCTATATTTCAACAAGAACTCACATCGAGTAGTGATATAGAAATTTATTACTTTTAACCCGAATTTGATTATGGTAATTATAAGTATTTATATAGGTCCAAACAATGATCTTCAAAAAATAATTTTTTTTTATTGTATCGTTAAGGTATTATTTCTATAATTATTGTGTGTAAACTATCCATTTTGAAAAAAAATCATGGAAATGCGTTTAGATCCAAAATAAAAACAAATTTGAATTTTTATTTTCAAGATAAATAAAAAAATTTTGTTTATTACAATGTATAATAGATATATAATTTATAAATAAATGTATAAAATTAAATGGAATTCAAATAGTCAGAAAACTACAAACATATTATATAGCTTAAAGTTGTCCTATTAAAATGTAGGTTATGTTATATTATTTAGTGGTACAAGAAAATAAAAAAATTAGAATCCCGCGAAAAATTTTTGACAAAATACTTACTTAATGTGATATTTTTAAGTTGGTTTTTGAAAAAGGAACATATTTCTAGAATTTTTGAATATTGAACAAAGTATATTATGATTTATTTTTATAATTATTTTTTTTGTTTAGGCTAAGAGGAATGTGGCAGGTTGGAGAAAAAAATATTTTATTTTGAAAAATTTCACCTCGCTCCGTTTTTTTATATTTGAGTATTTATAAGTTATGAAATATATAATATATATATTTTAAAATTCAATTATTTATTAATTTTTTTTTTTTAAATTATTTTTATTGAAAAATATTTGTAAACGAATAAAATATAATTTACTTCTATTCCTTTGTTATAGTTTTTACCGTGAAATACGTCGAAGATCATTAGATAAAAGTAAAAAAAAAATACGGGTACTCTCATAATCAACAGAAAAATCTCAACATTTATTTATTTGTTTATTGTTTCTTTTACGATTATAAGTGTAAAAAAATTGAAATCGAAATGACGCGTTCTTCTCGCCGTGTTCTAATGTCATCGAACGTGACTGTCCCAGATAGTGTTTTTAAAGTGATTTAAAATCAAATCGAATAACTATTTGAATATATATAAACCTATTCGGAATACAGCTTAGTCATGAAGACGCTTTGGAATTTCGGATTACTCCTGTGTTCGGCTATACCGTGTATCGTTTCGATGATTCTGCAGAAACCCAACAAGTTTCAAGGTCAGTATAAGCACGTCCAATATATCGTTTTGTTTTATTTGGAAAACAATGCGTTAGGAACATAATATGTAATTTATATTTATTCCAAAATACGTGCCTCTCTAATATGTATTAGTACGAGCGTATCAAATTATTATTATTATCATTATTATTATTATTATTATTATTATTATTATTATTATTATTATTATTATTATTATTATTATTATTATTATTATTATTATTATTATTATTATTATTATTATTATTATTATTATTATTATTATTATTATTATTATTATTATTTATAAGCGAGTTTTCAAATAATACATTTTTTTTTATTTAGTTTTATAGTAAAACACAGTAAAATATTAAAAATAACATGAAAATTTGTGATTTTTAATAAAAATTAAAAAATTAAAATAAATAACAGAAAGAATTTATTTTATTTTTCAATGATTACATATTATAATATATGACTTGTAGTTTAAATTTCTAAAATAATAACCATACAAATAATACCACCTGTATCTAAATGATTTGAACTATTTTTAAAACGATGCGTATTATATAAAAGTTAAATATTTTAAGTAAAATGTTTATATTATTACCGATAATTATTAATATTAATACATGTTTACATTTAATTATACTCCTGTAATATAAACATATTTTTGATAATATGATCGAATAATATTCGAAAGAGTGTGCAACGCTAACAAACAAATGTATTTAAATATTTAATTTTAAACACATCGCACTGGTACTTAATATAATATAATTGTTTATATTTATTTTCAAATATTATACGAAGCGCATCATTATATTAATATAATAATTTAATTTTTACTTAAACATAATATTGCAGTTGAAAATATGACTATATAGTAAGTGATTTTTGCTATCATTAGATATTCTTTTTTTCCCAATGTCTCAAATAAATATTTTTCATTATCAAATATATTATATTTTTTATGTAATAATAACCCACAATTAATAAATGTAGAGTTGCTACAGAAAAAACGAGTTGTTATATGCTAATTTCTTGTTTCTCTTTGTGAATTATGAGTTTGAATGGAAATACAAACGCAATAATTGCTAAATTGTCCGATATATATATATATATATATATATATATATATATATGGGTATTAGTCGAGTCAAATTCAATACATTCAAATTAACATTATTCGAAATTTGAACACGTGTGTATAACGCGTGTAATAAAATACTAATTGCTATATTTTGAAATATGTAGTGCGGATTCACAAAACAATAATAATAATAATAATAATAATATTAATAAAGGTATAATTAAATATATTGTTTATTGTTGAATAAACCAGTGTAATATACGAGTATTAAATATTGATACACGTTTAGAGCAAAAAAAAATGTTTTCCATCTGTACAATAGTTCAAACCTACAACTTTTCGAGTTTTAAACATAATATTTCGAATTTTTTAAATGATTCATTCCCAGTGAATGGGTTTTTTAGGGCATTTTATTGTAATTAAATCGGCATATTTCACCAAACCTAACAGTTTATGTTATAATTATTTTTCGGGTTTCTTCTTGTTTTAATGACTGTTTTTATCACTGACAATGAAACAATTATATTTTTCGTTCTGATAAATATGACTGCGGCCGGTTTAATAATAAAATGGGACCACGATACGAGATAATGTTCTGGACATATTATTATTTTCGCTCATCTGTCTTCTGTAGACTTCTGTGAAATCGCCACAAGGGCTCTTTAATTTTGTAACCATATCGAGAATACCAATGATTACCATTTTGCAATAAAATCGCTATATACTAGCCGATGACTTTTGTCCGAAGTAATTCCAAATTTATATCGTAAATATTATAACGCCGATCGTACATATAATATGCTATATATGTGTGTAAAGTATACCTTCAAATATATTAAAAAATTTTGTAAATCATATAAATAAAATAACAATATAAATTACAGTAAATTTAGTGCCGACATAGTTCTTAATTTAAATGAGCTCGTGACGATTTCGTATACCATTAAATACACTTAAAAATTATCTAAAATTAAAAAAAATATATATATATCATAAAATTTAATACGCCGCACTGTTACGTGAAATATATTAAAAAAATTTTGTTTCTTCTATTAAATTAATATTTCATATAGTACGAGTATATTATATGTTTTGAACAGTTTAAAAATAGATATATAATTACAATAAATCTGATGGTAGGAATAAATCCATCGATGATGTTATACGAACAAGAAATATTCCAGAATATTTGTATCCGAAAAAAAAATACTTGAACACTATACTGTGTGATTTTTGAAGTAATGTTCATACTGTGTTTAAATACCAGAAAATATTATTCGTACATACTCAAATTTGATGTTATTTGATTGTAATTTCGTATAAAAGCCAAAAACAGAAGAGTTCCTTGATCTAATATGTGTGTGTTAGTCGTGAAAAATGTAAAAAAATCGCCTAAAACTTTATATAACCACACGATGCACACTACTATTGTCACGTCTTAAAATAACTTAGAGAATAAAAAAAAATTTATATATTTTAAATAAATGGACGTGATAATTTTACGATTATTATTATTATTAAGATTATTATTACTATCGTATATGATTACTGGTATGTACATTGTTGTGAAAAATACTATTTAAATACTCGTGTAATAAAAATGCTATTGGTAAAATAACTCATGTATTTTTTTCAAAATGTTATATAAGTGTATTATATAATATATGTAACCAATATTCATTATGATAATCCTGTAAAGCGAATTAACGGAATAGAACATTTAATATAATTTAAAAAACATGTATACGAAGAGTAATTAGCGAAATTTAGTCTAATTTGATAATATTTTCTGGCCGGTATTTGTGGGCGAGCGATAATACGTATTTATGTTTTTTGTAAAACAGTTAAAACATTTAAGTATATGGAGTACACCTATTATAAAAAAAAAATTATGTAATAATAAGTGATTAATTTAAAGTTGAATAATTTTTTTTAAGCACACCAGAGTAATACGTATTAGAGTTGTCCTTTTTTTTCACGGTGTTTAAAAATTGCACGATTTTTAATTAAATTTACTTTTATGACCCGTCGCAGTAAGACGTAAGTAAAAATAAAAATTATAACTTTTACAACGTAAACGTAAAACTTGTCTTGATTAATGATGGCTGTGGTGGCGATTTCGAGAAATAAATGATTTTTCACTGGAACATTTCTTATTTCGCTTCAAAATAGATTACGTCTTTTGTACAGATTATCGCGTGTGTGGTATTGTTTTGACTGATTCATTCAAAACGTTATGTAACTATTAATATTATTATTATTATGCGACAATAACAAAAAAAAAAAATCCGTTTGATTTGCTTTTAGATTTGAGTCTCGATGTGATATGTGGTAAGTGGTCATTCGATAGATTATAGTGATTCAGCTTAATTTTGACGTACAAATCGTTTAGTTATCATGGATGCACGTCTACCGTACATTCAATAAATGAACTCGAGAATGTACAGTAGGTACCAATATAATAATTGTCATGATAATATATCAGAATATTAACGCAAATGGATTCAAATCATTAAATTTAGACGTATACAAATTTGCTTTACACTTTTTGATATGTACGAACAATCGTATTATTATAGGTGAAAACTTTCTTTTTTTTTTTACTTTTTGTTGCCAAATGCTCGTGACTGAAAGGCTCACAAATGAATAAAAGGTTCATTTGAATTGACCGCATTGTTGTTTTATAGTGTTGAGTTCACCGAAACGGCCTATATACGTATTATATAGTATTTAGTTTTGTCTCCTAATATGTACGGAGTTGTGATTAATTAACGTGCGCGAAAGAGAAGTAATAATGAAAGAAATAATTTTTTTATTTTTTGGTACATTTAGATTTCAAAATTAAATTTCAATTATAATTAGAACAATAAATTCTTTTATTTGTAGATTAAACTTTGTTTTTATTCTTCTACACTGTACACATACTATGATTGTTCATATAAGAATATATTTGTTTTCACGTGGAAATCTATTCCCAGAGGACAGTGGCGATTATATCGAAGTCTTGAAGAGACGGGGGGGGGGGCGAACTCAAACTCAATGGTAAGCCAACGATCTTCCCCCTTTTCGATCACGGAGTTTAACTTCTGTCACTTCCCCATTATTGGTATTAGAAGTTTATTATGGACAATACGAATATTTTAATTGAATAAATATCCCATCCATTAACGCTTTGTGAGCAGCCCTGTACTTAAATCTTTCCCTTTTTCAAAAGTTTAGGATATAATTCAAAATAATAACGAATTTTAATCAACTCTATAGTTTATTGAAAATTAATAAAAACGAATACAAAATGACGAGAACTCCAGACAACCGCCACTGCCGAAGGACGACGGACAATTCGTCGAGAAGCGAAGAAAGTGCGTGTATGTGCGCGTATATAGAGAATTTAGACACACGAGGAATGATTCGGATGAATATTCTTTTTCCTTTCTTCGCTTGTCATGTGTGTGTGTGTTACCGTATCGTGCGCAAATCACTTTTTCAATTATTATATTTTAGTCTTAGACAGTTTTACGAGAGAAAGAGAGAAACTCGGAAACAAATATATATATATATATATGTGTGTGTATATACGGGGTAGACGAAAGCTGTTCTACATTATTATTATTATTATTATTATTATTATTATTATTATTATTATTATTATGAAGAGGCGCCCTGGCCTGACAACGATAATAATTAATCATTGGGCGAGATGGTGACGGCAGTCACCGCATCTCCCGCGTGTTACCTGCGAAGTGAGGAAAAGAGGTCGAATACAAAGTCATGACGTGCACGGAATGACTTCGACCCGTGTGAAGCTTCCGACAGCAAAAACAACACACGCGACCTGCGCGATCTTCTTTTAGCGTACGGGACGGCTGGCATGTGTGGCCGACAAAATATTATTGTGTAACGCATGTGCGAGCGATTCCCCCATTCTTTTTTTTCTTCTTTTAATATCCTATAAATACGTACATTCGTGTGTCAACCACACGCATTCGCCCATATGATATTTACGATCGTTTCAGTAGTCTTGTGTAGATGTGTATACGAACCGGTGTATACGATATGCAGTAAAAAAATATATATAATATATGTGCAGTAGGTATGCGAATATTTTTTTTGTGTCCATGGTCTCCGGACTCTGAAAGACTGTTTTTTCCTTTTTTTTTAACTTGTGTTTGCAGCCATTCGTAAAGTTCGGATGATAATTAAATTTTTATTTTTGTGTTTAAAGTTCAAATTTTCAAAAGAACGAATTGAAAGAGAATCCGTTTTTTACACGGTGTAAAAAATAGAAGCGTATAACGCGAGCAATTCGAGTATACTCTGTGCATATGCAGTATACAAAAAATCGATAGGTGAGACGAACGATAATCGCGAATCCGAATAATTAGTAAAAATTTGCGGTGGCTATTGTTTCACATAAGTAAAATAACCAAATTTAAACCAAACCTGATCACTTGAAAAAAGGACGATACCTATATCCTTTTTTTTGTCATAAATTATCACATTGGTAGTATGATGTATTGCATATTATGTTAATTTCTTTTATATTTTCACTAGAACGATGTGACGAAAAAATTCATAAAGAAAAAAAACCGTTTAAATGTTCTAAAAATAAAATAAAATCGGAAACATTATTCATACATCTAAAAAAAAAAGGAGAAAAGAAATTAATTCAATGAAGTCAAATATTCTTTCAAAAAATAAATAAAACAAAGTCAAATCCAAGTTTTTTTTTTTAAAGTAATATCAAGTTTCCTCAATTAATTATTATTGTTGTAATTAAAATATTGCAAATTCGCATTTAAATAAAATAGTACACGTCAATTGAGTACAATTTTAGTATGTAAAGTAATTCGTACGGAGATATGAAAATGGTGTCCATAATAATTATTAAAAAAACACTTCAAACATGGTTTATTGTAATTTGTTTAATTTCTAATTCTAACGTATATTCTGTCTTTGTTTAATACAGATAATTCGTATAATGTAAAAAATGTTTAAAATAATATAATAACCGGAAATAATAACGATTTTCAGTTCTGACTTCGAAATAACTCGAATATTATATTAATATAATAATAATAATAATAATAATAATAATAATAATAATAATAATAATAATAATAATAATAATAATAATAATAATAATAATAATAATGAATATTAAAATATACATGATAGCCGAAAAATCTTGAATAAAATTTTAAAGACTTAATTTTTGAATTACGTATATCTCGTATATATATTAATAATGCGATATTTATAATTTAATTTTTTTTTTTATATATTTTCAATGATTTTTTTAGTACATTTATGTTTTAAATGAAAGCAAATAATTTTACCGGTATCTGGAAGTTTTATTCATTAAAATGATTTTATTTCCAGAATTATATTTACCATTGTATGTATTACAAAAAAAGGAAAAACGTTTACTTTAAGAAATATAAAAAAAAAAAAATCGTCTTTTATAATACTTTTTTCTTTTAAGTGCCATATTAATTTTAAATCATAATAAATATATTAAACGAAAAAAAATAATTTTTCAAAAATTAAATCGTACTTTAGAAATATTAAAATAATACATTAGCTGTAAGAAAAAACGTGAAAATACTTTTTTTTCTGTACTAAATAATATTTTCGTATGCTTTAAAAATAGTTCAACCTATAAATCGAAAATTACGAAGAAAAATTTTTTTTTCTAATTTTGGAAAAATCCAACTGTAGTTTATATACGGTACATTAGTTTCGAACAATTTCGATTTTCGATATTTTAGTACATGGTATTAATGTAGGCAATTTTATAGCGTGTTTGGAAAGAACGAACATTCATTGGCGTAAACGTTCATATTTCATAAACGATATTGGTTTTCTTTTTTTTTTTTTTTGAACGTGAAAGTGAACGAAATTTATATTTTTGACAAACTTGAACGACTTCTTCGGGCGTTCAAATGATATTCGTTTTTAGAAATGTTATTTTATTAATTATTTATAATAATAATAATTTTCGAACGTGTTATTATCATGCCAGTACACTATAATATCTCACCAAAATATTAAAATTTGTAGATTTATATACAATTTTAATTATTATTATTATTATTATTATTATTATTATTATTATTATATTACACAACAGTGTAAAATGTAAAATTAATTTTTAAGTCCAAGAAAAATTAAACTATATTATCAATTTGTTTTTACGTACATAGATTAATGTATTTCAATCGGTTAGAAGTATAAAAGTTTTTATGCGTCTGATTTTTATACATAAAGTATTTAAAATATATATACAAATTATTTATCCCATTATAATGCAAATTAATTTATCGGCGAATAGTTATTAGATAGTTGTTAACGTCAATTTTTTCAAGTGAACTTTTAAAGCATGAGCGATGTCTTGAAATGTTTGAAAAAATTATTTAAAATTTCCCTGGTTCTATTAACGCTTTTAAGCAAACATATTAATTTAATTTCCTTTAAATAAGTAGTCGATATAATGAAAGAAAACTATTGGCGTTTATACACAGATTATTCGTATTATTTAACGTGTCTGTATGACTCTGAATGAAGTCTAAAAGTATAGTTTGAAAATAAAGGCCTACGTAGACAGATAGGTCTCACACCAAATTCGACGCTAGGTATATCGACAATCAATATCCCGTGTTCGGTTGTTCGTTTAAATGATCGCGATGTGGTTCGGAAACGGTTGTTTATCTCGAATAATACGGCCGTACGTGTCTTTTCTTAATTTTAATTAAACTTCTAGGCGTCTTATAATTGTTCGGTGCGTTGCGTAGAGAGGATTGGTATTCAACAAAAATGGTCCTGAAGCAGGTGATCACGATATTTATAATTACGGAATTTTATTATTTGAAATCAAAATGATTTACGATTAACGAAACTAACCGTAGTCATTCTCGCAATGATTGCTACTTAAAAATTTAAAACGTTGTGAACGTTATCACGGCAAAGCAAAATAGTTATTGTTTAATTATGAGTTAAAATAGGAGAAAGAGGTAAATGAAGAAGGAAACGCGTCTTTCACCATCATCATCGATCGAGAATTTAAAATAATAACTTTCGATTACCATAATTCGACATATCTTATTTTACGCGTAAACATGTAATTTAATTATTTTCGTACGTGTAAACCTAACCCGAGCTAACCTTGGAAGTTTGCAAATTATATTGTACGATATATAATTTAAATTATTATATCTTTCGTAATTTTTACGCAATATACCGCCGCGTTTTGTGTATAAACATTGCCGTTCAATATAATATCTCCGCGAAAAGAAAATGTCGGAAGTTAAGACATCATCTGTACGGGGTTAGGAAATATCGCCCAAACGAAACTATTATATTGTTTTCGATGAAATCATTTTCGTACGTCTCTCCGGGCTGGCGTTTCCACTTCACCGTTCCGTTATTACTAAACGAAAGCGCACGTCGCCGTGTATAAAACATATGTATTGTGGAATTTACTGCGCCCTCTACACATCCGTTTTCGACAAAAATTTATATTCTGAATCAAACATTTAATACCGCGTCGTGTATGGATACCGCCGAATTGTTGTTGAATGATACAAATAGTATTATTTAGATTTGTTAAAAGAAAAATTAATTTTTTTTCCAATTAGCAAATAACGTTTTTATAAAATGCGAAGAGATAATATTATATTTATTATCGACCAGAGTAGGAAGTACTTCACATTACTTGTGTGGTTTTACGTATCATTCTTTTTTTTCTTTTTATAAAAAAATTGTGTTTTAGGAAAAAAAATGTTAAAAAAGGAAATGCAACGTAGCGACACTCGAGGTTAGGCATTTAAAACTGTGTAAAAATAAAAAATAATTGAAAAATAATCGATATGAATTTCGAAATGAATATTCTGAATATCCTGGTTTTTTTTTAGATATATGAATAAAAAAAAATTCATCAAATCAGCTCGGGGTATTAAAATAAAAATAAAACGATAACGATTTAATGTAAAAAAAGTAATTAACATTACGACGATATTTATTCTGAACGCATTATATATTTAATATTTCTATTTGTAATTTTCTCACTCATTGTGTGGATTTTGACAAAATTGACGGTTACCCGATGCAAAATGTCCCACGACGTTAGGCCTTTTAACCATCTAGTCTAAAATATTGTTTGCATAATGCCTATTGATTAGTCACGATGTGATGTAAATAAACGCATTTATATAAGCATTCTGTTTTTTATTCTTTATTCCGGATAAAAGTGAGCTATTGTTATTATGGACGTAATAATATTATTAGAGTGAACAACGTTTTTTGGGGGAAAAAAAAACCTCGGCCATTCCCTCTTCTCTCTAAATATTATTCAAAATATTTTGTTGCGCAATAAATATTTATATGCCACATGAGAATTTCTTGTTTGCCTTTTTAGCTTTGATTATACAAAACGCAGTTCATATAAAGGGGCGAGCGAATATATACGTATAGTTTGAAGTGAACGCGGCTTTTATAGATATTAAAGGAAATTTTGGTATACGAATAATATTCTCGAGATCGATTCGTTTACAAAATATATGGTTTTTGTATATATGTATGTGATCATAAAAACAAAATATTTTACCAAACTAAAAAAATTCGATAATTGCGGTTACCTAATAATAATAATAATAATTCTATACGATCCTAATTGTATTTTATTATAATATTACTATTTTAAATCACAAATATATTATTTGTAATTGAACAGCGATTTGAGTATTCAATGATATTGAAAAAAAAAATTACTAAATATGTATTTGTTCGGTAATATTTCAAAAATTATTTCGCAACTATAAATCGAATACCAAACAAATCGATACAAAATTTAATTTTAAAACGTGTGTTACAACACGATTTCAACTCATATATTACCTTACTTCTTACACGGTTTCCCACATAAAAACAAAATACTCAATATATACGGTTTTCCGCACGACACGTTTTTGTGAACGTTGTCAGATTCCGTAGGTTTTTTTTATCTTTTTTTCATAACAGTCAAATTACAACGCATGTCAAAATCCGTCGGAAAATATTTCAAAACGAATATAGAAATTATAATATTTCAATCTAGAAAAAAAAGTCACATTACCGTTTTCGAGAATTTTCAAATTTAACATAAGTATATACATACTTACACATTTTCGTACGTTATATCGTTTAATTTCAATAATCGCTTATTTTCAAAAATATATCGCGTGCAATTTCATATTATATTAAACCCGGTAGAAACTTCAAACACGTATAAAGGCTATAGTGAATTAAATCACACAAACACTTTACCAGATATTGTTTTAAAATTCAATATACGATAAAACGTGAAATTCGTTTATTAACAAAATATAATAAATTCGTACAATTTCAAATATATTTTAATGTAACTAGAGTGTATTAATAATTGTCGGGTGTTTAAAAATACGTAATAACGCCGTCAGTAATGGTTATACACGATGTTCAAGAGGGAAGGGAGAAATAGAACCAATCTCCTTTGACAATATTAATTTTTCTATTTCTTTTTTCTAAAGAGACATGATTATACGCACAATAAATACATTTTATCAATTTAACACAATCACTACATATACACAACTGAAGTTCACACGTTTACTCGATCGAGCGAGCTTGCCGTCAGCTAAGCACTAAACGCTCGATCACGACCGATGAACAGCACGTACCATATGCTTGCCAAGCAAATTTTGTTAGACAGCCCATGGTACTTATTATAGTTTGACGTATTTTTCTTGTTCCCCCATTGATTTTTATAATTTAGCGACGAGAAAGAAAACAGTACATTTGGTAACGTTTTCATTTTTTGTGATTTTTTTATTATTTATATATTAATCAATCAAACCGGCTATTCCGAAGCCATTCGTTTTTGTAAGACTATGACATAAGGAATTCAATAAAATCGAACAATTAGGAGTCACCGTATTAAGTACCAATTTTTAGCGTTCACGTTTAAAATTCGTATAATTTATTAACTCCAAACGCATTAATTGTCGTCCAAGATTTTTAAAAATACGTTTGCAAATAGATTGTAAAGTATTCATTATGATAATTAATTAACATCGTGACATTCAATTTGCTGTTGCTATAAAAAAAAAAAAGAATTTCAAATAAAATTACACGATTGCCTTATATAAGTGCGATGCTCATAATTTGTGTTTTGAAACAAACAACCGTTTCCGCTATGGTAAACTGAAGCTTATAATATTTTGTTTCCGCGTTGTCGGTTGATAATGACGGAAGTTCGAGATTATATCATAATACAACACGAGAATAAAATGAAATTAATTGTTCATTCGAATGATTTATGAATGAAACCGAGGGGTGTTTTTTTAACGTGATTTTCGTCCGAAGCATAAAAAAATTATTTTACTACGCGAAAACAAAACGATGAGTCGTATCAAAAGTAAAAAAAAAAATTTATATTTTCTCGCAAATTTATATACATAATTATAACGTGTAATCTTGGATTTAGTAATTTTCATGCGTTTTAAACGAATCGTTTTGTTTTCTGTGAAATGTGGAGTAGTGCATTATTAAGCTCAGATGTTCAGTAAAAACGTTGCCCCTTGCCACCAACAATTAAATTCATTTGAAAATTTTCTTTTATAAATAATTCGGTATAGGTACTTCATTATACAAACACTAGTTAGCGCGTATAATATAAATTTCATATTACTTTGTAACGGTTCAATCAAAACTATTGATTTATTTTGCACTTTCAGACCTATTAGACCTATATGATAAAATGTCTTTGATACGCATGTAAATACCCTCAACTGCACGGGGAAAAACTGTTTATTCGGAAAGAACATCATAAGACTAGAAATTTTGACGGTTTTTGATGTATGCATAATACAAAATCGCGAGTTCTGCACGATAATCGATAAAATTAATCGCAAAATTTTCACATCGTGACTTCACCATTCACACACGATGCTCATACGATGTAGATTTGGCATTTTTATATAATGTAAATGATACGAAAATGTAAACATATTTTAATAATAATCGCTTTGTTCAACACGTTCATTTCTGTGGTGGAATCGAGACAAAAACGCCGTCTGATATCTCGGGGGATACGATTATAAGAACGTCTGGTCTTTACTACCGTTGCTTATTTTATACATATATATATATAACCTATATATATATATATATATATATATATATGTAAGGATTCCTTCGATCGTTGACATATTATTATTTTTATTAAAATTCTAACGACTATTTGTGTTATCGGATCGGAGAATAAATGAAAAAAAAATTACATGACGCATTACAGTTTTCTACATTAATATTTTACATTTTAACAATTTACGTATATTAAATTGGTAAAAAATATAAATAAGTATAAGACTCTAAAAGGCCTTTTTTCATTTGTCACGTTATTTTAATTGCGAATTATAAAATTGTATCGTTTAACCAGATTGAATACTTTTAAAAATTAATTTTTAACTTTCATAGTTAAAAAATAATATTATGTAAGTATCTTTTAATTTAATTAAAAAAAGTTAAAGAGATTAGTTAATTTAGCCACCTTTGATTATAACTATTATAATGATGTTAATCAGAGGAAATTATTAACTACCGGGCTTTAAAACGGTTTGAATAGAGTAAATTTTCAAAATCTATTACATTACTCGTAACTCCAATATACCGAATATCTTAAACATTTGTCTTACGGAAAATATTTGGGTTTAGATTTTAATGAAATGAACACGTAGAACTTCACATTAAATCCTTATGGATTTATAATTTAAAATCAAACGCCTAATAAAACAAATAATGGACAAAAGTAAAAATATTAAAATTTTGAAAATTACAAAACGCCAAAATAGAATTTGAAAACTTCTTAAGAAATTAGAAAAAAAATTCTTAAAAAACGTGCTGGTTTTTCTTTTGGTCTTATGATTGTCGGATTCGATGGTGGTTGAAAATTTGGTGATTGTTGAGGAAAATAAATAAGTTTTGATACAGTGGACGAGTGCGTCTCAGTCTCGGTTATTTATTTATTTTTTTGATCCTAAGAATGACCGTTTCGATCTAATGAGAATCGCAAGAAATTCTTTGGTAATTATTTGCTAATAATTTGAAATAAAAATAAAACGTATACCACCGGTGCGGCTGAGTTTGTGCGGGACATCCGATCACTGCGTGTAAATTATTATTAATATTATTATTATTATTATTATTATTATTAGATAAACGAAGTACACAATTCGATTGGATCAAAGAATGTTGTAACCAAATTTTCGTACATTAAAAAAAAAAATTCATATATTTTATAAATATTATATATGAGAAAAAAATGATCATTACACGCGTAGTATAATAATAGAGTTGTTAAAAAGTTAACTAGAAACGCGTAAGTCGGACGTGTTAATGGAAAATACTTGTTAAGCCCGTACACTTTTTTGTTGTTCAAAGAGAGAGAGAGAGAGAGAGAGAGAGAGAGAGAGAGGGAGAGAGAGAACGAATTTTATAATAATGTTATCCGGATGACAACCCGTCGCGGGCATAATTCTCACCTTGTTAATAGCAGCAGTATATAGATGTGCTGCTTAATTCCAGTTGTTTTGCACCGAACCTTCTTATAAAACACCGTATTATGATTTAATTTATCATTATTATTTTTTTGATTTTTCCGTTCCATAATATTATCAGAATAAAAAAATTTGTTCGTCTTCTCATTCCTAAATATTTTCTGATCTTTGTATTTTTATTATTATTTTTAAATAATCTCATTTTTATTTTTGACAAATGACCTATTATATAGCGTTTATATCTTTATTAATTTTAATATTAAAACTCCTCGTACCATATCGTTCCGTACGATACACACAGCGTATGGAAATAATTTTCAGTAATTATAATTTTGTTTTTACCAAACTGATTAGTGTACATTAAACAATTATAGTAGAATTTGTATGTACGAATATTATGAAAAATATGATTGAGTCGTTGTTATAAAATGAAACAAAACCCGGTGGGCGGCCACAAGATATTATCCGAGTGAAATCATACGCGTTTTAATATTATTTTTATAACTCCGAAAATCTTGGTATATCTAACGAGAATCTACTTAATCGTAATTACGGTTATCGTAGTGTTTTCCAACGAAACGGCGGTAAAAATTAATTTTTATCATTTCAATATTTTACACGTCCCGACTCTATAATAAAGTAACATTTAATCTTAACGTTTCCAGTGAATAATTTTATTCGCTCGTGTGTTATATTGTAGTCGTGAACGACATTACTTATGTAACGTATTATGAAAATTAAATTTACAAGTTTGCGATTATTTCCGTGAAATTGTACAAAAAAAAGAAGGAGTTTAACACCTGTAATATTTTAATTATATCGCAGATTTACGTTTAAGATTTACATTCATCGGCGTGTCTATTATGATTTCTTTTATAGAGAATTTCTTCGAATCGAATCGTGTACAAAAACACATTTTAACATACAATGTCGAATTTCCATTACCATTTAAATGGTATCTATAGAAACATTTTTTTTTTATTTATTAATAATACTGTTATATGACAAAAGAATTTTGAACAGGCAATACATATTTCCCGTCTTTTTCACTACTCACTTTGACGAAATAATTGGATCGTTCTATACTTACCTCACTAAGATACAAATACAAATATTAGAGGAGGAGCTGAATTAAAATTACTTTTACAATAAACCTACGGACGAAACGCCTTGAAAACTTTGAGTGAATACGTATGTGTGTGTCCCAGTACAGAGAGAAAGAATATAAAACATCATTTAGTTTATTATAAAAGTTCTTATCGGAATCGATTAATTATTATTAGAAGTGGAGTAAATGTAGTGGTTTATCGTTAACTCACTAATATTTTTTTTCTCTCGTGCCATGGTATTATTATTATATACCGTAAAGATTTTGAAAACCGTTGGATCATATATTATGACGTTTACTGTCTTAAAATTGATGGTACCGACATCTATTGAAAGGTCGAGTTAGATAAAATAGTATGTGCGTATGTCGCATTTACTTCGGTAAAATCACTTCTATTTCGATGAACAAAAAATTTACACACCGTGCGAAATTCATTTAGGTTGCGAAATTTAACGACAGTCCGAGGATTGATGATTTTTTGTAGTTGGCGAAACGGAGTATATAATAATACGCTGTAAATTTAATTAAAAAATTAACCGTATTCGGATAAAACTCAGCTATTTATTTCATTTATAAAATGCAATTGTTTGACATAAAAATTGTACAAAGAGATGGTGACGTATTCAAAAATAAAAAATTATTGATTTATGTACTCGTAGTTAGTGTAGTGTAAAAATGAATAATACAATAAACGTTTTAAATTTGTGTAATATATATTTTCGAAATTTTTTCGTAATAATACGAAAATAGCAGCTCCAATGTTTGAAATATTTGTGAAACTTAGAAAGATTTCATTTAAACGTTTCTAACTTTAAGACGAGGGGAATTGAAATGGTAATTTATTAAAGGGTGGTGTGTGTAAGCGCAATTCTACGTTTTGTGCGCGTTACACAGTGCGTATGTGTGTTACGTAAAATAGTGGGTGAATGAACGTGGTGGAGTGGGGGAAATTATATTATTTACATGCGTACGAACATGTCAACAATCGCGGCCATAATAATAGCTAGTGCTCACAACAACATGAAATGTCACTTACATTACGCGTACTAATCGATATAATAATAATAATAATAATAATAATAATAATAATAATAATAATAATAATAATAATAATAATAATAATAATAATAATAATAATAATAATAATAATAATAATAATTGTTAGGGCCGGGGGCGATAAATAATATATAGCTTACCCACATCACCTAGGAGGTAAATAAATTAATGTATAATAATATATTTAGCTCGTTTGCCTAACTGACTTGTAATCAAATAAATAAATAAATATATGTATAATAATTGACTCTTTTGATTCTATAATTCTAATACATATATGAAAGTAAATAAAAAATAAAAAGTTACAATTATAACAAAAAATATAAAAATAAATAGATGAATGGCCCAACAATAATACAATAAATAATTAATGACCCGTCCGATCCGATAATAATACGTATAACAAAAAATAATAACATAAAATTCGCCACAATGCAAGTAAAGAAAATAATATAAAGTGCTTAACAATTCATACGATATAACACTTTTAAATACTGAAAGCGTCTGTGACATCTCTCATATATTATTTGACTGTTTTTCATTATATACTAAGCGTATGTTCTTGATCAACTATGTAAAGTCTCTAAACATTCCACCCAATCTCCCTTTCATGCTTAATACACAATCTGAAACGGTCATCAAAAAAATAATTAACTTATTATTGGAAGCTGGCTTCTTAATTTAAGGTGGTTAATACTATTTTCGTATAATATTAAATAATTGTATACTATATATTCTATACACCTTTAACTGTTGAATATCACCATATATTATTGTTGTTATTACATTTATTCTATATATTAATCTTTTCATATTTTATTATGTTATATCGTATTATTTTAAATTATATTATATTATTGTTATCTATACAAATATATTGTGAATTGGACTTTTGTCCGTATAATTTAATAAATAAATAAATAAATAAATAAATAAATAAATAAATAAATATTGTTTCCCTTTTTTTTCTTTTTTTTTTTTTTTTGTCCCTATATATTTGTCATAAACCCTTCTAGTATATGTATAATTGTGTAATTGAATAACTGTCGAGCTATCATAGTTACCAACTAAAAGCTAATTAAAAAAAAATAAACACTTTCAAATAATACTCGTAATAGATAATAATAAAATTCAATGAATACTCACGTAAATATACATTCTACTGACTGGCCAGCCGTTTACCTAAACTTAGAGACTAAAATAATATCACAATACCTAACGAGTGTGGTAACAAATTAATATAATAAATTATAATATTGACAGAAACTAAATTAAATAATGCACAATTATATAAATATTTTAATGTGTACAATCCTTATGATTGACAAGCTTTACAATACGTTATGCTATTCGAGCTGTATATAACGAATTATAATTTATATAAACAAAATATGAAGGCTATTAGAGCCATGCGAGAATTAATACACGATTATAAAAAATAATTTGAAACGACGCGTTGAGACGATCCGCTACCTCCCGGTCGGACCGCTCGGTGGCGAGTTCCATGTTTTAGGGTCGCCAACCGGTGGTGTGGTCATGAGACACACAGCATACACCGGATTTTATGATAATTGGAAAGGATAGTACAGTGTACGAAATAAATAACAACGAGGTCAATTAAGAATATTAGTAATAATTTATTTAAGTTATTTCGGAGAAAAGCTCGACGCATAAAAACTCCAAAAGAGAGAGAAAGAAAAGAAATAAAAAAATACATATATATTTATACTCACAAACAAAAACAAAAAAAATCATTTAACACGTGAAGGGAAAAAAATGTACCGGCCTTAACTTAATCAAAACAACAAAAAAAACTTACCCACCACCGTTGCTATTACAACCGTCGGCGCCGCCGCCGCGAGGAGGTGATGAAAAAAAAACTACTCCATGCCCATGTCCATACAAATATTAGGAAGAAGAAAAAAAAAATTTATTATAAAATTGTAAAGATTATCGAATACCCACAGGCATCCACAACAAGAGCGAGTCGTAGAGTTAATGAATTACAAAAACGAAAAACAATAATAATAATAATAATAACAATAATAACCATAATAATAATAATAAGACCGATACATTTCTATATTCTTAATTAAAACTTTACCGATAATTAACATTACCGATCGGTGTCAGCAGAGGTGGATACGCAGTTATCGCCGGCTCCCCATAATCATGGCACAGTGCAGGCTTCGGTTTTATGAATAAATCTTATTTGCCCGTTTGGACGTCACAGCGTATTCGACGACGACCGTTGAACGAAAACGAAATTTTTGCACGAAAAAAAATAAAAAACGTAATGAGCGACGGCGGTATATAAATTTTGCGTGTACGTACGTCACGACGATCTCGGAACAACAACGACAACGAAGAACAAATATAAGGGCGTTGCTTTCTTATAAATAAGTAAAATAAAATTGACGATTACATAATAATAATAATAATAATAATAATGTGTGCATAATTGTGCGTTGATTAGCCGTAACCATTGATACGAATATTATTATCGGTAATGAGGAAGATAAATAATTATTAGCATTAACAATAATAATAATAATAGTAATATTAATAATAATAATAACTCGTATCCGACGATGGCGACTATATTATTATCCTGACAAATAAAATAATATATTAATAACGATAACTAAATAATATTATCGTTTACTATCCATTAAGTAAAATTCCAATAATTTCCTAACCGTCATGAATATTCCAATCCCTTCGTAAACGATTCAAAATGATAAATCCGACGAATTTCGCCAACTACACACACACACACACACACACACACATGCACATAAATATATCCCCGTTAAAATCAAATATAATATGAGAATATATTAACGCATTTTTTTTCACTATTTTTAACAAATTTAAACATTAGTATAACGCGCGTCAATATTAAAAACGCTTTAAAATTTAAATAATAATATTTCAAGTCGCTTATGATTTCCACGATAATAGCAAATAAAACACGATTTCGTGAGATTTTCTTTTTTTTTTTCATTTTCCGGAAACTCGATTCCGTATATTATCTTGTCACAGCAAATAATGAACTACTATTAAAAACGTCAAATGATTTTCGTATGATTAAACAATTGTGCAATTTTACCGTTATTAGTATTATTACACATTATTATAATATTTCAAAACATAACTTTTTTTTTTTTTTTAAAAAAAAACACGTTTTATTTAAATATTATCTTTATAATATACGTATAAACGTGAAAAATAATTGTCTGTTATATGTATAATAAGCATACGGAAGTTGATCTTTTAAACGGTTTTATACTATTCTCGTGTATCTTGTTCACTTGACACATTGCAGAATTAATTATTATTTTCCTATATTGTTATTTCAGATATTACATTATATTTGTCTTATGACAATCTTACTAGTTATCATTTATCATTAATTAACATTATTGTAACAATATTTATGTCTATAATACGCATTACAAAAAACGATTCGGCCGATTTATTACGGTGCTGGACTGTAGTCTCTCTGCCGCTAGCTATAGCCCATCAATCCGAATTATATACGATATTGTTTTAACACAATAAATTATTAGTAAATTATTATTTATTATATAAATAATTATTCTTTAATCGTGTTTGGAAGTTCGATTTTAATTAATTATTATTATTATTATTTTTCTACCGCGACTTTTATGTCAATGAGATTTATAAAACTTATATATTGTATGCAATACGGTAAAACGTATTATGAAATATTTATTTTAATTTATGCGTGTACATACGTTACACGTTAAAAAAGAAAAAACGAGAGTTGTATTAAATTACGAAATTTTTGTGAGATTTTCGAATAGCGCTTGTGAATCTGAGACATCGTTTAATATATTAGCTTTTTATATTGGATCAATATGAAGTGTCGTGAACCTTGTTCATCTGACACACTGCGGAATAAATTATTATTATTATTATTATATAAATCGTTATTTTAGATTTTACATTATATTTATCCTTTTTTTTTTCTTGTTTGAACTGATGACCTGACGGGGACTACTTCCGCATTACGTCCGCTAAATCCCTATCGTTTATTGAATATCAATTCAATGCAGTTATACGTACTATATTTACAACGCGAGTATATACAAATAATGTTTTACAATATCATCATAATGTTTTGTTTGCATCTTGAATCCGCCTGACTGCTCCTTGTCTTCGCGGCCCGGTATCTTACCCGCCGACCTGGATGTTCGTACTGTCTGCTGCATCACGTGCTGGACAACCAGACTCTGGTGGAGATTGATTTGTAGGAGTCTAATCATCGCTACGGTTGGGAGCTCGCCTGGTTGCTGCAGCGCATCGCGCCGCATACGCACCGAATCCCGGCCTGTGGGGCTTCGACTCCACGCCCGCTCTGTCGTAGGCGACGCATCGATCGTTCCCTCTTTTGCAAGCCTTCTCTTTGTGGCCGTCTTCGCCACATTTTCTACAGGCCATCGAAAGATCAGGACCTTCGCAGCCCGAAGAGAGATGTCCGAAGCCGTGACAACGATAGCACCTCAGCGGGGCCTGCCATCTCTCACGCATCCGACATATCGTCCAGTCAATAGCCACCCTGCTAACCTTTTTTTTAAATCGTGTAGGGGGCCCGGAAATGGCAAAATTATTTCTTAGGGAATCCCCCCTACTCTGTTTATTGAACATAGCAATAACAAAATTACATTTTCAAATAAAAATGTCAACTAATTACAAAAAAGAGAGGGTTCTATCCCTCTAAATTTTGTCTTCGGCGTACATATCTAGGTGACCTTAACTAACTAGCTCAGCGCTAGACCTGTAGTAATCATGCCGCCGCATGAGGACTAGAACTTCCCTCTGCCTATCCTCGTTCTCTTTCTCCGACATGATACCACTAATGAACTCCGAAATGGCATCCCGTGCTTCACTGCTATTCAGCATCAACGCCACTATATTGGACTCGTCGACCACTGAATTCAAAGCCCATTGCAGCTTGATCCGCTCCGTCACCCAACTAACACATTCAAATAAGGTATGCTTCCATATTTTACATCTAATCCACAATATAAGCACCCGCCTGTAGGCTCCTTTATTATCCTTTGCAAAAACTTCCTGAAACATCCATGTTCGGTTAGCGCCTGGGTAAATGGTAAATGGTAATTCAATAGACCATGAGCACGATCACACCATTTATCTAGGTCAGGTATCAACTGCCTTGTCTAAAGTTCTTTGGTGGAAGACTCTAGCCGATTTTTCCACTTCTCCCTGGTTCGAGTACGTATCCTATTGATCGTTTCTTGTGTATTCCTCTCCGGATGTCGTCGTAAGTCAAACCGTTTCCACCTTTCTATGGCACAGAGGTCAATTGGTAGAGTTCTTACCAACACATTCATTGCCTCATAGGACACCGAGCATTAATGCACATACGCTCCTCGCCAACACTCTACTCTGCATCTTTTTTAGCTTGTCCACGTAAGATGGAATGTATTGAATTGCCTCCTTATGATTATTATAATAATTACGTTTATCTATACCATCGTCATACTTATTACTAACTCGGATATTTCATAAAAAATTCTAGAAAAACGAAAGTTATTATTGAAAAAAGAACCTCAAGAAGAAATAACGTTAAATAAATACATTTTACGCGTTCAAAAATTATGACGAAAATAAAAGTCAGAAGTCCTTCAGAAAATAACTTATTTAAAAAAAAATAATTTACCGTTTCGAACAGTATGATCAAAGCAATACAAATATCAATTAATATGCAATATTTATAGTGACAATTTTTTTTCTCGTTCATTTCGAAAATACTAATTAATTGTATTCAGTACACGCGTTGATAAAATTATAAATAAAGAGGAGTTTTGATAAAAAAAAAAGAAAAGAAAAGGAATGTTCTGCACAGAACTTTACTCGGTCGTAACGTAAAGGGTGATAAATTAGCGTATCGCACTCATCAATAGACATTCATTCTGAATGCATGTTTATAAAATTATAAATCGAATCAACCACGGTAACTGATATACTCGAAGTAGGTTCACAGATATGAAATCAAAATTATTAGTTTAAGCCACTTCAACGTGCAATGAGATCTGAGATTTTGATAGAGAGAGAGAAAGAAAAACTTTATTCGATATTTTTGAAATATTTAAAAGTCTTACTCATTTAAATTATGTTTTTCTAAATTTGAAATTTGAAAGAACCAAGTCAAATCGAATTTGTCCAATCGCAAAACATAATATTATTATGGATATTTAAGTAGTTTTATTATTGGTCTTTATTTTGATAAAGTCAACCAATATGAAACAATAAAATGTGAGATGCACTCATTGGGCATTAGTCGTGGAAGAAAAACATAAGATTAGTCCCTATTTGGAAGAAAAAATATACGTAAAAGAAGTTAACCTAAAAAAAAAAAATTTTTTTTTTCTTGTTCTGTTGATTGTTCTCTTGCACGAGATTTTTTTCTTACTGTTTGTGAAAGTTTTGGATGTCGATGTTGTTGTTCCTCTGAGCTCAGCCCTCGGGTTATACGAATTCTGACGATACAACTAACACTTATTATAAAAAGAACCGTAGATGTCTCTTTTAATTTTTTAATTTTTTTTAACGCCAAACTAAACCATTCAGACAAAGAAAAAACTTCGTGCAAAAGAACAATCAACAAAACAAGAAAAAAAATTTATATATATTTTTTTTTAGGTTAAATTCTTTTACGTATATTTTTTTCTTCCAAATAGGGACTAATCTTATGTTTTTCTTCCACGACTAATGCCCAATGAGTACGTCTCATTTCTCCCCAGCTTAAATGAAGAAAAACATATTCAGAAGAAATTTGTCCACCATTTTACAATGGTGGCGCCCGGACAAATTTCTTTATAAAAAAAAAAGAAATGAATTATATATGCATACATGTATAAGCCCAAATGAGCGTGCTGACAATCGTAAAAAAAATAAATAAATATTAAAAAAAAAAAGAATGAAACGCTTCAAATGATTTTTAAAAACTGAACGCAAATAAAATTATATGTTAGAATTTAAAAATGTTTATATTCGTGTTATGCACATACATACGTATAATATAGATATTTATAAAATACCCCAATTCCATTTGGAGTTGTTCTATTTCACTATCACTATTTCGTTAGCAACTCACAGTCATGTTCGAGTCAAATGTATAAAGTCTAATTAAAAACAAAAATAACCTCTATCTCAAAAATTTTACAAATTCGTTATTATTAACAACAAAGTACTAAATGTTATTGACAAAAATGTAAACCTTAGTCTCTCTCGTTTGTGGATTTCAGTATATTTTACATGTGCGTGGTCTATATACAATTTTGTACAGCACGTTTTTGGTCGGAGTATAAAGAAAAAAAAACCAATAGAGGACTTCATATAAGAATATTAAGTATTAAATATCTCCGTATATACCTCGTCAAGTAAACATTCCGTCCGAGGTTAATACATATTTTCTTTACAAGTAATCGCCGTCTGATCATTTTTGTATTCTATAACAATAACTATATGGTTACATATTATGGTAACTATGGTTAGGTAAATTATTTGTTTGACTATAAATTAGAATTACTTTAACGTAACAGAGCTAGTTTATGCAATCGTTATTCCGTTACAATTGCTAAGTTTTTATTCTTTCTTATTGTCGAAAAACTCCTTTTATCTGTTTTACACTTGAAACTAATTTCACTGAAAATTTGTAAATAAAACCCGTTAAGCACCATTTGAGGTCAGTGTTTCCGAGCAACGACAATCGTGGTTAACTTTATATGTTTATACATGGATACTACGTAGTAGTTATGATTATTATTATATTTGTTTACAAAATGCGAAATAATAATTTTGAAATAACCCCCCTATAACCATATTCGAACATAATGTCGATTACATTCTCCGAATATTTTCGCTACGTATTATGCCGCCGTTGCAGTGTCCATACATTTACATTTCGTCCAAATATACACTAAATATATATATATATATATATATATATATATATTAATATGTGTATACGTATTTCGTCGGTTTTGGGATAAAATGTGAATGGTCCTATTTCAATTTCCAAACAAACTTTTTTTTTTTAATCATACGACACATAAAACTATTGACTAAATCGCAAATCGACGACATTAAATGAACCGGGAAATTTCATTACGCATTCGAGTTTTGCGCGGCAATTTGTTTCGCATATTATCGCCAATAATGCGAGTGTACACACAATAGTATCGTTTTATAAATTTAATCGTAAGAACAATTTAACACGCGAGTTATTTATCAAAATCAGAAATACATTGCTGATTGTTCTACTCGAAAATTTTGCATTGAAATTAGAAAGTTGACAACTTTTGTACAATTGCAGCGACGTTGTTTTGAATACGGACGAGAAAGAGAAAAAAAGTAACCGGTGAAGTAACAATTTTGAAATTGTTGACATACAGTGTGTACTACACTATATAATAGTGTCTTAACTATTTTCGTCGTCTGTAAAACGTGGAACGGCTGGGTTAATGTAAGCTGTTTACTTTAAAACTACTCACGCGAAACAATAGTTTAAAATATCATTAAAAACCCATTTTCGGAAAACAATCCGTTAAATAAACATCCGATCACTCATCACACACACAACCTTTAAAATACATGACCTTTAACGACGATCGAGATGATGAATTTTAAGTAAGGTGAACTTCGAGGACGTGGAGCGCGAAAAAGATTGTTATATTTCGTTAATTTAATTGTTTTATTATTATTATTATTATTATTATTATTATTATTATTATTATTATTATTATTATTAATAAACTGCTCGTTTCGTTGTAAATCTGTTTCGTATTTTGACCGCATGAGTTTTCATAAATAATAATGTAACAAATTATTTGTTTTGTTTTTTTTTTATTTCAAATTGAGAGTGGCTGCACACCAAAATTTTGTTATTTGTTAATTTTGTTAGTTTATTGTAATTTATAACTACTTTACGGAATTATGTTTCGATATGTAAATAAATTGATCATTCTACAGAATATTTACTAAAAATATCGCCATATATTTAGTGGGTTCATTGGATTTCAACACTTTAAAGTTTAAACATGTTAAAGACATACTTGAAATTAATGTTTTTGGTAATTGTTTAAATTCATTTAAAACAGAAAATACAAAATCTACTTGAACATATTAAATTGAATAAATTGGTAGCTATAATTGCGATTTTATTTTTCTTAGGCGTAAAAAAAAATAATTTTTATCCTTTGGTCAATTAAGTATTTATAAATTATTAATTGTATTTTACAAGATAATTTCACATTAATGTTGCTACGTATTTTATTATTATTATTATTATTATTATTATTATTATTAGTGTACACTAAAATGATCGAAATTTATGATAATATAAAAACGATTAAAAGTGAATTTTATTTTAACGATCTGAATGTGTTTCAGTTTCTTTAAAATATAAATGTCTTTTACATTCAAAATGAAAAAAGTAATTAACGTTTCGTCACTAAGAGTGAACATGAATGTAATGAATACTTTCTTTTCAAACACTAACTTTATGCAAATGGTATTTTATATATATTTTAAAACCTAAGAAATTGACAGTATTTGCAGTATCCAGAACATGAACGATTCGTTACTTCAAAACGTAGTAATCAGAAACCATATTTTTACCTACTCGAAGTGCAGAGTAAAGTCAAATGAATACTTAAAACTGAAATATTTGTGGGAGATTTGTTATTAAAAAAAAAAAATAACTTATTTCTAACTTACCTTTAATTAAATTATTGTGTGATCCCGTCTAATTAAATTTTAATTATAAGTTTTTAATTATATATTGTATATTAAATTAAAAATTCGTTAATTTTAAGTAGTAAACGTTAATAATAATAAAAAAGTAAACTTTGAGTGATTTGATGACAATAAGCTATTGAGCAAAGTCTTTTTTTAACCCTTTCAGGTTTTTAATTTTAAAAAAAATTATAAATTGTATAAAAAGTATTGTACGTAATATTATGTAAGTTTGTTTTGAGTATATATTATGCAGATTACATTAGATAATTAACCGATATTTATTGAATGTTGTACAATGTTTGTATATACTCGTATATATATTATATATGGACACTGGATGACTTTTTTCATTACGAGCCAGCGATTATCTGGCAAGATTTTAAACAATTTTTTTTTATTCATTATTAAATAATTTACGAATCATATCCAAAATTATATCCCCACTTATACAAATGTAAATTTTTGATTTTTAAATGCAAACCATAGTTTTCTCATCTACACCTTGTCTATTCTGCAGTATACAAAACTAAAATAAATAAATGGAAATGCTTATTCAATTTCTCGTTTATGAATAAATATTTATTTAAAATTTGGCCAAAAACTTGTACATCACTTTGACAATTTCAATAATTTTCATACTTATAATTCGATACAATTAAACATTTTAAAAATTAAGTAAACCTGATTTAATAACATAAATTCCTTTATCATACGATATTCTACATTATTTTTTTTTTAATTTCAATTATACCTTACAACGTTTAAAGTACAAATTTTGTGTGAAACAAAAGTTTTATTTGCATAAATTTAAAGATTTTTTTCAATATAAAAATTCATAAAATGAGTAATTATCATATTTTAGATATAAATTTAAATTGTTGAAAACATTAATAAGTAATACTAATTAAGAAAAACTTACAAAAATGACAAATTTAGGAAATGTGGCTATCACTGATTAAAGAATGACATAAAAAATTGTAAATAAAAAAAAAATCATTATGATGTGTTTACATTATTGCATTATGCAAATTAAACTCCAGGTTTTTAACAAATATATAAAGGAAATACAAAATGTAAAAGAATGGAATGTACAAAGAATTTTCATAAAACAAGACCACAACACTAATTATTTCTTTATAGAAAACAAGAAAATTTATCTAATCCATCTGTTGTAATGAGAACAATTCGCCACTATATCTCATATTGACACGGATCTGATATTTGCACAGGATAATTCAAAAGAAACTTTAATATCATATTAATAGAATGAGATGCGCGTGTAACTAATGAAAAGGACCCGTTTTTGTAGAAATCAAATGACATATCGGTCAAAAATAAATAAGATTTTTTTGGAATATTTGAAATACTGTTCGATTAAAAATTTAAATTAAAAAGAAAGAAAAAATCGAAAATTTTCAAATTATTGTTTATCAATTTAATGTTTTATAAATAAATAAATACGAGAGCAGTAAATACGTACGTATATAAACACGTTTATTTTTTTTCATTTTGCACGTAGAGTTTTTCTTCCATTTAAGTATAAATGTTGTAAAATATCACATTTTGGTATCGTTAAACTTCACTCCGTTCTCAATAACACTTTTCCCTAGGTTTCCCGTTAGATTATTGGTTTACAGTATAGTGTCGTCATGTGGTATTTATAGTCTCGTACGGTCATATCATATATTAATTTCCTATTCGCCAAAAACTGTCTTGTTAACGATAAACTTTTCGCGTTCGCTGTACGATTTACGTTTTATTATACACGTTTACAACGGTTTATTACATTATTAAACTGTTAATCATATAAATTTCGAATAATAACACCGTCCAATAGTGGAAAACGGCGTGGGAATATAATATAATTTAAAAACGTTCGTTTTCTTAAGATTCTTAACTTACTGATCGGCCATTCGAATTAATATAAATTGAAATAAGAATTTTGCACTCCCTTATTATTAAATAATTATTACATGTCTACATATTAATATTTGGAAATGGATCAGGGAATACCTACTATACCTTGGTAAAGTATAATCCAGCCTGATATAGTTGACAAATAATTTGACTAATATATTTGAAGGGAAGGGCACCAGAATTTTCATTTTAATTAAATTATAATAATTTACTCATAGCTAATATTATAATATGTATTTCTAAAATTAAATGTTTTGCATATATATAAATAGCAGAATTCTCGTTTTTGTTTTAGGTTGAATTCTGTAAAACGGTCAAAGTCTTGATTCTTAAATATTGCAACAAATTTTTTAAAACGTTATTCACGTTATTCGCTCTTTTTAAACTAGACAGTCGTTGGTTACATTTTCAGTCCGATATGACCTATGTGTTCTCAAAGGGAATAAAAAAACTTTTTGTAAACGCGTCCAAGTTATAATATGTTTTGTGATAAAATTTCTCTCGTCTTTACAAAACGTACGAAGTGTGTGAACAATGTAATATTCCGTACTGAGATATTCGTACGCCAGAGTCGGACTGGGCCGGCGAGGTACCGAGCAAAACTCGGTGGGCCGTTCATAATAATTGATTTATAGGCCGATTTAATACAACACCTATATTATATATTTTATTTAATCTTCCAGTTTTTAACTTTTAGTTTTAAGCGAACACGTTTAATACGTCCGTGATAACAATATAATATAATATTATTATTTATTTAAATATGAATATTACTGATAATAGAAAGAATAATATCACAGATAACATGAAAATGTTTCATGTTATCTGTAATAATATTAAGAACTATGGTAACTGTTACGGTTTATTGTTTTGATAACTGGTTGCTGATAGTGGACATTGTCCCACACGTGATAAAAAATATATAAATATATTACTTTAATAATAATTAATCGTGGTTTCACATTATTCATTACGGATTATTATTTTTCTGTTCTGTGTTATTATTTATTACATTTAATACATTATGGATGAAAAAAAAATGAAAGGTGGAACAAAAAAGTACGCGAAAAGAAAAAGCAAAAACTTCTTTCGGAAGCGAGTACTTGTTATAGTTTTGAAACTTTATTTACAAAAATGACGGTAAGAACATTATTTTATTGTATGAAATAAAGACAATTTGAATTAATTTTTAGACATTTGTGGAACAGGTAATCCTGTAATTTAATTTTCTACAAATTTAAAAATAGAATAGGTACCTTTACTCAAAATCAACATCTACTTTTTATGTACATCTACCTGTTGGTAATATTAATTAATAAATGTTCACACCAATGGTCTAGTATTTGTTTATTTTATTCATACTTACACTGGTCACTTAAATGTATTTTTATAGATTGTTTACCTATGTATTTCATTTAAATGGCTTAAAATTTTAAACGACATTTATTTTTTTGTCAGAAAAAAGAACTTACATTGCCAATGACTAAAACATAAATTTAACTGATTGTAGTGAAGAAAATATGCCATCAAAGGTATTTCTAGTTAATTACATGTATAATATATATATTTAAATGTGTTAGTTCAACTTTATATTAAATTTTTTATCAGAAAAAACAACTTTTATGAACGTTTTGTATTGAATATATTTAAGTTTTACTTATGTTTATTATGTCAATGTTTCTCAATATTAATGCTTGTATCAAATCAATATTGAATTAGCTGTGTTGTATTTATAGTATCTATTAATCTTATTATTTATTTATAATTATGTTATTTATAATATTTTACTGATTTTTATGTGTTCATTTATGGTAGTATATATAAATATTAAAAAAAATTTGTTAAAGCAAATATTGACAGTCCAATAGTTAGGACTTTGAACTTATATATTGAGACAATTTAGGCTAAGATGATTTTAATTTTATGTTATAATAAGAAAATATGTTGTTAAATTAAATTTTAAACTTAAGAATAAACATGTTATTTAATTGAATACAAATGTTGCTTGTTAAAATAAATGCTGTTAATTAGTTATAATTATGTAAAACATAATTGAAGAAATACCTAATTATACTTCTTTACAATATTTTAAATTTGTTCTTATTTTAATTTGAAAATGTTTACATAAGTACTATTATGTAATATAAAAATTATCACATAGGTACGATTATCAAGCTGAGAAAAATCCATAAGTAGAATTCAAAAACAAAAAAATTAAGAACATTTGATGAGATTATTCTTAATTTGATCTCCTCTGACGTTGAAGACCTCATATATTTATTTTAAAATTTGAGGAGATTTTTATTCTGTTTAAGAAAAGTTGATGCCCTTAAATCTTATTTTGTTTTGTTTGCATGGAAAATACATACATACACAATGAACTAAAAAGAGGGCCGAATTTATTTTATTACCTCGGGCCGGACCGAATTCCCAGTCCGACCCTGTCATACGTGAATTTATACGAAGTAAACGCTTTCGTACTCACGACCTTAATGATCGCGTTATAATAAACCTCTACAAGTCGATACTGAAAGTCGATTAATAGATGCCTTTTAAACATTTTCGCGATCGAGTCATGGTGGTGCAGAAAAGAAACGTACGTGATCAAAAGGGTACAGCCCATTTGCGCGCCAGAGTAGCTCAAATGCCCCTTGAGGGATGTGGGGGCAAACGAATTAATAATAATTGTTATGTGGTACATGTAGAAGGAAGGTACACTGCAATATAGGTATACGTAGGCATAATAAATATTACGTTGATCATAATAAATATTTTCATTTTTCACATTTAAAATTATTTTTGTGACGTCTTTTTTTTTCAAAACACGTCGTACCTGCACATTAGTGTTATTGTATAAGTGTCAACCGTGTTAAAAGAAGGATGATTTAAGTCCGCAATCGTATTCCAACATAAAAAGATCGGCAACGTTGCACGGTTTTAAAGCGTTTTTATTAAAAATATTTCAGCCACGTGTGGGCTATGATTTCGAGCGCAAATAGGCTATAAAAGAGGTGTGATGAGTGCAAGTTGGTTGCTCCGAATCAAAGAAATAGTGTAACGTTTTAGGGGGGAAAAAACTGGGTATTATATTGTACGATTCATTGTTCAATGATATAAAATTCAACAATTCACATTGAATGGCGGATAGCCAATACGTACATCTTTCTGTCTCTTGATAAAGTATAGAATGAGGCAGGGTAGTGACAGTAACGTTACAAAGCGTTCTTTTTTTATTCCAAAATTCGTCATTATTTATCAATATCGTGTTAGATTGTTACAGCACAATGTTTATAATTATCGATTGTATAATAATATAAAACTTAATTATCGTTAAATAATATTTAAAGACATTACATCGAAGATTCGATAGTTCCATTATAGTTTTCATTCGGTATTTTATTATTATTATTATTATTATTATTATTATTATTATTATTATTATTATCATCATCATCATCTTATGAGAACGATGTAATCTGCCGGAAAAAGTCTTAAACGTGTGATTAACATCATTTTTAATCGCACACGTGGAAAGGACACGATTTGTATCTGTAAAATACTTCAGTATTTTACTATTTACCGTTTCTCCATAAATTGCAATATTAAAATTATACGAGTATATATATTTCGCACAAATCAAATCGTTTCGGTTATTTTAATGTAAAAACCGTTTGTTTTTAAAAAATACACGTGGTTTTATCGCGAATTTTTTATAAAATATCTCGTCGTAAAACTGATTTTGAAACGTTTAGAACAATAATTTGGAAAATTAAATCCACGTAAAATGATTTTACGTCTCTGTCTATCGAATATTATGATCTCAACGTTGTTATAAATACGTTACATAAATATTATCAGGTTACGTTTTATCTTGTAGATCATTTTTTTTTTATTTATTTATTACGCCATTAATCTTTTTACGAATTAGTTTTTATATTTATTTGATTTTTCTTTTAAAAGAAAAAAAACATGATCCGGTTTTTATTTTAAATTCGTGTAAATGTGTATAAATATTATTATTAATATTACTCGAAATACGAAAACAACATTGGCAATATTTTTAAAATGTAATAACACTTTTAATACACAGGATCCTTCTCGTGTTCGGTGTTTTTCAAAACGTGGCCATAACCGTTCCCCGATGGCCGAAAATACGTTGAAATCGTTGAAAATGACGTTTTCGATGAGGAAGCAAGCTCCTAAAGGTTATTATTACTTAGTGGCATAAATCGTTGACTCGTTAATATTAAACGAAAATAAGAAAAGAAGAGAAAAACAACACTATACAGTCACTAAATATCTTCTTGTCTCACAAACTTTAGTGGGAATGATTTTGAATCTCGTAGGAATTGTGCCCGAATCATTTGAACACATTACACTGTATTTTCAAAAACCATTTGTAATTGAACGTTTTAAATGTAAATTAAACTAATTTACACGATCATTTCAAGAACCAATAAGAGTTTGTAATATTTCTCGAATCATTAATGTGTATATATATATATTATATATAATACGATTAATTTATAAACATTCAATGTTATTTAACCGTAATTATTGTGTAAATAGTTTCTTATTCGAATAACAAAAAAGCAAATTAAAAATTTTCTTTTTTTCCTTAAGAGTTTTATACGGTTTTCGAAAATTGTTTCAGAATTCATTTATTTAAATATTACTTCGACGCGATGTAATGTATAAATATGAAAATTTCGTTTATTCGGTGAACAGACATTAGATGCCGAGTGGTCTAGTTCTCGACTACGAAAAAGTTCATTTAGAAGTTAGGGTTTATAGCAAATATAATTTTAAAGTATGTTATAAAACATAATGAAAACTTATTGGAGTTTATTGCGACTAAAAATAATTATGACGTATTTTTTCCGTGACGTTATTAAATTTTGTATGCTCATAATAATTTTAATAATTTTCACTCGTAACGAAGACACCACACGTGAAAAAAAAAACTTAAGGAAAATAGAAAATCGAATTCGCGTGTAAAGTTATCAGTTTTTTTTATATTTTATAAGAAAATCATTTCAGAATCAACGGGCTTTTGTATCGTATAATATACTGGAATTCTATGAAGTCGGCCTGTGAAGTTTGTTATAGAAACTGCAAACGTGTGCCAATATTTAGCAACCTTTTAGTAAACTATTAATTTTAAATAAGAAGAGCAAAAATTGGTAACCAGCAGCTCTAATAATCATGAAATGATTTAGAAAAAAAATAGTGTACACAGACGCCCGACTCAGTCCTTAAATATATTATTATATGTTAACAGTTTTAATATTGCAATGATTTCCTATTGTCTTCTTAAGCGTTTTTCACATGTAACTTATCCATCGCATGATGAATTTTATGATTTTTTTTACGAAATCAAAGTCGGAATTTGCCTACACAATCCGATGGGAACGAAGACATCATTCTTCTGACCAATATGTGTCTCCGAGCAGTGAACTGCTAGTAGAGTTCTGCGAATTACACGCAAACTAATAATAGTATGGAAATGTACAAAATTGTAAAAATGTTGAAAAAAAAAGTTCTTTGCAATCGTATCCCGAACTCCCTTTCCTCCATTCTCGGGAATAAAACGATTAAAATATTCTCGTGAGAACGAGTAAAAAAAAAAAAGAAAAAATAAGGTATTTATAAATCACTATAGGAAACGCGCAGGACAAAAGAGCGGCGAGTGTCTCTTCACTCTCTCTCTCTCTCTTTGAATCGTTTATTGTCTGTGTCTTGTGGAGAGAAGGTTAGGTTCTCTTATTTTAATTTGCCCCGCATCTGTTGTACAATGTTGTGCCGGTATGGATTATTATTATGGAATATGTGTGTGTATACCATTAACGGGCGCGATACGGAATCGATTACTTACCGAGCGTACGCTTAAATACTCCCCAGGGTGAGATTAATTTTATGATAACAACGTGCAGTGTTGTGGTTCCCTTCGACGACCGGCGACAACGAATATACCTTCCTAACCACGCAGCATCCCGACGAGCCGTGTTCAAAATAAATCGTGTAATATCGTTTTTGCCGTTGTTGTTGCTGTTGTTGGGTGGCGAAAAAAGAATTTACACGCTTTTTTTATCGTTAGGGGTCAAGGAAGGAGAAAAGAAAACACACCGCTAATACTTTGAAAATAATTTCCAATAATTGGGTGTATTCTACGTAAAAAAAACGTGAGAATCGAACGAAGCCGGACAATTATAACGCGATATACTCGTAAAATCATCGTAATGCGTTACATCGAATAAACAATATTCGCAATCCATTCGAAAAACACGTATACGTGTTTATTACACGCAATAATAATAATAATAATAATAATAAAGAATATCTTAACAGACATAACAAGGTAGCATCACATCTCCATTGGAATGTATGCAAAGAATATGACATTAGGGTAGAAAACAACTGGCATGAACACTCACCAAATCTGGTTATTGATACTCCGAACGTTACCATCGTCTGGGATACACAGATCAAAATTGACAGAGTTATAACAGCCGATAAACCAATGCGTGTGAAGTTATCCTCCCCTTATATCCTCCAATTTTTTCCAAACTTTACAAATATTTTGAAAGTAATTAAAAAAAAATTGAAAACTCATTTTCAGAATTTGAATACTATTATTTTATCTATAGGAGTATTTTTTTTTAAATTTGAGTAAGTATAGTATGATTCATTATACCTAGTACTTAATTCATTTTTTTTTGGGGGAGTGAGGGTCCAAAATTATTTTGATATATTACTAATTATTATATTACACAAATGTTGAGTTGTTAGTAGGTATTTTATATTGATATAAGAGTGAAAACAATTTAGGAGAGAGTCCGAATCCCATAGATCCCTCTGGATACGTCTCTGAATATACATATTATATTAACATAGATTTATAAAAATATGGGGAGGTATTGCGTAGCTGAATATTATATTCAATAATAGTATTAGTATGTGTATAAGTACTATTATAGATTTATTGTTTTCTTATAAATACCTATTTACAATGATATAATACTATAAGTTATAACTCACTCTCCATATGTAAACTTTCTTTTTAGAATCGTTTTCATTAAAAAAGGAAGAATAATATAATTATCTAAGATGCACTTAATTTTTAAATATTATCTGTCATATTAAAATAAGTGATGCAGTTATAATTTCAACAATATAAATATTATTGTTGAGCATACATAATTAAATGTGGTTTTGTCACTGTCGCCTGTGGACTCATTTTAATTTTTTTTATTAAATTATTATGTACTTCCCATCCATGTTCATGGAGTACGTATGTCATATAATGATCATGTCCATATGCTACTACACCATTCAATAAGTAACTGAAACGCAAATAAATAATCAAAATTATCATTGTTGTAAATTATTATTAAGTCAATAACTAACCGTTTATTATTTATAATGAGATTAACAGGAAAATCCATTAGCATGAACTCGTTTGTTTCGGCATAACAATATGTTTCTATAAAAATGTGATCTTAAAGAATTTTTGAAATTCTAAGAATGCCATTGTAATGGTGTTTATAAAATCTGATGATACTGATGTAATATATGTTTTAAGATTTTGTTTTAACATTGAAAATTTTTTTTATTGAAGACTTAAAATTATTGTTGGGCTAGGTAATGTTTTTGAAGCCAAGCATGTTTCATATGAACATAATTAATATTCTCCAGTAGATGGAGAATTTTTCAAAAAACTGGTGGCCACATAATTAACATTACACCTAGCGTTAATGAGTTTTACGTCTGTAATTCCAATATATTCTGGGAAGATTGTTTGAAGGCGAGACAACCGTAATTTACACGTAGCTTTTGATATAGGTTGTCTTGCAAAACTGTAACAAATCATTTGTTCTTTTATCTATATAATTTTATATAAATTTAGAATATTTTGTTTAAATTGGACTTGGTTAAAGATTTTGTAATTTTAGGTATTTGTAAAAATAGTTTTTTACTACTTAAATATCTATGCTTATTACTTTCTTTTTTTAAACATATTTTAAAGATTTTTAAAATATTAGGTGGGTAATAACTAATAAATATCGGTTCTCACAATGTAAACAGTTAAGTATAGACAGTATAATAAAGTTAATAAGTTATTTTGTTTTATTCTATTTTTAACCTATCTAATAATTTATTTAAATTAATTACAACTAATCAACCTAACAAGTTGACTATAAAAATCATTCAGTTATAATGTTATTTATAGTAATATTAATAATATTTCATCTTACACCATTAGCTGTTTTGTCCCAAAGAAGTTCATATTGGTATTTTTACTTAATATTAGAATAATGCAAAATTATTTAATATGATAAAATGAAATAAGTAGGTACGAGTCATTACATAATTCTACAATAATAATGGATTTGTGTAGATAACATTTTTTTAGAGTGATGTAAAAATTAAAAATAACTTTTTTGTGAATTAGTTAATCCATTTTACAACTTTTTCATATTTAAATATGAGATCAATATTTTTCATCCATTTTATATTATTATATTATTTACAAAACCATTAAAATATTGATTTAGTATTTTAGTTATATTTAAATGTGAAAAAGTTAGTGAAATAAATTAACTAATTTACAAAAAAGTTATTTTTTATTTTATTCATATATAAGTACCTAACATTACTAAATGTATTATGAAACGTTGGCTACTCAATTCCATTATTATTATTATTATTATTATTATTATTATTATTATTAGAAAGTTATTAAAGGATTATTTAAATTTAACACAGAACTGCTATTATTGAATAGTAATAGTATAATAGTATTAATTATTGTAAATGAGTTTTCAAATTTTTTCTAATTATTTTCAAAATATTTGTAAAGTTTGGAAAAAATTGGAGGATATAGGGGGGACAACTTCACATACATAATAAACCGGATATTGTCTTCAAAGACAAGAAGAAACATATATGCATATTAATAGATATAGCCATATTTTCCGACTACAAAATCACTCAAAAAGAGGCGGAAAAAATACTAAAATACAAAGATCTGCAAATAGAAATTCAATGGTTATGGAAGATGAAAACCAAAGTAATACCTGTTTTCTTTGGAATCACGGGGCTAATATCCAAAAAAACCTGTGAAACCATCAAGGAAGTCTCTTGAAAACATAAACTTCTTACTCTCCAGAAGATAATTGTGTTGAGTACTGCCCACATAGTACGTAAAGTACACAAGCATATAATATTCATCATTCAGAGTCTTAGGCTCACGGTGTGAGTCCGGTGATTCCTAGAACAACAACCACCATGGCAGAAGAAAGAAGTTATGTAATAAAAAGGAAATTATAATAGTAATAATAGAATTTTGGTTAGACGCGCACCTTACCGCAATGCGCCTAAAATCAAGAAAACTCCACCGCTTGGATCAAACACTTTCTAGATACAAAGTTTGATATTACCGAAGAATGGCTTATCTCGTGGAAACAAACTAATACTTAAAATAACAACTCAGTTATAGTGACCCCGTCCTTCGGACCACTGGTGGGATTTAAACTTGCTCGTCGAGAACGGGTAACTTTGAACCGGCTTAAAGCGGGGCGTGGGAAACGTGGACATTTCATGCACCGATTAGGTTATTTATAAAGATACGCAGCTCTACACGTGCGTTGCGTGATTATGATGAATAACAAAATTGAAGATAGTGGATCACATCGTATTGGATAGCCCTAGAAGGAAATTTCAAGGAAGTCGATCAGAGAAGCCTTTGGGTGAACAGTTACCTTGGACATAAGCTTATAGATGAAAATTTTAGTGATTTTTTAATGCATATCGTTTAGTTGTTTAATATGTCCATCGAAGTTATTTTAATGTTAAAATTGATTTATAATAATGTTGTTATGTTACCAGATGTCCTAATGTGCCAAATAATAATAGTATTTCGACTTTCTTTATTTATAATATATTCTTTCATTATACATCGTATTCGAAATTCCCGATTGGTAAAAACTTTTCCGTTCCAAATATGAGATACGTATTATTAAACAGAATTAAAATATAAATAATTAAATATTATAGAAACCCATTCGTTAGCGTCAAATATTGCATTTGACCAGACATTGGATAATATTTCCGCGTGGGTTCCACTGTTGGATATTAACGGCATTTCGAAATAATTGCATAAATTAAACGTATGGGAATATATAGTAAAACCCATTTAAATTAATATTAAATACCTAAAACGCTTTGTTTTGCTCTAATTTTATCACTGACGTTATACGGATACTCAAAATTAAAATCAGTTGTTTTGAAATGTAAATTTCGACGAAATTATAATATTATGTTTCGATACGGTTTACAAATCCATTGGTACTATCGTTAAATGTTTATTTAAATATATAAATAATACTCGTAGTAATTTTATATTGCCGTAGGGAATTAAATCAATTTATTTGGAATGATTTTCAACATGTTTTTACATTACATTTAATATAATCGTACGTATATATATAATATTGTAATAATGGAACTTTATAAACAAATGCTCAACAGTTATAAAATAAAAACCTAGTTATATAGGAAAATATAAAAAGTGCCACTTCTGTGCCACTTTATCAAAAACGAAAGATATTATATGTACATAATTACATTGGTCTATTAATACAAATGTGATTTTAAACAAAATATGAATAATTTAAAGTGAAATAATATTTTACTCGTTATGACATCGTCGAAAGAAAATAATTTTAAACTTTTTACCTAGAAATAAACGATTTCAAACTCTGAAATTTAATAGCTAATATGTATTGTATACATAAATGTATTTGAGAGATTTTTCCATTAGGTGTGCTCTTGTACGTATATATTTGGAAAAATGTCTACATATTTTTTTTCTTTTTACGTCACAAAAATCATATTTTAGAATAAAATTCCTACTGTTCATAATTGTATATTATTAAAAACATCAAATTCAATTCGGATGATCGGTCGATTTTTCTTCGTAAAACATTTATTTCAAAAACGCTAACGATACATACCAAAAAAATGTCAATAGTCAATTGTAACTTTCTCTCAGTACAAAATATATTAATCGTTTTTTTTTTATTTTGAACACGTGGTTGTTCCAATGGACCGTTATAGACATGAAATAAATACTATATATTATGTTTGTTGATCTATTAGATGTTAGAATTAGAATTTACCAAATTCTAATTAAAAAGTAAAACATCCGTTATTGCTGTTTTAATAATATTTGTTTACAAAATAAATTGATTATCTCGCGTAATGAATCGACAATGGACGAATTTATGTGTACCATTGGAGTACCGTTTTTGAACTCAAAGCTAAGAACATTTACTTTGATGTCAAAAAATATTTCAAATTTTTCAATGCCGTTATAATTTACCATTTGTGTTTCGTTGTAGATCGCGATTATTGGTACGAAGAGGCGCGATTGGCGTTGAAAAAACGTCTAGCCGGCTACGAGGGTAAAACGGGAAGAGCGAAAAACGTGGTGTTCCTGGTTGGTGACGGGATGGGCGCATCTACATTGACCGCTTCGAGAATATTCAAAGGACAGCGACGTGGTAACCAAGGCGAAGAGGAACAGTTGCTCTGGGACGCGTTCCCGGCTGTGGCCATGGCAAAGGTAGGAAATTATATACCTAGGTATAATATTTGAAAATGCCACTTACAGGAATGTTACGGTCGAATCCGATTTGCCGCCACAAACGGGAGCGTATTTCGGTAGAATTTCGTGAGGTAAAAGATAAAAAAACAACTGTCTGTCCAAACGGACTAGTCATTTGCAATATGTTATGTACTTTACTGAGTAATAAGTAATATCGATCGTCTTTAGCAATACATCGTGGGCGACGTTGTTTGGTCAACAATAATATTTAAGGTGATCGGAAACAATCCGTTTCTAAGAAGTTTCGTAGGAAATGGAAATCGAGAGAAATGTTTAAAAAGAATTCAGTGAAATATTATACAAACGAATAATAATCGTTTTATATTTTATTCGAATATTTTAATATTTGATTTGTATGTTAAAAATATGACAAGCTAATAATAGCAGTGGTGATAGGCAAAATCCGTGTGGTAAAATATCGCTGGGACGACCGGAAAAACGAGATTTCAAGATATAACAAAAATGTGGAATGAAAAAACAACAGATAAAGAAGAATTGACGACTGGGCGCGATACGGGGATGGTCCTTAGAGCCCTAATAATTAAAAATATGAAAATCGATTTTTTTTCAAATTCTAAGGGCATTGTATTTCAAAATTGATTAGAATATTTTGAAATTTGCATTGTGTATATATAACCTATTTAAGTAGATAAAAAAAAAGAAAAAAGAAGTTTATCATGTCTTTCAATTGCGGATTTTACAGTTTTTTTTTCATTTTCCCTCTTACGGAAACTATTGAGACATTATAAATGACTCGTTTAAAACATACTTTTAGTCTTCTCAAAAACGGGTAAACGCCATTTCAAGTTTCTTTCTTAACGAATAATGTGTATTGACTCGTATCATGAGCTATCCGTGTCTGAGGACGCTTCTGATGTCTCCGTTAGTGTTATTTTTTATTGTCACGCTATTATTGAATTTTTTAAATTTAAATTTATATTTTATTCCTGAATTATGAGTATTAAGTTCATGCAGTATAATATATCATTTTATTCTTATTTATACGGTTTCTTAAAACATAATTTGTTGTATTGTACGGGTTTAACAGAAAGCTACGATAAAATCTTCCAAACAAATAATTTCTCATGGATATTAAAATAGTACGTATCATAAGTTTCTCCAGTCATCGCGAGCTCCCGATCCATAAATATTCAAAACAAATCGAACATACGTAATACAATATTATTGACAATAATTTTCACAAATTCGAGTGTCTTAATTATTCGAAATACAAGCAAATATTTATTTAACAAGTATTACACCATTCTTGGACGAATATAAAAACGGGGGTTTGTTCTGTGATGAAAACTGACCAATTAATAATTTTTTTTTTTTGTTGATACGTTTCTCAAATGCTATCCACGTTTCGAAAACAAGAAAAAAAAACCACTAAACTACATGTTTTTTATGTTAAGGTAAGCCTCACTGTTTTTTATTAAATATTTTAATTTTCCTTAAATGATTTTTCATCCACTATATATAAATATAGTATATATAATATATATATAGACTATATATAAATGTCATTCTAAAAATATAATTCATCATTAAATTTGCGTCATATACGTTATTCATCAGCACGAAAAAGAAATTTGGATTCAGATACTTAAAACGAATTTTATGAATTCAAATAATTAATAATGTCTGCGATGTATTCGTACAAAAAAATATTCGCACTACTCGATGAAATAAAAAGAAAAGAAAAAAAAATTAAAATGTTTTAATAACGTTTACTACGATTTGAACGAAAGTATTTACTTAATTACTAAATAAAAATGTATTTCAGTAATGAAATGAATAAATAAGAAAAAAACGCGTCATTCAATTACAACCGCCAAATTCTTTGGTATAAATTATATTAAAATACGATCGCGGTGGTTTTCTCGTAAAAATTCTTCAGCTGTTACGCTCGTGACTTGCTGTTCACTTAGAACATTATAACGAAATTATATAATTTAACGTTTGGTTCATTAATCACGTTTACTTTCCGGAAATAACTTTTGAAAAGTGAAGGGTTTTCAACGACGTATACGATTTAATTTTGAAATAATTTACTTTATTTCACATTTGTTTTCAACGACAATAAAATATTTAAAATTATAAAATATCGGTGTAAATGAAATATAAGGAACAAATTGTTTTTCATAGTTTATAACTAATAAAACGTCGTAATTATGATTAACGTTTTACAAAACTAATGTACGTGTTATATAATATTTGAATATTATTGCGAAAAAGTTCAGAATAATTTATTTTCGTAGACTGATTGATTGTCATTTTTCAAGTTTCGTATACTTTGGTCCATATGTGTAAATTGTTGAAACTCGTATTCGAAAGCGAACTTCTTTGAAAGGTAAATAAAATAATTCGAAAAGTGTAAGACAACAATTTCTTAAATAATAATTACTTATGAATTATAACATTTTATGATATTTAGCACTAGAGTATAATTTGATAAAAAAAAATGTTGATATTTACATTTCGCTTGATATTCAACGATAAGACTCAATAATTATCGCTATTAATATTACACCTTTATTACGATAATTATTGTTTTAATAATCAATTTTTTTTTATACGACCCCTATAGAAATGTTCTATATACCAAAGCGTATTGATTTTTTTAGATAGTGCAGTTTTAAATGAAAGTAATGAAATGAAAAGGATTTTTACGTGTTTGCAATTAAGAGTGAACTTTTTAATAACGTTTAGTTGATTTACTATTTTAATTTTTAGACCATATCGGAATATTGAATTAAATACGTATTATGAATTTAATAAGAATTTTGAGTATTTCTAACGTACTTTGGATTTAGAACCGTATAACATTGTTCACGATTACATTGGGTCAATTTTCTTATTTATATCCAAGAATACATTTCCGACGAGTTAAAATCGTTTTCATTTTATATATAAATATAAATAATACAATTATTAATTATTCCTCAATATTTTTTTCACTGTGTACGAATTGAGTAATACATTTTAAATTACATTTTAATTCAGTGACAGGAAAGAAGAAAACTATGTCTATAACAGTCGAGTTTTTAAGAAAAAGAACTGTAACCGTTGAGTCCGCAAAAGAATATATTAATCTAACGTTTCTTTTCTCAATTATATGAAGTCGATAATCAATTCACGAATTCTATTTTAAATCATAAATTAAACTCTATATATAGTACGTAGCAACAAATTTGTTTGAGATAAAATTATTTTACGTTAATTATACGCGTGAACACAATCAATTTTTTTTGTATCCAATTGCGTTGTATCATTTTATCATTTATGTAATCTCCTTTATCTATAAAACATTAGTTCTGCTTTTAGTTTTACTTCGTAATACGTATCTCTCTGTATATCTTTAAAGCGCGTATAAATTGATTAAATTCGGTTGCACTTTAATAAAATATATTGTTCATTTTCGAATGAAACGATTCGCAAACATTAGCTTAGTTCTCTTTGTACATAAAAACTAACTCTATAAATCAGAATAAATACAATTTTTAAAATAAATAGTCAAAAAAGGAAAATTCCAAGTTATTATCAACTCGTAATTTTTGAATTGAACGTCATTTAATCAATATAATCGGTAATAATAACATATTTTTTTATGGAAAAAAGTTATTATTATTATTATTATTATTATAAAAGCTACTCGACTTGAAGTATCGAAAATTTTTCTGTTTTTTTTATTATTATTAGCAGATAGAGGAGACCTCAATTCGAACGAATTGATTCTTTATAGCGTTATTATATCGACATTTTCCACTGAATCCGATACGCTAGCGTTCTCGAATCTTCTAATGCTTCCATACAAAACCAAACCGGGTAATCGTCATCATCCAATCGATTAGCTAATAATTTGCGAACAAAATGCGTGTGTAAATACACGTTTCGAAATAAAATATAGTAAATACTTCAAATAAAAAGACAATTGAAAAGAAAAACGACAAACACTTAGGAGTTTTGTACTTTTACTGTAAAATATAAGTACTCGATATACGGATTTGTCTGTAGAATTAATGGTGTAACACTTGTGTCGAGAGAGTTGTAGCAAACATTCCGCCGACCATTTACTATTTTACAATAATTGATATGAGAACGCGCAATTGGGCTTAAGTATATAAGTTGGGAGAAGGGATGCGTTTTACGAATATATATTTATTCGTCGACCCTTGTAAAAATATACTCTCAGTTTTGACGATTAGTCGGCGATTGTATCGTTTTTGAAACGAAATTAACGGCTTATCGTTTTCCAACGTAGAATTATATTGTTCGAAAACGAAACTAGAGGAGACAATCTATTCTCAATATCACTAGACGTTTCGACGGTATTTAATTCGAGAAATTAGTGTTAAGTATTATTACAACGATAAGATATAATGTAGGCGACGGACATTTTTGAAACGTGCGATTATCGTGTTTTTTCGTTTTACATTATTCAGCTAGGAAAGTTAAAATCATAGGCGGATGCAGCAGATTTTATTATTAGAATATGCGAAAGAACTGATTTCTGTTAATTAAATTCGGTTTGAAAAAATATTTATTTTTTCTTCACATATGTCGACTTTTATGTAATATTTTTGTTTCAGTGTATATGAACAGAGTACATTTCGATTAATTTATTAGAAATGTACAATTCGTATTTTCTATTTCAATAGCGTTTTTTAGAATTTCAAGTACTGTGAAAAAATAAAACACAGAGTACCTAAATGTCAAATGCATATATATTATATATATATACATTTAAACTGTATTATTTTGTATTTCAATACTATCGAATTCATGTTATTTTTTCTTATAAATATGCTAACTAATAGTGTAAGTAGAAATTTAAACATTTTAATGGTAATAAGCTAAAAAAAAAAGAAGGAAAGAACGTAAAATAAATGTTATTATAATAATTTAATCGAAAAATTTAACATTAAAGGATCGAATTTCTCGCCAAAACGTTGACGTGTACATTTACAACTCAGAAATAATAATATTATTTTAATTTTCATATTGAAATATACGGTCAATTAAAATCCAAAAAAAAATACCTTTATAAAATTAAAAAATAATTTAAATGACCTTTAAAAATAATTATTTAATACTATTAGTGTAATTGTACATAATATATTGACACAAAATTAAAAACTAATTTGTATTACATTTTTTTCGGGTAATTGATAACTCCTTTAATCCTCGGTCCTGACGACAATATTTTACAATGCGTATGGTGTTGGAAATGTTTTAAATTATATTCAATATTAGAAAATATTAAAATAACATGAAATCAATTATAGATTTTCTTCCGATTTTTATCGGAGGCAATTATTTAATAATTAATAGAAACCTGATATGTTGATATAGTGTAACGGATGTGCGCACAATTAATTGATATCCTTCATTTCATTTATTTTTTACTAATTAAAATATTGTACATATATTGATTTTTATAAAGTCCTATATAGTATACCTAAATTTTAATAATTATTTTTCCCACAGCCGAATTCAGTACATACTCTTTAAAATTCGATTAAAAAAAAATTAATAATTTTACGCTTTCCTATTGCAAATTAAAATAGTTTTTTTTTTATAAGTAACAATCTACATAGGATTAGAATTTTTTGAGATAGATGGAATATAATTAATATACTAATTATTAATAAAATAATAAACATTAATTAACTCATTAACCCAAAAGTTCGATATCGTAAAATGTCTTATTAATTCGTTTATATTCTAACGGTGTATATTATTTAACAAAATAAAAAATTTAAATAGCGTATGGATTTTAATTTCGAATTTTAAACAATATTTGTAGATGAATTGTTGATTTAAGTTTATTTAATTTACATTTTAAATATAACGTATCGCGTATTGTTTAACCAATACGATATAAAAATAACATTTCGATAAATTACACGAACGCTCATAATAATATTATTAAACAAATTTTAAATTCGAATGTGTTTCGGCTGGTTCGTTTGATGTTATATCCGTGACGTATACCGACCAATGAATTTAAAAAAAAATTACAAATTTTTTTTCTTCATATATTATCAGAATTTCACAAAAGTTTACACGGCCAACAGAGTTAAATCCGTTAATATTTACATATGTGAAATTATGTCTTTCTTCGGTAAATCCCTTTTCTAATAGTTATCAAAAACTTTCATACGGAAACCGAACTTTTCCGCGTTTTTCCATTATCTGTTTTTTTCATTTCTGTCGATTATAATACGTATAAGTATTTTATTTTTTTTTTTTGAAAATAACACAATATAAATAAATCGTGATCGTTTTGGTTCGTTTAAAAATTAAATATTTTATTTTAATAACTATACAATAAGAATCAAATTTAAATGTTTTTCGCAATTATCCTCATAAAAAAGAACATGTTCATCACACTACCACCGGTTGTAATATCGTCATTGGTGAAATTCATTAAATGCAGTTAATTAAAGCTGAAATAAAAATATTTTAGTATTTCAACGTCAATACGTAAATTATATTATTCGTATCAAACAACCATAGATGATTTTTGAGCGTAAACACAATTAATATGCTAACGTGTGTGGTTACATTGAGTTATAAATTCCAGGTATTGTATCAAATATTATAATGTAAGTTAGATAGAAACGGTAATGTAAATGAATGAAATAAGTAAAAATAAAAAACAAATGAAAATAAAAGCAACGGATTAATATAACACGAGTAGCACGTCAGTAGGTGGCACACGGTCCCCGCAATCACATCTAGTGTTTTCTTGCAGGACTCTCCACTTTCTTATATTGTTCTTCGATCTTCCAACTGTTACTCTTAGCCCGTCGAGTGCCCGTAAAGTTCAGCTTCAATAATAACGGGATACCTTCGTGTTGACATTTTTCAAAGCGAACGAGTCTCACAGTTCCATCGCAGCGTTTTTTATTGACGTTAAGTTTTTGTGTCTTGAACACTTGGCCATTACTTTGAATTTTGAATTTCGTCTCGTCGTAATCCGTGATATTCGAAGTCGTGTGTATTTCACATCGCGTTATAAACTCATAAGTACAGAAGAAGAAGAAGTGTCACGAACGTCGTTGAGAATCGATTTCGAGCTGTAGCAATTTTCATTCGCGAAATGCGTGTTGTTGTTAATAAATAATTTAACATTATTGCTTCGTTGAATAACAATTTTTAAACGTACGTTTCGAGAACATTTTGCAAAATCGACCTAGGCCGATTTAAATCTGATTAGTGCGTGCGCTGTAATAAGAAATTCGTAAGATTGATTCGATAAAACCGGAATGAAAAATAAAAAACGGAACGGCATATGTTCGAACACGATTTCATTATGAATTTTTTCGCATTTATACCCGATTTTGTACATTACGATTTTACATATAGATAAATTCGGATCTGTTAAAAATTAATACGTTTTTTTTTTTTTTAAAAAAAATTACGGTAAAATAATCAAAATGTATACTTGTATTCAATATTTTACAAAAATTGTAAATGGCGGTTTATTTGTGGACATAATTTCGCGAATAATATAATGAAGAATGTTTTTTCCACAAAGTTTATTCGTTATACAGATTTCAAAAAGTTTTTCAATTCATTTGTCGTTTTCAAATAGCAACACCACAAGTGCGCTTTATCACTATCACTACCCCGATCTGACGATCTCTATATTATATTATGTTCTGCGTATTTCGTATTTTTAATTAACTCGATGTAATTATGAATACACACACACACACAAAATGTCTGTCTACGGCATTGTCACGTTTGGATATTACGACAATTGTTCGCGGTCAACGGCAGACGGCGCGTTTATCGTTTACCCCGTTTCGTTCGAATATATTAAAAATAATTTTGTAATTTTCTCCTATAAACACACACTGCTCGTCGACCCGAAATCCCCGAACTGTCCTCTCCGCCCGTGTGTTGGTTCGCCAATAAAAATGCGCCGGCGCGCACACACGTACGACCGTTCCTCCCAGGCGAGTTTTCACGCGTCACCTGAACCGCGTGAACCGACCGACCGACCGTCTGGCCGGGCAGGTCCCGTGTGTGCCCCGGGTACGCGTGCGTACATATTTTTTACGTGCTCATATGGGGACACGCGTGTCCCGTCGCGTCCCCTCGGGATTTCTTACCGAAAATGCGAAACCGCATACACACACACACACGCACCGGGCTTTGAACCAGAATTTACGATCAGCACCATTACAACGGTCGTCACGTACAGAGAAGGCGCCCGCGCGTACACCGCCGACGGGGGCCGGTCGCGACTATCATGTCGCTATCGTGTGCTGACAAAAAGGACGCGCGACCGTTTCATTTCCGGACTGTCATATTTATTCGGATTGTACCGCGGTTTCTATTCAGCGGCGTGGAGCTTAGTAAAAAAAAAGAGCTCGTGTCGACGATACAGAGGACACGACGACGAATCGTCCGACTCCGTATTCGACCGGCGTGTAATTTGTAAACGAAAAATGGTACGACCCTCTCTCTGTAGCTCTTAAACTGGATGTGGTGACTGATTGGCTTGAGATTTACGCGGGTCGCGATAATCGGTATTGCTTTGTAGACGAAAATGTTTAATAAATTTCGAGTCGATCGGAAGCTCGAAACACGGAGCGAATAATACAAAAGTATTATCTTAATTTTGCATCTGAAAATTAATTTCTTTTTTTTTCTTGACAACGTTATATTAAACGCCGCCGCGTTTGTGCCGGCCGTCCCTATCTTTTCCTCCCTTCACCAAGCATGACTGGGCTATGACATAGCTATTCGAACGGTGAGTTTAGGTGTTATGAGAGGTAATGCCGCGGCGACTCGTTGCGTACATGAGTGTACCAACATTCATTTTATCACCGTCACCGCAACAGTGTCGCATTCGCCGCCGCGTGTGCTTATTTTTGACCGTGCGTGATCGTATTCATATCCATTTGGTATTTTCTCCACGTGTTTTTTTTTTCGACAACGGTCGTTTAACATCGTGTCCGACGTGAACGCGGCGAATAAAATTATCGAACACATAAAAATTGATTAGATTGTCCATCGTACGCGATGATAAACGCGGGCGACACCGAATTCGTTCGCATTCGCCGCGCGGTTTGAAAATCGAATCGGTTTTTTGTTTTTGGTCTCGCGTTTAAGCGAATAATAATATACGTCAAAATATTTTTAAATAACGTTGTATTTTTACGATTCGTTTATACGATACGAATACGTAAAACGGGTAGTACATGTAATATATGTATAAATTATTAAATTATAATATAATATGGTATTTAAACTCTAATATTAAATATATATATATATAATATATAATATATATATATATATATATATATATATATATATATATATATATATATAATATATATATATATATATATATATTGTTGTAGGGTCAATACGGAGCAGCTCATTGTATCCGAGGTACAAAAAAGAAATGTTCTTTGGAAAATGTTTTTAATTGACTTTGTTTTTAAAAGTGTAGGAACATAAATGTGTAAAATATACCCCACGACTTTTGCACAACTCACTTTAAAACACTGGACGTCAAGAAAAAAAAACAAAAAAATATCGGAATATGGCTAGCCGCGTACACGTTGAACATAGGGTAAGCCTGATTCACACTCGTACAACACGACGAGACAATAAAATATTCTATCAAAACATTCGATCCGGCAAGCTCCGTAACGACACAATGACGACATTACAAATCATTCGAGAGCGAAGGATGTGTTTTGTCGGGAATCAATTTATTTAAAACATAAAATATTTTTATGTACTCGTATATTTAAATTAATTTAACAAAAAAAAATTAAAAACCGTGGAATTGAGATTATATACAAAGACAAAAGAGTAGCTTTAAACAAAAAACGTGGAAGTTCAACACAAGAATTCAAAAGTAAAGACAATTCTAAAATGGTTAAATTCGTTATAAAAAAAAGAAAAAGGCCAATAAAAATATGAAAAAAGTAACAAGTGTTTAATACAAATTAAAAACAAGTTTAATACAAATAATTTAATTTAGCTTAGCGGCTACTCATGTGGACTATGTACTTAAATAGTGTTATGACAATACTATAAAATATAAAATGGAGATGTAAATATTCGTATTGACTTATAGAGGTGCATTGTATTTTTAGTCGTAATTGAAATTACTAGTAGCCGCTGAGTTAAGTTAAATTATTCCGCATTTCATTAAATACAAATAAATTTTTATTCTAACGAATTTAATAAATTACTTAGCTACTACTTTTTGATATAACTTTTATATTCGAGTTTTTTTTTACTCAACGACGTTTTTACACGTAGTGAGTGTTTTTGTTGTGATAATACAATTACGTTATACGCAATCTCGTTATAATTTTAAGTACAAACAAAAATATAATAAGTATATTATGAAATGTTAACAGGGTATTGTTTAAATATATCACTATTCAGATAAAGAATTTAGTTTTTTCTTTTTTGTTATTACTATATTATTCATACGTTTGAAAGAGAATTATTGCGTTCGTTACAAACGATTCTGAGCGCAGAGCTTCGGTGTAATAATATTTTTTATTATTAAATATAGTGTGTAAAATAAAAAAAATTCAATAAACTATTTTCGTTAATACAGTAAACAAAGTTATGTATACATTTGTTAAAAAGACACTAGGACCATTAGTTTTGTACAAACGTATAATTTTCGAATGAAAAGGACCATCGAATGGAATGAAACACGTAGAGGTTATGGGTTATGTACGACGTGTTCCATAAAACACTCCCGTTTCTCGTGTTCAATGAGAATATACAAACGTTTTCCAATGCAGCTCATTTTGACAGATTGCAAGGTTTAGTGCTAGTTAGGTTTCGCTAAAAAACAAAAAAAAAAATTTAATTAATTTACGTTCAACATCGTTCTTACATCTTTGAAACTCTCATTAAAATGTATTCACAGCGATATAAATCGAATTTTCGGATCACGGTACGAAAAACGATTGAAGAAATTATAGTACGTGAGGAGAAAAGTGAACCGCGATCGTCGTGCGTCTAGTGGCCGGTTTTCATCAGGGTTACTAAAACTGTTTTCCCGCCTAAAATAATTTTTAACGATGTAATTGTAGACAATTTAGACCAAAAACATTCAAACTTTAAAAGCGCGCACAACGAAAAACAAACAATATGCGTATGCGTATGCGAGAAATATGATTACGAACATAGATAATAAATGAATATTACGACGGTAACGCACGTATGATACGAATAATGCATCAAATGTTAACAGAATATTGTGGAATGCGGCAGGCATATGAATTTTAAAAAGCGCGCCAGCAGTTCCCATTTCGCTCAAACGTAGAACCACTGAAAACAGGAAAAACGGCCGATAGAGTGCGTGACGATCGCGGCTCACTTTTCGCCTCTCGTACATTAGAAGAAATATTTTTAATGTTTTATTGTCCAATAGTTTTCTATTAGAATATTTTTAGATTATACAATTGTATAATCATTTTTAATGGATTTTCTATTGGATTAAACAATTAAATAGGCAAAAATTCAATGTTATTATAAATTTAATGATTATTTTATCGACGAGTTAATACATATTTATCACTACTATTTTGTATATTTGAAATAAAATTAATAATATAATCCCTTACAGCTATTCATTTTAAATGGTCAATTGAAAATTGACGAAGCGAATGCGTAGTTATGCGCATAAATATCAAATTGAAAATAAAAAAAATATATATATATACGAGTATGTATTATATAAAACTTAAAACTTATCTATCATTAAACTTATTTTAAAGAAAATAAATAAATATTAGGCATTATTATAGAAATTGTTGTTTATAAAATTAAATTTACACACTAACGTTTTGACATAATATGTAATCTATAAACGAAATATTATCGATTCTATTCTAATTTTTCGATTAAATCAATAATAATAATAATAATAATAATAATAATAATAATAATAATAATACAAAAATTCACTGTATTTATAATATAACGATATTAGTTTGAATTGATTTGCAGTATACGTTTAAAATTGTATAAATATAGATATGTATTTGATGCAAAATAAAAATTGAATTTTCCGTGAAACGATTTGTTCACGCATTACATATTATATAGTCGACATTTGTGTATACACTGCGTGTTTCCATTTTTTTTTCAAAGTACCTACTAAAAATTCTGAAAATAAAAACGTACTTCAAATACACGATATACAATTTATGAACTTTTAGAAAAAATATGAGCTTTATATTTCAAATGAATCGATTGGAATTTAATATACTGGCCATTATCCTCTGTTAAAGCGAATACTGTATATATTATATAGGTAAGGCTTTTAAAATTTGATTGTCATACGATTTTTCAAACCGAATAATTTGTATTGTACTATCGTATTCGCGCGTTCCCTATTTCATAAAAATCCGATACGTTTAAAATGACGTTTTTTCCTTCATCTTCTTCTGAAATCGATATTTAAAAAATATTTCTTTTATAGATCAGATTTGATTTCTATTGGTGTTACGAATCGATGTATCAGATTATCAAAGAGGAGTATACGGGGAAAAAATTGCTTTTTATTATTATTATTATTATTATTATTATTATTGACACGAGATACCGACATAATAATATTAGAACTTTTCTCGTGAAAATTCTCTCGTATTGAATATACGATGAAAAACATTTTTATTCGCAGGCATGTCCTAAAGTGGTCGTAATTATATACAATGAGAGAAATGCCTTTCACCAAAAGTCGATACCTCTGTATAAAAAATAATTTGTACAACTGATAATATCGAGACGCAAACAAATTCGAATAATTTAAAACAGCCACATGTGATGTGATACGTCACCTTTGCGAATATTAAGTACTGTGGTTGTTATATAGGTCATAAATAATATCATATACGCTTAACTTTAATAACAGGCTCTGTCCAACCAATTTTAACAGCAAATACAAATATAGGTAAATAGAGTTTAAGTTATTATGTTACATCTAAATTATATATATATATATATATATATTGCAGTCATATCTATGTAAAATAAATGTGTAAACGAGTGTAGAACGGAGAAAAATGAATCTTTAAGTTCATTTCATTGAAATACGCGAGATAATATTAATATTAATAATAATAAATATAAATTTAGCATACACGCATACGATTAATTGCTCGGTCAGCATTATGAGGACGCTACACCGAAAGTAAAACATATGCAACTCTGTGTAAAAACTAGTTTACGGGAACATAAAATACCGGGGCCACAGTCAAAATAAAAGCACCAAATTTTGGTACCACATACGTAGAAGAAAACCTAATCTATGTCATAGCGTTTTTATTTTTTTTTCTGTAGTTATTTTGAATTAAGTAATTGACTATTAAACTTTAATGATTTTTTTTATACATATTCTAATATATAAAATTCTCGTGTCACAGTTTTCGTTGCCATACTCCTCCGAAACGGCTTGACCGATTTTGATGAAACTTTTTGTGCTTATCCGGTATCTATGAGAATCGGCCAACATCTATTTTTCATCCCCCTAAATGTTAGGGGTAGTCCACCCCTAAATTTTTTTTTTTATTTTTTAGACAAAATTTTTAATTTCTATTTTTTATGATACAACATACAAAAATACATACAATCCTTAATTTTCACCCTTCTATGATCAACCCTTATTTTTTAATAGCCATTTTAGTAATTTAATCATTTTTCCTCTCCGGTCGAAAACTGATCAATCGTCATTTAATTAGTTATCCCCGCCAGATGTCTACAGGTGTCACTTCTGACCCAGTAAACAGCACGGAGTAGGGATGAGAACGAAGCCGGTCTCCTTTCTTTCTCACTCCCTACACAGTTGTCGGCCACAATAATGATGTTTATGCATCAAGTGTAGTAGTAACGTTGACAATTATTATTTTATTATTATTTCTCAGTGTAACTCTCATATTAACTTTAAATCATTCCTATTTTATCAATAATAATTAAATTATCAATTTTGAGTGTATTTTGCACGATTAGTTAATCAAGTGATTTTATAACCTCAAAAGTACTCAACACGTGACACGAGCTTCCAATAACAACGGATTTTGTGTTGTAAGTATACTTTTTTTTATATAGAAACTATATTATGAACAGCCCTGTCAACATTCTAATGACTGCGGGTAATTATGATTAGTAGTCGAAAATTTTACTATGTAAAATTTATAGTATTATACTATTTATAGTATTTTAATACTAGTTTTTACACAGAGATGCATATGTTTTACTTTCGGTGTAGTGTCCTCTTAAACTAAAGAGGACGCTACACCGAAACATCCACATATACCGACAGAGCGCGCCCATCAAACGCAATAAAATAGTCAAAAAATAGCGATAAAGTGGGGGTAGCCATTTAGAAAAACAATTATAAATAGTGGTTAGCAACCGACGAATTGCTGAGTTGTGTCATAGCAGGCAAACGCGACAACTTTGTTCGCGTTTGCCCGCCGTGGCTATACGCAATGAGGCGTGTGTGTGTTGTGTGTTGTCTGTGGGGGGTAAAATAGGAGTAGCCACTAGTTTATTTATTTCAATATACGGACAATAGGTCCTATTACAATATGGTATAATGTATATGCAATTACAAACTAATTTATACTTTATACACAAAAGACTAGAATGAATTTGATAAAACGGTTTAGGATCTCAGGTATTAAATGAATTTATTTTGAATTAGATTAGGGTAAGGAGTTCAGAACAATTATTAAAACCCATTATTAAGTTTCGTAAAAATGTTGATAATAAAATATTAGTTAAGTAAATTGTTAGTAGGTCGAAGCGTCTAAAAATGTCTGTTCACGCTAATGGATAAAACAAAAATATTAAGCCCCCCCCCTATGGATATAAACAAATATCTGCCTACGCGTTTTCCAAACGGTCTGCCGTGAGGCATCCAAAGGTGTGCCGCGAAATGTCGTGATGATTAAACGCTTACGTAAAATTTCAGTAATAGGTTAAAGTATTTTTAACGATTCACTTATCGGGGATTACATGATTCGAATTTCCTTGAATTTTTAATAAACGGTGTAATAAAAATTATTTCTGTTCGTTATATTCAATAATTCATTGTGGTTATATAGTGTTAGTCGCTGTCAAGTAAATGTATACATAATGTTTTATTTAAACGGAAATTTTCTTATTTTAGCAATGGTTAGATATGAGTTGGAATTAGTGTGCCGCGAGTGAAAATAGCTATGGGAAACGTTGCTACATAAACGATAACATAATATTATAATTACACTCTGTGTGAAAGCCTGGTTTGTGTTTGAGAAAGTTTACTACAAAAACAGACATGGGGGGTACGTGTTGTTCATTATAATTATTATTTATCAATAATAATATAACAAATCAAAAATCTACAATTATGGCACGAATAATAAGTATTTATTTCATTTATACTTTGTATATTTGAAAATTATTACGTAAACTTCAAAACATTTCCAATTGTACATAACGTTCTAATAATTATCGATTAATACGTAATTTAGGAAAACAATGAAAATGTCTAAATTAAACTGTTTGACTTGTACGTATATTTATCAATAATTCACTTTTTAGTAGAAATTGTATCAAATATATAATTATAGACATCACCGAACGTATATTATATTAAGTTTTAAAATTTTTGATTTACGTTGGATTAAAAAAAAACGTACAAATAGCACTAAAACGTAGATAAATCAATTAATACACAACTTTAATTGTATCTTTACTTTGACTTGATAAAATAATTTTTTTTTATCTTTTTCAACAAACAAATTTGTCTCCTCTTTTTTTTTAATAATATATATTGAGTTTTGCGAATAAATTTAAAGTAAAAATTAATTTCCTTTTTTTATTTTCAAAATATGAAAATTCAATAATATTATTGCGTAGTGTTTCAGTTTATATTACAAAAAATTAATATATTTATATGTATACATATTATGAAAGAACAATCTTTCTTTCTATATAGTAAAACAATAAAAATAACACAACCATTACGGGAGCGTAACATTGATCGTTTTTGTTTTTAAATTCATTAGATTTAATATTAATAATAATTAAATATTTCTTTTGGTTTGTTACAAGATATTCATTTAAAAAAAATATATGTATTAAATAAATAATACAAAAATATTACAGATATCGTGTGTATTATAAATTTTAAATCAAAATTGAAAAATAATAATATTGATTATACTTTTTTTGTTAGTCTTTCGAATCTCGTGCCACACGGAAACGAGTGTCAAGTCGTCTTGACCACAATTTAACCAAATTAATCAAATATAATGTTTTTTTGTCTATAACTAAGCAAAACCAAAATATTTAGCATAAAAATGTATAACTTATTCTCGGTTACATACAAGAAAAACGTAACAATTATTATTGTAATACGGATTTAGCAAATAAAACGCAAACATTTTTTTTCTATTTGTTTTTAACTCTAACAAAGCGTTAAATTGCACAATTCTAATATAAAAATGTTCACCTTTAATCAAAGATTTTTTGCGTTTTGTATTGTTTTTTATGGCAAAAGAACGATATTATATGTGGCGTGTATACATTTTTCGTGTATTGTACGATTCCATTGTTTCACACAGTAATAATTATGAAGCTATATAAAAATACGTATACGTAGATTTATTATACAAAATCCGCGTGTTTCCGTTTCTACACACGTATATAACGCACGTGACAAATTTTATTTTCACTTTCATGTTTTTTTTAAAATGTAATTTCGACATTTTCGCGTGTTATAACAATCGCGATGACAAAAACAAAATATATTACGATTTTGTGTCTATGCGATTACATTCACATACGCGTGAAATTGCCCTGCAGTAACAAATGATAATTCGTTTAACATAAGTTATAACCCGCCTATTCACTAACTCACTCACCAATTTAAAAAAAAATGTAATTTTACGTTTACAATATTGTAATACACATTTTATTCTATTTTAATTTTACGATACATTCAAGAAAATGCAATAATAATATTGTGTTGATTTCGCAGGGCAAACGAAGAAGAAGTCAGTGCTGCTAATGGCATTGCATATTATAGAACGATGTCTGGTTTATTAGTTTAACTCTCGGAAAACACCGTTGACATGATGCACTAGATGTTAATGATATTTTTAAAACGGCGTGTAAATTGGCGAACTTTGTTTTTAAGTTATTTAAACTAAATAGTTTAAATACATCTCCAACGCTTTCTGTATTTGCAACATACCATCTGTATAGTATGATGTTTTCATCCTCAGTTTCTTCTCCTCCGTCATCGTCCTCACTGTTTAACACTCCTATTTTGATGAATATCATCTTACTGCATTTTTTTCTAATGGTGCGGATATCACCTACGTGTAAACTAATAAATATTTACATTTTAAGCTTTCAACCATCATATGATTTCACAAAGAAAATAAAAGCATTGTCTGGCGATGATATGACCGCTATGATAGTGCAAATATCACATAAATCATAACAATATGTAATATTTTCTATATATATATATATATTATTTGTACAGTCCGTCCAGACAACACGATATACGCACGAAGGAAAATATATGAGGTGAAGCGAACGGTCCGCCGGTTAATAAGAACATGTGACCACACCGGTTATAACTGCTGGTGAAAAAAGATAAAATATGCTCATATCATGAAATGGATTTACGAATGATAAGCACGCGTATAGGTACACCGGACAACAATACTGCGGGAAACCGCGCGTGTACATTGTTAAAAGCGCTGATTTAATACGCGTTAAAATTGGAATTTAAAGGGACAAATGTACTGGTTTTTTATTATTAAATTCACATACCGTACTTCATCGCGTTTCACAATATTTACAAAAACACGCATTGGCATATAATAATAATAATAATATATAACGGCCGTTGGCGTAACGATTTTGTAATAGCGACTGTTCGTCGAAATCGACGAAGTTTTTTGAATTACGACGATTCGTTTAAGTACACAACAACAATAGTCGTTAGGAATTTTTTTTTTATAATTTTACTCTCGATAATATGCGCACTATACGGTGTAATACTTTTTTTCCTTTTCTCTTTTTTACACGTACGCTTGCGATCCGCGCATATATTTATTATATACACACCGCGTACACGAGGGGCGTGTTGGTGTATGATTTTAATAGCAACGGTGTCGTGGGAGTTTTTCGGGGAAATATAATAAAGTTAAGTCACATTTTTCCCTTCCCCTCGAAAGTTTTAATGGACGTATTATATTCGCGTTGGCCTCTTTCAAATTGTTTTAAATAAAGCAAAAAATACGTTTTACGCAGTTATATGTGTTTTTTATCTTTGTACCCTATGTTTTTTATTTTTATTTATTTTCAATAAAACAGAAAAAGATTATCGGAAAAAACGTCAACAGTCTCTCAAATAGATTTGCGATAATTGCTTTTTTTTTGCGCGGCAATCGTATTGCACTCACCTAGCACAATCGTAATGCGACGTCTCGTTCGGCGGTATTTCTAACAGCAAAGCGAGTAAAAATCAACTCAATTTTTTCCAAGTGTTATTTCTATTCCAAAAAAAAAAAAAATTATAATAATAACGTAAAAACTTCTATTTGTTTTTAGTACGTTATCTGGATTATCTTGTGATTCTTATTGAAGGTCAAACATTTAAATGTTAGCAAAATAATTCAATATACGATATATATATATATATTATTGCTTATGACGGGGAAAAACTTCGAAACAACGTGTTAGATAAATTCATTTTACTACGAATATTGCTTACGTATATTTAAAATATCACTTGGTGAAAATAATTGTTTTTCGCCTACTGAATGAGTTAGAAATTTCACAATATGTGTATTTCCGAATCTTCTATTTCAGCCTCCATCACACACACACAAATATGCGATGTAGGTAATATGTTTACCAATACAATATTACTAGCAGCCAGTACTGGATCGTAGCTCGTGTGTAATATTGTACATTTTTTTCTTATGTTTTGTGTATATCAAATTAAATAAAAATAAACGATGTTGATGTTATGAAAAGTGAGAAAAATAAAACGTTAAAAGTGGTTGATGGCTTCAAATTTCGTTTCCACAAATTCTTATAAAATAATATTCAACATTAGTCGTGCACCGTTAAAACGTATAAATTTTTTTTAAAATTTAACAACAATAATATATGTATAGATAGTTTTTGTCAACACAATCATATAAAAATATCTGAACGACAAATATATCGACGGAAACTAAATAATAATTTAAAAAGAAAAGCTGTTGACGATCAAAAATTATCCGTTCTGAATTAAAAAATACCTACATTGAAACTTTAACATCACAAGATGTAAAATTAATTAAAATAAATTTACATAATGCTCGAACTTCTATCCTACCAAAATTACCTACTACTTTCTTAGAACTACATGATATTTTTGACAATATGGAATTTCAAACAAATAAAAACGAAAATTTTTCGTTAATTAATAGTAAAGAAACAAATAAAGTAGGTTTCTCAACGTTGAGCAATTTAAAAGTACTATGCAATTCGGATAATATATTTATAGATGGCATATTTAAAAGTTATCCAAAATTATATCATTAACTTTTTATAGTTCATTGTACAATTAATCAGTCTTATGTTCCGCATGTTCATATTTTATTACCTTCAAAGACTACACAATGTTATTTGAATGTATTCCAACATTTAGTTTTAGAGTGCAAAAATAATAACTTACAATTTAGGCACATTCGATTATATACCGATTTTGAAAAGGCTATCCATAAAGCTGCAAATCATGTCTGGTCTTCTATTGAAATAAAGGGGTGTAGATTTCATCTAGGTCAAAGTTGGTACAGGAAAATACAACAGCTTGAATTAAGTAATGCTTATAGAATACCAATACTGAAATAAGTAATTTTTTAAAATTATTATTTGGTCTTCCTTTTTTAAGCTTTAATATGGTTGAAGATTTTTTTGCATATGATGTAATGGCATTGCAACCACAAAATGATAGGATAATACAATTTATTGATTACATATTAGAGACATATATAACTAATAACGCAGAGTTCCCACCACAGATATGGACCGACTTTACATCTTCGACAATGCGCACAACAAATAATTGTGAATCAATTCATAAAAAATTAAACAGTTTGTTCAATTCATCACATCCAAATATATTTAATTTCGTTAACACTTTAAAAAACATACATGAGTTTAAGAAGTCAGGGAAAAATAAGTAGAATGATAATTGAAGAAGAAACATATATCCAAGGAAAAATAAAAGAATTTCAAACAAAACATATATCTCGCTTACAATTTATGCGGGAACTATTATATAAATTTTTACTCGTTCCTAAATTACTATTATTTTAAATGTTACATTTTTTTTTCATTTCTATAGATATTGACAAATTTTTAAAAAACATTATTCAAAATATTTAGCTTGTATTATTTTATTAATTTTTTAGTCGACGTATAATCATAATTTTTTTATCAATACAGAATTATTAACCATAAATTCATTATCTATTCGATTTTTATATATTTATTTCTACATATATTTAACCATTTTGTATGATAAATTACAAAACGTATACTTTAAATTGTATATTATTTACTACATTTGAAAACGTAGATATTTTATATATCAAAAATAATTAACAACAATCCCGGGAGTCGAGACGCAATTTACATATGTATAAAATGTATCCGGGACGCAATTTACAGAAAAACTTTAAAATAGGACGCAATTTACAGCGATCCGAAATAATCGGTATTATCGCAATAAAGAGGAATTTGAAATGCGGTGCTACAGAACAATGTTAAGAATATAACCTGGACTGAGCGAATAACAAATGGAGAATCGCTATATAGAATACCGGAAAGAACGAATGAAATAAATGGAATGGCTATATAATTACGTATGAAAGTGTATTGGAATTGGTTGTAGAGGGAAACGTTGAAGGAAACCTAACTACCACATACGGAAGATCTAGACCGAAATTTATAAAACAGTTCACGAAGGATCAAATGTGCGATTTTCCTGTTTACAAATGAAAAGGAATGCGAATAACAGAATGAAATGATGGACTAAAGATGTAGACCAATCTAAGAATCAATAAAGACCCGAAAAAATGTATCACATTGTATATTATATGGATAAGTATATCACAATGATTCACATTTATCGTTCGTAAAATCGTATTGTTTTTTTTCTCTTTACATTTTTAAAATTGCTTAAAGTATAAAATATATCCATTATACAAAATACAGAAAAAAATATATATAATGTATATCTAGAATAAGTATTGATGCGAGCTGAACTGTATATAATAATAAACATATCATTGTAAAACCGTTCAAAACATTCTTCGCTTCGTTCATATTCTTTTATTTTATACTGGTACTTTTATCTTAATACGTGTTTGTATATACACACTCACACAAATATATACACATAGTCACTGCTGTGTATATTTTTTTCGTTTATGGAAATAATCATCATTTATAATATTATCATCCCCCCTGCACGTTTTAACGTTTTGACGTCTCAAAATATCACTCGTTTGCGTAGCGATCGATTCGTAATTTTTCCTAAAATCATTTTCATGTCGTTATCGACATTGTAGTTGCGCCGCCTTTATACATAAACGGCGTGAGCAGTGTTTAAACGACTCGCGTTGTTTTACTCTCGTTTAAACATTTTTAACATTTTGAAATTGACTTATAAAAAAAGTAAAAAAAAAAGTATAGCGAACGTCTAGTGAACTACAAAATTTTCTGCATTTGAAAATGTTATATTTTTATCCAACAAGTGTGTTACAAATTCGCTTTTCTTCTTCTGAAAAAAAAGAATATTTATACATTTTTTTGCACCGAGCAGCATTCATCATGTTTCTATTTCGTGAACTTTTAAATTTCATGTCTGTGGTGTATATGTGTATGTGACGGGTAAATGTCAACACGATTGGATACTGTTGACACAAGACCCTTTATTTAGTTATACATAAGTTTAATATTATCCGACAATTTTTATTTTTTTTTAAATTTCTAACGTTTTTGTTCCCTGTTTTATGTAGTGAGAATCTTAAAATTACGTTAGTCCTATGTCATTACCTGATTTATTCTCGCGTTTTTCCTCCTTTTTTTTCGGCTAAAAAATTTGAAGGATTTGTCATTTAAATCGAAAAATTATAACCGTGCAAGAAATAAACAAAAAGTACTATTCAAAATGGAAGACTGAAATTTACCAAAAATTACGTGACTCATCATTTCGAGTGAAAATTTTGCATGGATAACGAAACAGAAAAAATGTATACGATTATTGAGACGTCTAATTAATTACCTATATGAACATAGATATTATTTATGCAATATCCGACCAATACTAACAAACATTTTCAAATTAATATATAAATTATGGTATTTAAATAACAATTTTTTCTTGTCATTTCATGCGTATTATCTGTTGGGCTATCACGTTTGCGGATCTATCACGTGACTTACATTTTAAACCGACCATTCGTTGTAGAATGACCTGGCTATGGGATCCAATGGAGCGCGGGTTAAACAACAGAAAAATGTCAACATTCCCGTTTTATCTGAACTACCCATACATTTACCAGTATGGTCACGAATTTTAATGTGGTATGTGTAATGCAATACAAATAACAATTGGGAAATAGCAATCGTTTTATAGCTATTCGTTATAGAAATTTTGATTCCGTCCTAAAAGTCAGTCGCGATTCGTCTGTTCATTTTCGAAATTCTTGTATCCGTTTGATGACGTTTTGGCGGTTTAGAATGTCTGGTCCATAGACATATAAACTAATGGACCACGCATTCCACACCGTTAGTTCGACACCACATAGTTGTCGGAGACGAAATAGAGCGAGAGAGAAAAAACATCGTATGGGCTATATCACAGGAGATAAAATATTTTATTTTTTCGTCCATTTATTGTTATCAAAAATTTAGATAATAATCACAATAATAAATATAATACTATGAATAATAAATTAAAATCTAACAAATGTATGATAGAAAATATAAAAAAATAATAAAAAACAATAAACAAAGAATACTAAAATGTGTCTAAAAATAAATTGTAAAAACGAATACATTATTATAGGCGGCTGGGCAACCATATTATCCTGAATCGTGGTGTTAACAAAGCGGTTAATCGCGACAAAAATCAGATGCCGGTCAGTAATATTACAATTGTACAATTTAATTTTATCATAATTTTTTTTAATTTGGTCGTTTGGCACACAGTGTTAGTCCATACGATGTTATTTCTCTCTTACTCTATATCGTCTCCAGACTTCTTTCTCTAGACGCGGTCCACTAGTTTATGTCTATGGTCTGGCCCATGGACGCCTGAACAAGTTGATGATGATTGGTTTCGGGGAAAATGACTTTTGGGTGAGAAAACACTTCTCACTTCACATTTTGAATAATCATCGGTGATAGTAGTGGCGGGAGCGTGCGACGACTCGCCCCCATCATGAAAACTTTTTACGAACGGAAATTTCAACGTGCCTGAGAAACGGTCTTGATTTGTTCATAACATCATAAGTCGCAGTGGTACCAACGTTTGAAAAAAATTCCCTGTGGGGGCGGGCTCGGGTCTTTACTTTTCGAACGTCCGTGGTACTTAAGTGCTGTTTGAGTATACGATTTTGAAAACAAAACGCGCACAACTATAGAAACGTTGTCCTTTCACGGAATTCAAGTTTTTATAAATTGAAAAAAAAAGGTGAAAAAAAAGGAATATTTTGTGTAAACAAAACGTTTTAATTAGGACACCGTTGTAATGAATTGGTAGCATTTTTATTTTTTGAATTTTGTCACAGCAGCGAACCGACCGATCGATTGTGCGCGTACTTTGTAATGAAATAATTTTTTTTTCCTTTTTTGTATACATATAATTTTAACATATAATTATATTTTTGCCAATCGAAAATGCTATTTGAATAATAAAATCGGTTTTGTAAGAATTAAAGCTAAAAAAATATAAGAAACGATCGGTGGGAGGGGAGGTTGTTGGCATATTATATTGTGCTTGCAGTTATAATTCACCGACAGTGCCTTCGAAGTTTAAACCTGTCGATCGATACGACCGTTTTTATACATAAAAAAAAACCGTAAATATTGTTTATTTTGCTTCTTTTTTTTATCGTACCCACGCGAATAACGTCATCGAAAATTATTGTTCTCTTTTCTTAAAAGAAAAAAAATAATAACTCACATTCCGTGTGTTTAATTTTATTTACAAAAATACACTTCATCGATTCTATACGTTCCCCCACCCCCTCCTGATTCTGCGACTAATTCAATATGTGGTCTCTATCAATTTGCTATTAATTTGCCCGTTGTTATATTGGTGGATAAAATGTGAAACAAATTATATTATAAAATAAAGAAAAAAAAACCCCTTATTGCGTTATTTGATTTAAGTAATAATACAATTCAAATCGTATTTTGAGTTTTTGGAAAATAAATTTCTTAGCCTGTACACATCGGAGGACAATTGATTATTTTAATATTCCGTATATTATAGATATAGTTACGCAGTCTTTTTTTTAAGTTTTCTGAAGCCGTTCAACGTACACGTTTATATATTTTTACATTAATTTTTTTCCTAATGGAAAAGGAATTATTAGTTTATAAATACAATAATGTATCGAAATACGAAGATATATGTTATAATTTTTTTTTAAGTGTTTATCGAAGAATTTCATAGTACTTTTTTAATATATCGACGACACACAAAGTGTTTTAAACGTTTTCATCTAATCGAAAACAAAATGTACGTTTTATATATACATATATATATATATATATATATATATATATATATATATATATATATAGACAATTAAACGCGGTAAAAATATTCAAAAGGTTAATTAAAAGTTCTTCGTAACACGTTTTCTGTGAGATATATCACGGTATATGCACAAATGTGTATTATTTTAAAATCACAATACACTCTCAAGTCCTTTGGCTAAAGTCATATGTTTTTTTCCGACGCAGCAATTATTATATATCTCAACTTAATTCAGTGGATGTAAAAAACGTGATTTTGATACACGGTACGGCAGAATTTGTTGTTGCGTGTCACACCGTTAGATTAAGTTTTCATTTATAAGTGGTGCATCATCAAAAGAAACGTCGCTGTATATAACACAATAATAATGTTATGAAACCCTGCAATGGATAGCGGTTAGTTTTCTACACTATATATACAGCAGATGTCTTTTACTCTATCTTTGTCCGATCAGTGAATAACGCACGCGTCGCTTGTCACCACCAACAGCAGTAGCAGCTCGGGCTTTTTATTTATCCAAGACAGTTATAAATCCTTCTTAAACTATGAAATTTCCACAACAAAGTAAATCCGAGACATTTAATTAAATTTATCCCTGTACGCCTCGTGCGTTCATCGCATATATGAACGACGAATGTCAATTATGTTTACAGTACAAATGCGCATATTAATGTCAAATATTCATCATTTTGGTGTCCGATAATATATCGTTTAATTTGATTTCGTGCATTGAACAATTTCAATCGGATTAAGTTACGTTTGATTTTCATGACGTATTTTACAAGTCTGTTTATTAATCATATCATGCGTGTAAAAAGCTTTCTTACTCAAGCTCTATCTTATTCTGTGATGTTATAAAAACCGTTTTGTTTTTTCGTTCAGAATATGCTGCATAATCCCTGTATACGTCTATGGATACTGTTCTAATTCGATTACTTCTGCAACCATTGGAATATATTGTCGAATTGGGTTGAGGTTAGTTTGGACGCCTACGGGTTGTTCTTTTCAAACACAATAAAGTGTTATGTAAATTTATTCAGGTAGTTTGAAAGATTTTGATAAAGGTATATTATAGAGATCCACCTCCGAATTTCTTCATCCCCGGGTTCCGCAGGATCAACATTCTCATTCTATAGGCACTATTTTATTCTACTGATAAAATATTAAAAATAAAACATTTCTTTTTTGTATTTTTCATTACGGAGTACGTTTGGAGTCGTGTATAGAAAAGTATTTACTATATGTACCTTTAATAAAATTCATTTTCAAAAACTGCGGTATATGTGAGTTAATATACTGTTCATTAGACTTTTACCGTATTAATATAAAAGTTATCGAATATGCCTACCCTTATTGTTGTGTATTAATATAAAAGTTATCAAGTATGCCTACACTTATACGCACTACAAATGTGCGTATTAGTTATGATATTTTTGTTCTTGATACAAAAAAACACTACATAATTATTTTATTATAATCTAGTCTGTTATTTTTTTCCGTGTAACGACTATCGATTTTTGATATATTTTTTTTTTTTTGCTAGAGTGCAAACTATTATAATGAATAAACATTGTAAACCTTGTAATATATTTTTCAATTTTCAGTCATGAAATTGAACATTTATTTCCAAGAAAAACAACTGGAAATCAGTTAATTTTCAAAAATTAGTTCAGAATTGATTGAAAAATTTCAAAAATCGCTTCTGTATTTACAATATTGTTAAAATAAATTCCAAGTATATCAAAGTATTTTTTTTTTATATATATATAAAAAACGAAATTCTGTTTGGATAAAATCGTAAATGTGTCGACGATTTAACTGGGGGGTAAGTAATAGTTTTCCGTTTTCGATTCGAAATAAATTTCAAACAACAAACGAACATTGTGAAGTATAGTGTGAGTACAAATGATTTTATATACAGATACTATTTTTTATACCGAAAAGTGTAGTCAAACTCAAAAGTCCCGAAGCCTCATTCGTTTTATATAACATGTGAAGAAAAAAAAACGTTTCGGCCGATAATATTTAAAAAAGAAAAACGCGTCACTGTAAAACCCGGTAAACTCGACGTGGCTATTGTACTCGTAATAAACTCGTATATTATGTAGAATTAAACATTTTTTTTTTTTACGTAAAAATCGCAAATCGCATTACTTACATAATAATAAATAAATAGCGAATTTTCGAATAACTTTTGTGTTTGCGCAGAAGAATTATAAATTCCGCGATCCTACAGAATACTCTCGCCGAGTTTAATATTTAAATAAATTTCGTCGTTGCTACGCCGCCGCCGTAAACGTTTGCAACTTTAAATTATTTATTTGATTAAAAACAAACTCTTTTATTATTACCGGTAGCCGGGTAAACGGACGATACTTCACGGAATATTTATACTATTATATACCTACGTGTGTATTTTCGTGCGCTCTTAGACGAATCACTCGATTAAGCAAACATTTGGTCTGTGAATATTTTAATTTTAACGCCGAAAACCCCGTATAATAATATATGTTAATATTGTATGCGATTTGATAATACGAGTATGCGATTGGACGAAAATCGTTTGAAATAATAAATCATGTTGCGTACACAAGAGTTGATGGTATCAATATACGCGGCAACAATTTTTTTAGGTTTTAAAACAAAAAAATTTTATTTCTTCGATCAATGGGGGTCTTTCAAACAATTTTCAAACGCATTTTTCCCTAATTGTATAGTCCGGCCCGAGTGAAAAAATAATAATATTCTTAATTTCGATTAATTTTTATAGGACCTATGATTTTTTTTTAAAAAAATACAAAATTCAAAACGATCTGTTTTGGCGCGAAATCAATTGTGTCTTACCATTGGTAGGGTATAACATTGTTACCTCAATGGTAAGGGAAATACGGCATCGTTATTATCTACAGCTTATCAAAATAGTATAGTGATAAGAATATATTGTTTTTTTTCAAAACAGTGTATAACAGTTACTATCGTCCATTCTTGTACGAATTAAAATTATTATTAACTAATATTTACACGCGTAATATTTTGTTATTTTGAACATAATAATAACGAATAATAACGTTAATAAACAAAGTCATGATGTTATCAATGTGAGATACGTGATAAGACGTGATCCCAAATAATAAATAATTGTATCTTACCACAGTGGTAACCTATATAACCTGGTACATAGTAAAACATATTTGTATCCACGCCAAACTTGATGGTTTTGAATATTTTTTAATTTATTAATTTTTAAAATTAATTTGCGAAGGATTAAAAAATTAGAATAAAAATCGAAAATCATGTCATCATGTTTAATACAATAAGATCCGTGTATTTAATCAATAAGTTTTTTTGAAAGACCCCATTATTAATGGTTTATGGAAATTTTTTATTATACGTTTTATTATTATTATTATTATTATTATTATTATTATTATTATTATTATTATTATTATTATTATTAATTATACCGAAACGCCAAAATTATAATAGATTTAAATGATAATAAGCACAGAATCGATTATTCTCTCCGTAACCGTTGAGACGTGCGTGCGGTCTCGCATGTCATTGCTGTTCAGGTTCAACCTTATTCGATCAGTGTACGTAGACACAACACGCGTGACACGTAAATGCGTCACATATCAAACGTCTCGTGCGGGACTTCTTGCCGGTGGTAATCGATATTGAAAATTTTGTTTTGAAACTTTTAACAATTTAAATAACACCAGGGCATAATATCAAAAATCATTATTATTTGATTATTGTTATTACGAAATTATCAATCATATACGCTGTCAATATCGTACGCGTAACTTTGAAATAAAAAATGAGTTTATTATTTACATTTTATGTTAAGTGTAAAATTCTATATGAATAAAAACTCTCTTCATGTTTGGGTTGCGTATCGTGCAAAAACTATTAAAAATATAGTTTTTTTTTTATTTGTAGAATAATTTGCGCATTTAATCATAGTTTGAAAAATATCCGTGTGGTAGGTTGAAAATGACAAGTTCTTGAAAATACATTATTGATTTATGGTGTAAAATTCAAGCAAAAATTTTAATCATTTTTGAATTTAAACAATTTGTAATAAAATGTATCGCAAGAAAATCATGTAAATTATACAAATGATGAGAAAAAAATTGATGTCATTTGGTAATGGAAAATTTCCTGCAGTTGATTACGTGTAATTTTGTTTCTGAAACGGGATATAACGTTTTTCCAAAAAACAATTCGATTAAGTAAAGGTTTGGCGTTTTTCAAGATTCTTCTGTCAATTACCTGCATGGGTATATGCATATGTATATATATATATATACATATACTGATTTTCATAGTTCCCATTTATGGTTGCATGAATAGTTGTAGAAATTTTTCTTAGTATCATTTTGTCGCATAAAAAAGATTGAAGACTAATCATATATATATATTATAGCAATCGAAATCCAAGTAATATTGTTTAAACCAAAAACTAGTCTAATATTTACATTTTATAACAAGTAAATATAATATTAATTTTCAAATTATAAAAGATCCCTGCGCTCTTTTTTACACTGGATTCCCTAGACATTCGTAGTAGAAAACTATGAGGAAGGTACAGGAGTGCTTGAGAAGATATTGCGGTCACGCTGAAGAAATAATATTTAAAAAAAGATAAATTTTCGTACGTTTTTCAAATTGTTTCATTGAAAATTGGAAATCCGCCGTTATATTAGTATACGTCTTTTAGAACAAGTGGTTGCAAACTAGTATGTTATTCGTTTTTAACGAAAACCGAGTGACGAGAAAGTGTGTGCGAAAACAACTCAAAACTTACGAAAATATGATGACGAACTGTCAGCTACGCGTTATAATAATAATGTGTGCGTTTATGGGTTATTTTTTTCGTCTGGTAATGAACGGTGCATACCGGTAAGGACATTTTCGAGTTTAGACGAAGAAATTTGAAAAAAAAATAATGATGATGTTTACCTACAAATATTGTTACACGTAGGAGTTTTCAAAATTTTTGCAATCGAATGGTATTTTTTTCGTTAGGTTCTATTCATATTACGCATATCTTTGATCGTTCGCCATTATTATTTTTAAAACACGTTTACGCCTTATGTTTTTTTTTCAACTGTTATCTTTCAATGTATTAAAGAATAGCGTGTGCGAACAATGTTATTACTACAAGTTTTGTAATTTTTGGGCAGTCGAATTTGTCTGCAGGCGCGCTGCTAAATTCCGCAATAATGGAAAAATTAGAAAAAAATTAGAGTTGAAAAAAAACTCAACGAGTTACAATAAAAGTAAAGCGACTTTTTAAGTTACTTAATGTTTAATATTTATACTAATTCAAAGTATAATGTCGACTTTTGTATTTCTTTTTATATCCCAGATATGGTATGAAAATGAAATATATTTGTTTAAATCAACGATATATTTTTTTTTGTAACAAAACCATATTTTATTCACGAACTACTTCTACAATATTAGAAATGAAAATGTACACAGATATGACCTAACAATGTCGTATATTATGTTGAATGATATATTATTATTATCGTTTCCATAGCATTTAAATCTATCATATAACACCTAAAGTGCTTCTTCACAAGACTAATAACTTAGTCGTGTAGTGTACATTATTATTATTATTATTATTATTCATAAGCTTTACAGGCCACAGTGGGCTTTAGCCTCCAAAACAACTACTCTCCACTCATTCCTATCCTTAGCAACATTTCTTCAGTTCCATACACCCATCTGTTGTAGATTGTTTCACTTTATCCACCCATCTACTTCTTGTAGACGTCCTTGTCTTCTGGTTCTTTCCATTCTTGCAAGCATTACGCATTTTCTTTCTTCATACATTCTTTCTACACGATCCAACCATCTGATCTTGCATGATTTTATGCGTTTTACAATATATTTGTTTCCTAAAATCTGCTCTATTTCGTTTTTCCTCTTTATCCTCCATCTTTCTTCTTCGTTCACTGCTCCAAATATTTTACTTACTACTTTTCTTTTAAATATCTTTAACCTGTTGGCATTTGCTTTTGACAATGTTCAAATTTCAACTCCATAGCAGACCCCGTGGTCTAATTGAAAGTTTTGTATAGCATCATCCTAGTAGCTTTCGAGTAGTGTGATATTAGCAAAGTATGCATGGTTACCAGCCACCATTCATATTTTTATTTCTTCTGACATGTTATTACTTTTGTTAAGAGAAGATCTGATATACACGAAAATTAATTATTTCCCCTAAATAAAACATATTAAACGTGAAAAAAGTTTTTTTTGATGAATCGATTTTTATAAAATAGGAACATATATTTAATGTTCCGTTCTTGAATAAAAAAGAAGTCGGTTCTTTAAAGAATTTAAAAAAAAGTCATTTGACCCAAATATTGTCAACAACATGTTGACTTTAAATGCGTGAAATTCGAAATTTTCACCGTTGTTATAGAATATTAAAAAAATAAACCACAAATTTCCCGATGAGCTTTCAGTCGTACACAATTGCAAACTTTATTTTTTAAAATTAAAAAAAAAGCAGACTTTTGGAATATTTAGCCCTAAATCGATCGAGTTATTGTTCGTTTCGCTCAGAGTAAAAAAAAAATTAAAACTTTACAGGAACGGCGTATTTACGCGTTAAATTCTCACGAACTGCAAACAACGCGTAGACCAGCTATCGCGAAATCCATTTTGAACGTTTATTATTAAGTATATAATAACTTTTAACAATAACGGAACAAATAAATATATCGAATTATCTGAAATAAATAAAAATAAATAAACGATCATCTTCCTAATGTGTCTCGTGATAATTCAATTTCGATATTATTTATTTTATTTTTTTATATTATATATACGTATATAATATACGTAAAAGATAATCCATGACCAAAAATATCAATTTTAAACTTATTTTTCAAACACGATTATTATCGTAGCCAAAGTTGAAAACAAAAGAAAAAACACAATGTACACATTATATTATATCTTTCAAATGCGTTTTGTGAATTATAAGTTTTTAGAATTTGCCGAAAAGTTTGACATTTATAACGCTCAAAGTCGTATTAAAAAAATAAATAAAAATACGATCATATTCGATTAAATGTCTCGTTGACGGAAGTTAATTTCGCATATCCAATTTATATCGTATCATATTTTTGGTGTTTCGTCGCGTTTAAAATTTATAATACTATTTTCTTTTTTTTCCGGTAATACAAACACGCCGGAAAAGTTTTAAACAATTCGAAATTCAACACGTTTTATATAGGTTAATCTTTTGAGAAAAAACTCACAAAACTGACAACGATTTATTGTTCGAATCTGTATAATAATAATTATTTTCGATTCGTCCGAATCGTGAGTCTGTTAAGTTTGTAAAACCCAATTATTATTTACACATCCGAATCGAAACAGATTCACATTAAAATTATCAATATGAATCGAATTGATGAATTTTAAACATTTTATCACGAATATACACCACGGTTGGAGAGACGTACAATGAATTTTGACTGAAAAGAATACATTTTATAACATTGAGTACGTTTCTTGTGTACGTACTCGACGTGAATTTCGATAATATGCGAGTAGAGGCATAATCCACGCTACGACAACGCGATTATACAAGTAGTATAATTTTATTTAATTTAATATACACATTACACAAAGGAACATTTTCTCGACCATTTTATTTTTAGTTATTGAGAAGGATTGTCGAAGCTATTGATATTATAATGTAAATGAATTATTCATCATCATCATAAACAAGGCTCGTTGAGGTCCAACGCTACCTTCACAAACTTATTCCATTCTTCTCTATTGTCTATAGGATAGATGGACAGAATCCTTCATGACAGAGTTCTTGCATCTTGTTCTGGGTCTGCCTAGAGGTCTTTTACCTCTCACTAGTGCTTGTTTAATAATTCAGCCATTTGTCCTCCATATAGCTCTTATTGTAACTCATTATTATGCCTTCTTTCAAATTATTTAAAAATAGTATATTATTATTATTTTTTTATTTTAATAATTAAAAGAATTATTAATGGATTTTTAATCGAATTCAATTACAGCGCGATATAGATACTTTTTAAGTATAGAAAAATGTGTAATTTTCACAGATGTTTTTTTTTAAGGAATTTTCAGAAACTGTTAAAATATACGTGTTTTAGCATAGTTTATCAACTAATAAATAATTATAGCGTTTCGTTTTAACTTTTAAATAATATATAATTATTACTGTGTACCCCGAACAGTTATAATTAAAATATTAATCACTTTGATGATTAGTACATATTTATTAAAATAACAACGTGATGATGTTCTAATCGATGAAAATCGAAATTTCCTGATGGTAAAAAAGAACCTGATCGTTTTATATTCTTTTTAAACATTCATAATTTTCGTCGTCCATTTTTTTTTGGTTCTATTTAGTACCGTTTTCACTATTATTCTGACGGTGTAAATTATTATAAATAAATATTATGTTATTTTGCCAAATACTGTAAAAAATTTAATCCGTTTTCCTAGGTGATATTGAACAAAAGCGTTTTAAATCTCGTAAATACGTATACATATTTTTTTTTTATATTTGTTAAAAATGTATCATAAGTATATAAATAAGTTTTCTCGACAAAAATGTGTCTTATATAGAAAAAAAATTTACACTTTCACGTGGTCATATGAAAATATCTTTATATTTGCTTATGTTATTAAATTACAAAATATCTTTATTGTACCGTTATCAATAATTAAATAGCTATGTGACATTGTTCATTTTCAATATACCATTATAATCCAGAGTTGGACTGGACAATTGTTATCCACATTCTGTAAAATTGTTTCCCAATGTTTGCGGGGAAGTCGTTGAAAACATGTTTTGAGAATAGTTTGTATTATTCAAATTAACCGTACAGAAATAATAATTTTTTGCTAAATATTATAAAAGAGTAGTTCTTTTTTTGTGTATTATTATGTTTTGAAAGTTTTAGTATTTAAGGCCAATATTTAAACTATTTCAATGTTTGTGGACATTAAATTTTGCAAACCCGATGTGTATTATTAAATGTTTTTTTCTCCCTATTCAAAAGAAGAAAACTATCCCAATTTCTTTTCGTCACAAAGAGTTTTCTTTTTTCTTTTTGCTGTGTAAAAATCGTCGTAATAAATGCAAAATCAAGTATATACACATAACGTTGTAAATGTGATTTTCATTTATTCCTGTAAAACTTACTTGAAATAACTTTTCGTGACTTTCGTCGTTACAGGTAACTTAATTTTATGTATACTCGTTATTGTGTTTTGCATGTTCCTTTAGCATTTTTACGAACAACTTATTTTATTTTCCAGAGATGTCCTACACCTTTTTTTTTAAATAGTATTATTTCAATAATGTTTTAACAAATTAACATTGTATTAGTATATCTGTTTCCCTTGCAGCTCAACAATATTGTTTTCACTTAAATTATTTCTTAAAAAAAAAAACAAAATAATAATAATTACATCAGTACGTTACATATAAACATGTTATTTATCTATACTGTAGTAATTTCATATAATATTCGTGCTGTGTGTTGGTTCATTACTTCCCTATCTTGTATCTCCAAGAATTTTATGAAAATATAATAAGAAAATGCATTCATAAAGAAATTAATTTCCGCGATATACACAGGGAAAATTGGTTAGAATGAAATTAAAAATGTAATTATCATTTTTAGTCATTAAAAATAACATTCGTTTGAGCGGATTATGTACGAATCGATTTGCATATGTTAGTATAGTGTAGAATTAGATTTTACTTTTTTCGTTTTATCCACAATATAAATTTGTAAAAATAAACGGAGAGGTGCTACTTGTATACAAGTTGTAAAAATGTGCTGTTATGTATTTTATATTAAAAAAAAATTCAAAAATTCGAAATATTGACAGTGAAATTGAGTGCAGTGCGTTAATACAATCACTCTGTACACTTATATGTGTGTGTATGTGTATAATCTGCAAATGATTTATGTACGTGGGGTTTGTGTTCAAAGCAATAATCAGGAATGACCGAAAATCCAGTCAAAGAATATTTATAAATAAAAGTGTAAATATATTATTGTTAAAATATTAATTATATTTTAAAAATGAGAGATTTTTTAGTGATATTTATCCGTAATAAACAAAAAAAATTATTAATATTTCAATGTTTCATTTCAATTTTATTGAAAATGTACATAATAATTTTAGTAATATATAGGATATTATAATATAATGATTATATTATAATATATAGGAATATATTTTATACTCGTATATTCCGTTAAAGCAATCAAGTTATGAATGTCACGCGTAACAATATATAAATACATTAAATGACGCATGAAATTGAAAAAAAAAATTAATTTAAAAGCAAAATGCGTTTGTTTTCGTTTAAAAAAAAAGCCATCCATTATATTAAACGTATAACTAAAGAAAATTCATTCAATGCTATTATTGTTAATAATAATCAGAAATAATTTATAATATTAGGTTTATATTATTCTAAAATTTTATATAGAAAAAAAGATAACACTTATAATTTTATACTCAGTTATACTCGTATATATTTTATGCTGCAAGCTGTTGATTTTTTTCTTCTTTTTAATCGCACAAAAAACAAAAAAAAAAAGCGTGTTTATATTTTATACTTTTAAAATAAGTTATACATAATAAATGTTTTTTTTTTCGAAAACATCTCGATAATATGTTTTAATAGGCCAGTAGTTTTGTTCGTAATTCCGCTCGCTCGTTTCTGCTAGCCGCGCACTTTAAAAGCGAAAATGATTTTACGATGTTGAAACGTTTCTATATACGTATATATAGACTCACAAAATACAATTTAAATCTAATTTTCAATTATTCTCCTTCGTGTTACATACGCGCGTAACGCGTGTACGTGAAAGTTTTCGAACACGTTTTCTTTCTTACAAAAAAAAAGTGATAACATGCTAAGAAAAATACATCGTTATTCAAAACAACGCCGACGTATTCCCGAAAATACAGGACCGTTTCACTTTCTTTTCTAATAAAATTCAAAAAGAAAAAAAACTCCTGGTTTACTGTAGAGTGTAGATGAATTCAATATATTTTATGTGTATTTACTCAAAAGTACGTCTTAGCAACGAATGAAAGAAAATCCAATATTTAATAATAATAACAATAATAATAATAATAATAATAATAATAATAATAATAATAATAATAATAATAATAATAATAATAATAATAATAATAATAATAATAATAATAATAATAATAATAATAATAATAATAATAATAATAATAATAAAACAATTCAATATATTTATATGGCTCTACACTTCGATGATTAATAATATTCTAAGGTTAAAATATAGCCGAATTTAAATCAAAATTAGTCGACGAAATTTGAAATTCATAAGTTCCAAACGATATTTTATACTTAAAAAAATTTTTGAAAATAAAATATGACATGGTGAATTTGTGTTTTCGGATTTCGGAATTATTATCGAATACAATATTATTATTATTATTATTATTATTATTATTATTATTATTATTATTATTATTATTATTATTATTATTATTAAACGTCGTGTTGGAAAACTGATAATGAAATTAAAAGATAAAAATTTCGTTTGCGACGAATGAATATTATTTAAAAATCACATATCCGATATCAAAACGAACGTGAAACTGCGTATTTAGGATTTTTCCACTATTATTGTTAAAAAAAAAAAATTTAATTCATATGAATAACGGCTGCAATCTGTTTTAACGTCATTATTCGTCTAATATTAATAATTATAAATGTGATATTTACGACGATTTTACATTCCACGCCAATAGGAATTCTCGAATTATTTCATCATAATTATTGAATTGTGTTGTGATGGTTAAATCTCACTCTATAAGTATTTACTAATATTAATAATATCGTTTGTAATAACTCGTCTCAATTCTCTTTAAACCACTAAATCATATTTATAGACAATATAAACATTCCTGGCGATACGTATATATTGACAAATTGACTACGTCAATGAAATTATCGGTTTTGTATAAAACGTTCTTACGAAACAATTTTTAATACTATTAATCGAAATAAGATTCAAGAGGACGTTACTACGCGGGTAATGCCCGAGAGAACACAGGAAAGTGTTCAAAAGTTGAAATGTTTTTCATGAAATCGTTTTGGAGGGGGGCAAGACATTTGTACCAAATTTTCGCACAAAATAAATTACGATATTATATTTACAGAGTTGTTTTTATTTTTAAATATATTTAATTCTTAAGGAGTTACGAGATTTCAAAAAAAGAAAAATTTTGTTTCTTTTTTAAATATTAATAACTTAAAGATATTAAAGAAAAAAAAGATTGTTATGTATAAATAATATTGTAATTTATTTCGTGGGAAAATTGCGATGTCTTTTACGGCCTTCACAGAGTCGTTTCTCGCGTGATGCATTGATTTTGAAAATCGTAGTGGTGTTTTTTGAGGAATAACTTATCTACATTAATTAACGTATACTACTACTACTACGGAGTATATTACGCGGTATAAACCAAATATTTGAACGAAATTTAACGCGATATAATAATATGTTTAATGAAAATTAAACCGCGCTGACGGTTGTGAAAAGCATTTACAATTTCGCGTCGCATATATACACCCACCTGTCTAATACGTCTCGGGATCGCGAACATAAAACATTAGACGTGCGTAACAAGCGACTTAAACACGATGTTTGAAGCCCAAATACAAATTCTAGATGAATTTTCACGTATACTTTCTAATATATGTGTTATGTGCGCTATATACATATACTGTGTATGTGTGATATTTTAATAAACGAGCGCGCGCGGAGCTTTTATATTAAAAGAATTATTTTGCAGTCACCTATGAGAAAATTGGATTCTCCATTGTACCGTACACATTTGTCACGGCCGCGACCAGTTTCGCCTGGCTGTCGTTCTATAATATTCAGTTCCCCCCCTCCCCCCCCATCACACATGAATGATGTGCGTATTTACTGCAGTCTCCGGTATTTATTTTCTTATCACGATTGTTGTTGTGTTTCATTTATCGTCGTTGTTTTAAGGATTCAACGGATAGTTGTTAGTCTGACATACAATTATTATAATGAAAAAAAAATGTTTTTGATTATACGATTTTGTGTATTGAAAAATCTGCGATGTTATTTACGAATTTCCGAAATTGTTTACAGTTTTATATTTCACTTAAGAAATCGATGATTTTTGTGTGAAACAAAAAGAGTGTATCCGATAATAGGAATGTCCGATTATGTTGCGGGCTCTTGCTACCTTGTGACTTAACTTGATAATCACGTTGTAAAATGTTTTTTAATTAATCTCGGTTAGAAGAGGATATGGAAATCGTAATAATGATTTTGCTGTATCCGCGTGTGTTTGACTGAGGTTTCTAAACCAATAGTATTGCCGATGAAGTCTGCTGCTTCATTTGCCATCTCGTTACCGTTTATAAATACATTATAATTATCAATTATTTTATTCTAAACCGAATCTATTTTTAAAATTTTATAGGTGTTATAATACATGTATTATTTATAACTTACTACACTGGCTGCAAAATTTTATACGTACACACACCAAAATACAATTCGAAATATGTTTTCCGCATATCGAATCGGAACATTTAAAAGCTCTCTTTATAAATTCTTCTTAGTATTATGTAAATAGAACACTTTACTTACTATATTATTTTCCGGAGTGTGTGCACTCATTTTTTAAGAACACACTTTAAGTACACGACATATTTATGAATTTCATATACTCGTATATACTAATGTAATATAGACGTTTTCAAAGAACAAATCGAATGTTATTACGTTGTATTGTTGAACATATTTTATTTTTTTTTACTTGAGCCCAATAACAATGTTTGGTTCACGTTTCTACATTTATTTAGAACACGCAGTGACGTTTACTTTATTCAACTGATTTCGTTACTGATTTTTGTTCTATTCCTAACGTGAATACGAACGTCATACGACATTATTTACTAGCGTTCGTATTTCAAAAGCATTTGAACGATATTCAGACTATTTAATTTCACTCTTAATAATAATAATAATAATAATAATAATAATAATAATAATAATAATAATAATAATAATAATAATAATAATAATAATAATAATAATAATAATAATAATAATAATAATAATAATAATAATAATAATAATAATAATAATAATAATAATAATAATAATAATAATAGTAATAATAATAATAATACGTTTCTAATTTATAATTAAAAGTTAAATCATTTACATACGAGTACAAAAAACGCGTTAATTTATTTCTTTTTTTTTCCTTTAAGAGAAAAATATAATTAGAATTATTATATTGTATATTTTATAAATTGTTCTATTGATAATAAGTTTTGAAATAATTGATTTTTCATTTAATAAAAATTAATTACGTTATTTAACATTATTAAATTACTACTATCAATGTGAATCGGTAACTATACGAATATACGATATAAATATAAAAAAGGAATGAGTTTAATTTTGAAATTTTCATGTTCTAAATTTGTATTCTTATCAATTAGAACGTAACGTAAAAAGCGTATTGGTATTATAAAAATGAAAAATTGTGTATAGGCGTGTTTTTATTACTGCAGACAATTTATCGACATTTACCGGTAAATAATCAAAATGAAAGTGAACACATGTTTTTTTTTTAAATATTTATTATGAATGCAAACTAGTTAGATGTTAAGTAAACTTTCCGAACACTGCGGACTTTTTAAAAGGATTTGTAGTATAATAGTGTAAATATCAAATGAAAATAATTTTGTAATAAATCGTGTAAGGTTTTATGATATCAAGCCGACGGCATTGTACGTAACGAAGAGAATAGGAAAACTTAAATATTCTATTTTAAATTCTACATTTTGTCTTAATTAATAATTCAATACTTTTGAGATGGTTAATGTTTTCTCGGTTTTGTTTTTTAGAACTTACATTACGCAACGTTCGTATTTTCAATAATTTTCATTATTCTGAAAGAATTTTTCTCGATTTTTTTATAGGTATTACACGTATTTTATGTTTTAGTTTCAGCGTTGAAACATTCATTTATACAATGTATTTATATAATTAATATTTTAATCGGCGTTCGTTTTTACATAACTGGTTTTATATATATATATATTGCAGTGATATCTAAATAAAATGATATTGTAGAACATTTATTTACAATGTATATTTATACAGAAAACAATGCTTACTAATTGTTATTCTCAAAACACAAGTTGAAAACAATACGCTTTTGAAAATTACTACCCAATGACTTTCGAACATATTATTATTATTATTATTATTATTATTATTATTATTGTTATTATTATTATTTTAAACGACGACATAAAAGCAAACCTCCGTCGTTTAGGACGATTTAATTTAATAACAATATAGTCTCGTTCTCAAATTTAAGATAATAATTATCTTTCGACTACAGAATAATCAAAGTAGTCTCTGTTTTCTCTCGTGTATTCAACCCGCATGAACTATAGAACACGGTAAGTTGCAGAGAAGCCGAAATCAACATTTTTAGATAAGTTGGTTTTAATATTCACAAATACATATATTATAATTTTCGTCGATAAAACAAACGACATTATAATATAATGTGTGTGAGAAAAACGTTTAAACTCGTTATATGAACATACGTAAGTGGACAATTGAAACAAACATTTTGAAAACAAATGTTGACTGCAACGATACAATTTTGGCGTTTGCACATGCCTATAGGGAGAGATCTCTATTAGAAATCCGCTTGTTTATAAAAGACATTTATATTGTGCGTGTGTAAACGCGTGTAAATTTAGAATCGAAGCTATTTCGCATTTCCAGACAATGGCAATTTCCTCAAGATTCAGAGTGTAGGCATACATAATAATATAAGGTTCATTATTGTAATAAGCTTTATGCACGTGATTTTGTCGTCGTCACAGAAATATATTAAATAGATTCGTGCTATTACATAATAATAATAATATATTCCTAGTTTATAATAATATGTAGTACACAATACGCGTAACTGTTATTATAATAATATATGAGTAACTGAATGTTAACGTTGTTACACTAAAATTGATCATTATTCGCGATATAACTACCTGCCGATGTATACATAACCGCGCACTTCTCCGGCTTTACAATATTCGATTGGATTACGATCAGTGAATTTCCGATGGTACACATACACAAAAATCGATCTAAATTTAAACACGGTGGTACTACGCCGTCGTGTGCGGAAAATCACTCGTTCCAAACGTCTAAATGTATCAAAAAAAAAATGGTTTTGTAATTTCAACGTCTATACCAACTGGGAAATCTGACTTAATACTTTACCGAAAAACTTTTAAAATATTATAAAAAATATTATATAAAGTCTATATAATATTTTTTATTTATTTAGTTTATATTATAAACTAAATAAATAATATTATAAAATACGGAGTACTAGGCGGCTATCTCAAAATCAACCTCCGATGTGTTAAAATTTACTACATACGGGCACAAACGGTGACATTTTTCTGCATATCCCAACCTATACATTATTCTCTTATAATATTATGCCAAGTTTCGACCGTTTTCGTTCGATATTATTCTAAAAATTGCCGTAACAACACGAAGAATACAATTCCATCTCCCGCCTCCTGTGAGGTTTGTTTTGGGGATTGAGTGTGCTTTAACTCTTCTTTATTTTCTGGGTTTACGTACTGGGTCAACGTCTCATCTCCAGTCACAATTTGCTGTAAAAATTCTTCACTTTTCATCTCTAAACGTTCGAGAAATGCTTTTCCTAAATTGACACATTGGGTCAATGTGGACATCTATGAACTGATTTGGGACCCAACGGACACAGAACTTGTAGGAACCCAAGTTTTCAGACACGATTCTGTGTAGAGTACACTTCGAGAAATTTTGAAATATCTTATTGAAAGATCTGAAATCGTAAAACGCCTGTTTTCTCGAACAAATTGATCAACTTGATGATCAAAATAATAGTCAATTAGGTGTGGATGCAACGAGATTTGTAAACTATTTGTAAAAAAAAAAAAAAAAAATTATGTACTTACTAGGTTTTTTCACATAAACTCTGAGAACTATACGTTTGATTTTTTCATTGATTCGATTGTCATATCTGATTCGAATGAAATTCACGGGTTCTCGTTTTCTTCTTATAAAATCCCCTTACCCCGTATATCGAAATAGCTCGCATAGATACCAATAAAACTGCGCACAAAAGTTACGCACTCAATTAATTCTAGTGCACAAGAATCCTTTTAAAAGGTTACGTAATATAAAAAATAATAATCGAAATATCCCGCACAACGACGAATTTTGTACCTGACGTCGTTGTTTTGTATAAGAAACTACTTTCTCGTTTATATATTTTATACAAAATGTAATATTACTCGGTATACTCGTAGTATGTGTACGAGGAAACAAAAGTACCTTTATGTAAAACCTTTTATTATTATTATATTACGTTTTAACATGTTATATTTTTTCCCCTTGAGTATAATCATTAAATGTATTATTTTTACATCCGCACACAATATATGACGTGTGACAATTAATTACTTGGAATTGTTTTTTTATCTCCGGATACGGTAACAATGTGATCGGTTGAAAATATTTACAGCTTACATTAACAACTACAGTTGGGAGTAACTACAGATAAGTGTTTTGTATAAGGGAATTTGTTAGGTTCACTCGGATTACGAGAGCGTTTTACGAATTAGCTATGTTTGTAAATGTCAAAAAATACTCAAATGAACAAAATCTCAAAAAAAAAAAAAAACACGCTGGTATAGTTATTCGACAGTTAAAGGATAATCCACATTTATACCTCAAAAAATCATCACGAATGCCATTCGATATTTAGGCATCCGTGAACGTATCCGACCACCCTCGTTATGGAAGAAATTTTGTTGTTAAGCAGTGCACAAGACCATACGGGTTTTATATGCAAATAATTAAGTTGATATTATTTCCCGTATTCACTAAATCGCGCATCTTACGAATTACTTTTTTTTCGACAACAAAAATGTGTTGAACGGGCTACGTTTTGAATGAGTAAGATGATATTCAAAGGAACCCTAAAAACGTAAAAAGAAAGTAATGGGGGGAGAGTTTAAATACCAAAATCCCCCTGGCTACTGTACACACGGTGATTAGAGAAGAACAATGTTGTTCGCGTTTGCCCACCCCGTGTGTGTGTAGTGTTGTGGTAACTGGTAACTGGTAATTGGTAAATGGTAAATAGTAAGTAGTGTGTGTGTGTTGTGGTGTGGTAACTCGTAAATGGTAAATGATAACTGGTAAGTGGTAAGTGGCGTGTGTGGTATGGTAACCGGTAAGTGCGCGGGTGTGATAACTGGTAAGTAATGTGTGTGGTAATATGATGTTTCAACTGATAAGTGGTTAGCTGTAAGTGGTATGTGGTGTGTGTGTCACACATATACACACGGTGTTTTTGTTACGGACAGAAGCTAACAACATTGTTCACCTCTAACCGTGGTAAACACACCATGTGTCTATGTCACACATATACACACGACTCAGTTGCCTTGTCGCGGCGTCCGTACATTCTTACGTGCACCGCCGGCTGTCGCAACACGTTCCCCACGATCACCAATTTTATCCATATTATATTCGAAAATAATATTGTAAATATGAAAATTATAAAAAAAATCTTACGGGCGAAGCTGGGTAATTCATTCAGTTATATGTGTATATAATCTTTTGTAAATATCGTGAATTAAGTTGAATTATAAAAATTATGTAATACATGGCTAGGATTTAAATAATGTGATCCGTTAAAAACTATGCCCCGGCCAAGAATATTCCGTACAAAGCCGGGTAATTCAGCTAGTAACGTATAAAACGTAAAAGTATTATTATATGTTCATCCATTTTTTTTTTTTATGTCGACGACTAATGAGCGAAGCTTAACCTCACCTATGTTTTTACAATGATGAGTTTTATTTTTTTTTAGAATATTGTGTGTAAGTAGGTAATACTGCGGCTAATTTCGTTTTTCAATTTTCAAAATCGTTAATTGAATTTAGTGGGATTTAAGGGTAGGGGAGTGGTTAAGAGTCAATCTCAGATAGACAACAACAAATTCAAGTAGATTTTTTTTTTATAATGGCTGCTGTACATAATAAATCGATCGTCGATGGGGGTGGAAAGTAGAAATCGTCTTGTACATTCCGTGATTCGTATACGACAAACAAAAATAATAAAAAAATACCGGTTTTTAATCGCCTTAATTATATAGTAGTGTAAAACATTTTATTCCTCGAATCACCATCATAACGAGTTGTAACTTACGCAAATAACTTGACTGTTTTTTGTGTTTGCGGTTTTTTTTTTCATTTCATTGAACGCGTCTTGTTAAATACATTTTATTGTTCATATTTTATTACTGTGGGAGTTTAATTGAAATTGATTATCCTATATAATCACGAATACAGTAGTATTATAATTGACGTAATTTTTCTTCTAAAAGCCAAAACGCCGATTGTTTATGTCAAAAACTAGTATGGACCAAAAATTCTTATGTCTTTATTACGGTTTGACGTTGTCAGACTTATTGTATTTAGAATCTAATCGACCCAACTCCCATGACGATTCGATATTATTAGTACAGTTTATACTATTATATGAATGATGATTTGTCATTATATTCCCCTTAGGGTATCGTCCCTGTGGTCTCCTTTTCTTTCGTCTCCGAACATAACAATATATGTATATATATATATATAAACATTTTAATAATTCAAACTTATGTTAAAGCGTACAAAGGATATTTTCATTATAACGAATAATATCGATATTAGGTATAATGCACATTTTGTGTTTAATCTAACACAATCTCAAACCTATAACGAAATAATTTTTTTTGGGGGAGGAGGGGTAGGGAAAAGACTAAAACGTACACCATGTTTTTAATAATCAAATACGTGGCTTTATCAAATCTCGCCGCATCTGTTTACGCATTTCTAAATAATAATATAGACAGTGTGCAAGAGTTTAAAAACTAATAATTAAAATATATATTATATTATATAATAAATAATATAATGATTATTTTTTAAAATTATATTATTAAAACTTTATTATTATTATTATTATTATTATTATTATTATTATTATTATTATTATTATATAAAAACAACTAACGAAAAATAATTTCAAGGACAGAATCATTCGGGAATATGCAGGATCCAAGACTTTTATTTTCGCAATATTGTTTCGTGCGGTATGACGAAGTTTTTGCTGAGCAACGGAATAATCTCCGGGTCGCACTTGTGACCATAAAAATAACGGAAAAATCTCAAAGGTATATTTTGGAAAAGATATGAGATACGTAAATTATTAAAATATTACGCGTTCAGTATTTTACAATTATTTAAAAAAATGTAGTAATATACGTAGAAAAAAACTTAATAAATCAATAGTAAATTGAAAAATTAAAAAAAAAACATATTTATCATCAACGAGTATATAATATATCGCACGTATTCCGTTTACTATTCAGTTATCACGTTAGTAAAATATCTACCACTACTTAATTTAATTTATTTTCATATAACAGAATGAAGCAATTACTTCTATATAATAATGTCCTTTGCCGTGGTCATCCTTCTTGCATTCCTTGCCGTCCCAATGACATTTATTGGGTTTCTATGTTATTTTATCGTTTCGTTTGTTTGCACAGTGTTTCGCATAAAAAAAAAAGTTAATTGAAACGATTCCCCCGGTTTTATTGTCAAACGCAAACCGCGTCTGCGAACGCTAGTTTTTATTATTATTATTATTATTATTATTATTTCGATCGTTCGTTCGTGTTTACGTTATTTTTCACAACCGCAATCGCACGGTTGTGTTGCTTTCAGATATAGAAAAAAATTTATTACGCGTAACAACGCTTAATCTCGTCCGATAACGTTATTTTAACTAATAGTTTATAACTTTTTAATTAAAAACTATTATAACACAACAATAATGACGTAAAACTTTCAACCTTCTGGAAAATATAACTACACGGGATTAACCGATTAGAACCACATTTGAAACGAGCATTAAAATATTACAATGGTTTTATCTTTTGTTCTAATTTGTAAATTTTACCCGCGGCATATTACTATACTGTAATTCAATGTACCGTTAGTCAATTTATGTGAAATCGATACGCGTAAACGTTTCAAATAATATTTCACTGTCGACATAATATAAACGTACCATTTTTATTCAACTCGTTTATGATGCGATAAATGTATAATGGCGCGTAGATCAAAATTAACATTTCGAATTTTAATGAAACAACGCGGGTCAGCGGCGTAATAAACTAAAAATTATAACGACACAGATCTAATTTTATCCAAAATAAATATCTCTAGTACATCGTATTAACAAATGCAATACGTTATTGACACCCGGATTTTATTAAAAATTTCAGAAATCTCCGAAGCCTTTCAAGTAAACAGGAATCGTCACTACGAATCGTTGTGTACAACATTATTCGTTGTTTTCCTATCACCGTATAATAGGTTAGGTGATAATTTTTATTTATTTTTTTAAAAGTGGCTTAGAACGTCGTCTATATTTTTACATAGCATTTACAACCAGCGTTGCAGGTTTTTTAGTAAAATCGTTTAAGTACGAGTATTTTAATACTGTGATCGTATTTGCAAGTGTTCAATAATAAAAATATTTTAAATAAAATGTAATTATAATTGAATAATTTCATTTTTTTTTTATATTGAAAAGTATAATATTATTTTCACTTACATAAACCGACTGATATTGAGCCACATCATCACATACGACTCTGAAGAATCTGAATTTCGCTAATTACTTTTTATACTCGTATATGGCTTAGCTATAAATTATTTTAAATATATGTAGAAAATAGTTTGATGCTTACTTTCTATTAATCGCCAACGGCTATGATCGTGATGAATATTAGTTTGACAAAAATCAAATTTATATAATTAACAATAATTTTTATTTGAGTATTTAAAATACATTTTAAAAATATATAAATATTATTAAAATACCTTTATTTAAGCATATATATAAATATATAATATTATAAGCTTTTAAAATGAACATGTCGACAATTTTACTGGTTTACTTTTATTTCTTTCAAACTTTCGCTTAGAATTTAAAATATTTAAAGAAATATAATTTTTGTTTTCAAAATGAAAACCAGTTAGCGTTTTTTTCATTTGCATAGAGATAAAAAAAATGGTAAATAAACGGCATCGGATTTGAAGAAAGGAATTAAACTTTGTTTATCAAGGCCTGACGGGACGCAACGCCTATTATAATAGTGTAATCGAAATTTTTTTTTGTCGTTAATATAAAACGCGATTCAGGTGATGTTGTTTTACTCATATTTACGCGTTCAAAAGAAGAATTTAATTAAGTCATAGTCAATTTTCAGGTGGCCTACATAATGACTTTTCGTTATGTCACACGGAAGAATTGTAGGTAAAGAAGCAAAACGAGAACTCCTGTACAACGATTCAAGTAACTTTCAAGTGTGTTTTAATACAGTTTTAATTAAAGTGAACTCGGAAAAATAAACGCGTCGGGTAAAACTTAGGACGAAACGAATAGACAACGAGGACGTAAAACGAAATTATCAACACAATGTACATATTATAATACAATATGTAGTACCTATGCTTACGGTCGTTTACAAAGGTACATATGTATACATCGGGTTTTCTGTGATCATTAAAATTGAGAATATACGAATTAAAATGCGAGAATGTATAATTAACATAGGCGAGAGCGTGTAAAAATTACATGTTTAAACGAATGTCGTCACACATTTGTATTAAAATATAAATTTATATATATATATATATATATATTGTCGTGGGGATATAGTATTTATTTAAAATTTACCACAAGAATTAACGAAACTGTGCTTATACGTATATGTGAAAACGGAGTCTTCGAGTGTACATATAAAACGAATACGAAAGTAAAAATGTTCTGTTTAACGAAAATAACGTAGTCGATTAATTTCTTTTTTATCTGATTGAATCATATAAGCGCGCGAAAATGTGTATGGGCCAAGGTGTAAGGTGGTTTTTGACAACAACTAGAAAAAAAACTAAAAACTATCAAATAATATCCCTAAAAGCAACATTTTAGGCGCAGACGCCGTTTTAAATCATCAATAAATAATGGTTCAAGGTACGGTGCAAATCTGGTTCATAGCAACGTGTTTTTAACTAACCTAACCTTTAAAAAGTGAATACCGAAGTTTTACATGGGTTTAAGCTGACGGTAAATTCGGTCGGTCGAGGAAACGTGTGAATGTGAATAAACCAGTAAAATTTAATAATATGTAACAAATGTAAAATAAACGAGTAAACGTGTAAACAAATGTATGACGAGGAATGATGAATTATTACGTTATTTTATTTCATTGAAATAATAATAAACAAAGCAAACGCACGTACGAATGATCGCTCGGTGAGCGTCAAACTAAACATCCGCGTATACGACATAGCGTGTCAGTCGATTGCGATAAAACAGGAAACGAGAGTATTCACCAGTCAGTGCTACGACACATCATAGTGAGGGTACCAGGAAGACGCATATAAATAGCGGTCCGAAACAGACGGATCGCTCAGTGTAGCTGCGGAGGGCAAACGCGAACAACCTTGTTCGTTTCTGACCTCGGCAAAAACACCGTGTGTGTGTATATCACACAGACAGTATTGGTAATACTTGGAGATATTATATACGCGTAAACGTGATAAATTTAAAAAAAAATACAATTATCGTATAATATTTTTTAAACTCTCTATGGAAAAAAAGAAACTTTAAATTTTTAAACCCGCAATAGTAACGTGTTTTACATAACTATTTATGTGGCAAAATTAATTTGAGAGGAAGAAAGTGAAGTTTCAACCGGCTTCTACTTTATATAAATTAATCTAACCTTAATAAACTTTCTATTATTCTTGCTACCATTTCCTTTTTTAGACAGGCCGGTTTTGTTATCTAATACTCATAATAAATATCTGTGTTTAAAGTGAAAATTGTATTTTTTCGCATTGTAATATGTATATATGTATATGTTTCTTTTTAATTGTTGTAACTATTTGTTTTTACAAAGTTCCAAATAAAAAAAAAAAAAAAAACCTTAATAAATAACAATTTTACTGCTTTTTATTCCTATGTATTTTACTAAAATCTTTCTTCGACACTACACAAAGCCTCCCCGAAAAATTGTATATAAATATTTTCATTTGAGACAAAAAAAATATTATTAATTAAGCAATTATCGGAAATCGTTTCTCATATTATCACTTACGTTTTATTTTCAAACGAAATACGATGACTCGTTGAAACGAAGAGGAGACGATTTAATCTCCATCGGATTCGACGGGACGATTATAACTCCCGAAGACTCTTGTCGTTTGTAAAAAGGTACTTTTGAGTGGTAAACATAAAGAGGAGGAGGAGAAGGAGAGGAAGAAGGACAAACGAATTTCCTCGACCGGAAGACGCGGCCGCGCGTGTGTTGTGCAGCGCATTTATCGGGACGCGCGAGAGATAAACGCGAATTCGACGAGACGGAATATATTGATTTCGCGCGACAAACTCCGCCGCCAATTTTCAAATGTCATTTTACGGACAGTTTTATTTATAAAATTATCGCAAAAACATATACACAGCAACAGCAGCAACACGCGTTATAATAATAATATTAATAATAATAATATATTATTTAATATATAGTGAGAAGAAATCGTTTTTCATGTGAGTGTGGGCAGGCGGGGATATGATGGGTTGCCGCAGGAGCAAGGATTAGCGGTGGGAAAATCGCTTGGCATAGGGGACGGAGAGAAGAAACGGGAACGGCGTCTTTTCATTCGTTTGTTGATACTTAATGCGTTTCGTACACGATGACGTGTATGATGTGTGAGTAGATTTCGTCGTTATAACCAGTAGTGGCAAGCCTCATCCCATCGTCCTGCGGTCGGTCCATTAATCAATTTCCAGCTTCTTCTCTCTTCTTTAATCCCTCCGACGCGCCACACAATCAGCCGATTCTCAGCAACAGCGGTTTACAATAATACGCCGCCACGGGACATGTATTATATATACATATAATATTATATTTTATTATATACAGGGCGATCGTGATATTTCACCTTTACAGTCACGAGTTTAAAATCGTATGCGTATTGTGCCGTCGTGTTTAAAGTAAGTGGTAGTTGAAACCCTTGAAAAATATTACGTGTAACGCATTATTTTATATTTTAACGGAAAATAACGAAAAACGCGAAATAAACTCGATTAATTTAATTATTACGTTAAGTTGTAATAACTGAAGAATTTAATAATATAATAGTCTTAAGACGTTTACGTAAATTATTTAGGGCTGTTCTTTGAGTTGCCATATTCTTCTAGAAGACATTTTGTACTATATAACGACTTATGACAAAGTATTACACAGATAACAATAATCCAATTGCAAACAATTAAAGTAACTATAAAAAAATTAAAAATTATTAAAAAAAACACGGTTCACGGAAGGGATACATCAACGGTTACAACCATTTCTTCATGATATGTACGCATTTACAGTATTATCTCTATTCAGATAATTTCGTTTAAAACACAAAACCAGTTTTGTTTTTTTTAATAATAATAATAATTTTCAATTACAACAATATTCACTTATTAGGCGACTTGTGACAATAACATAACGAACGTTATCAACTGATTGTTTAATTAATTGTTAACAATTTTTTATTGTTAAGTTATTAATTGTTTATAATTATATTAACTCTTACGTCTATATTTCTTTTTAAATTAAAATAATCAATAATGTCAATAATTAATTAAACTAATCAATAATATCAATAATTATCGAGTGAAGATTGAACTATCGTGTGATCAGATTCTAAAATCGTTTTTATTTTTTTTTTAATCTTGGTTCCGTTCTAAATAAACATTCGACGAAACTATCCGAGGAATTGCCAAAATTGCACTGAGGATTTTGATGGGCTTTTCGACAATTTATCTGTATGAACGAGCCTCTTCGACTTTATTATATATATAAATAGATACAGGAATAAATTGAACGTTGAGTGTGACTTTAGGTTAAAACTATCCCGTTTTAATAAAATCTCTCACGGGGGACAAAAAACAATGTCAAAAATCCCATTGAGTTTTCTTTTTTTTAACAGTGGCGGCCCAGTAATAAACATATAAATTATTATTTTGAACAATAATATTATTAATGTAGTGTGTTTACTATTTAGTTTTATAATATTTCATTGTTTGATATGACGTCGGTTTCGTACAACTCGAAAATGATATAGCGAAGTTTTAATCATCCTACCAGCTTCGTATAGTTTTGACACCGCGGTTTATCGGCAAGAGAAACGAATAGTCGCGCGTCTTTTATATTCCGTCCTCGGGGATTGTCATCTCCAACTTTATGCTGTGTCATCACCGCAAACACATATCACAATATAAGCGCGTAGTAAGTACTCCGGTGCGTTATTTATATTTTATAAATGTGTAAGCACACACAAACACACCGTAAACTATACGCGATTGACGGTCACTAATCGACGACTGTCATCGCTACAATAATAATAAATTACTATTATACGATACGACTTCGAAACATTGCATGTGTGTATGGAGCGAGTTTCACAATATTATTAACTTTTGTCAACACACATGTTATCATACAGAAGTCCTGCTCATATATTTATATCCTGATATTATTGTGGATCGTGTCGTGATGGCGAAGCAAAACGACAATTGGTCTACTGTCGAGCGCATATTGTACGCTATAGTATGCACACTTATGTTGTATATAAGTGTTGAATTTATGGGCCCGTTCTTATAAATATCGTGTCATACGTCGTACTGTTTAGAAACATTTTTGAAATTTTAACGCTATTCATTCAATATAAACAATCATCTATAATAATAATAATAATAATAATAATAATAATAATAATAATAATAATAATAATAATAATAATAATAATAATAATAATAATAATAATAATAATAATAATAATAATAATAATAATAATAATAATAATAATAATAATAATAATAATAATAATAATAATAATAATAATAATAATAATAATAATAATAATAATAATAATAATAATAATAATAATAATAATAATAATAATAATAATAATAATAATAATAATAATAATAATAATAATAATAATAATAATAATAATAATAATAATAATAATAATAATAATAATAATAATAATAATAATAATAATAATAATAATAATAATAATAATAATAATAATAATAATAATAATAATAATAATAATAATAATAATAATAATAATAATAATAATAATAATAATAATAATAATAATAATAATAATAATAATAATAATAATAATAATAATAATAATAATAATAATAATAATAATAATAATAATAATAATAATAATAATAATAATAATAATAATAATAATAATAATAATAATAATAATAATAATAATAATAATAATAATAATAATAATAATAATAATAATAATAATAATTCGTTAAACGTTCATATATAGTAAATGTTCGTATCACGAAACCTCTCATAATAATAATTAAGTGATTTCACGAAATATTTGAAATTCTAAATCCGTACAAAACATATTAATATATACGATCGATATTGTATTACACGAATTGTAACATTATAATAAACGAGTATTTTAGCTGACGTTATTGTCAGTTTACACGGGTATTTACCCGTATATACTCGTATTTAAAGCGATTGAGTCTAAATTACAAACGCTTTTGGAAATAAATCTCACTACAGTGTTTCACCTAATTATCGGGACAAGTTAACGAATTAGGTTACTTCGCGCCCGAGTACGGTTTTTTAAAATTTTATCATTTTTCTTCTATACAAACGAATTTTGTATATGGCATAAGAATAATTATCTTCAAAAAGTAAGATGGATTGCAATCACCATTTTTTTTTTATTTACACGAAAAAGTAAACCGCTGTTTTTTCCCCGATAATGATATATATACACTTATAAATGTATAAATATTTCCTTACCGAAAAAACCAAAATGTTCGTGGATGGATATTATAATAAGCAAATAAATCTGCATTTTTAACATGTCATATATCAGTAACCGTGCGAGTCGTATTTTTATCCACCCAATGATATTTATTCTTTATGGGACAATTAAACGGTTGATGTTATGTTATAAATGAATATAATTATTGTTATATTCAATCCCGTTTACGATTTCGTGCAATTATATAAATTCACAGATTGATTATTATATTATCAATTAGTATTAATAGGTAATGAAGTAGCGGGTAATAAGTCATCCAATCAATAAATATTTGTTTTAAAATGATTTACACGAATGAATAACGAAACCAATTCGAATGTCAACGGGCGATTTAAAAAACATTCGTTGAGAAGAAAAACAATTTGGACTGAAACATAAAACAATTTTTTTTTGGGGCCAATCATCACAAACAAGTAATGTAGGAGAAGAATATATAATTTGTTCGAGATTAATACGTTATCAATAAAACCTTAGTAACAACGGGAGGTTGTTTTATTTTCAATCGTATCTAATCGCTTCTAATCTTGAGAGATGTTAGACCTCGCGTGTTAAAACTTTTCATAGATAACTTACAAAATTCCTTTGTCACCGCGTGTTTAAATTGCTATCAAATTGTAAATAGGCCTACGGAAATGTTCGTATTTTAGATATGTTGTCGCCTTGTAACTCTGCAGTATAGGACTTTTAAACGTTCTATATGAAATATAGTAATTTCTCGAAATTATTATATCGTCTTTGCCGGTAACATAAAACATGCGTATACATATATTAAACATATTTAAAAAAATATTATTACTTAAAAAAAAAGATAATAAAATATTAATAACGCTTATACGTGTCCGCGTGGTGAATCCTATGAACTTTACGAGTGCGCGGTCAATACAATATTAATAGTTTTTTACTTTGTTATTATTCGTGAACCCGTGTCTAGCGAGAATATTTTACGTATTATTTTAAATATTCGATATAAAAAAAAAACATTGTTCGCGTTAATAATTATTTAAAAATTTCGTCGAGAATTATAACAAAACGAATAAACAACACACAGCGGTCAGAGATTTAAAATGAAGGAAAAAGAATTTGAAAAATTATAAGTACTGATTATCACGAATAACGATCAAAATATGTTATTGACCGGACCGCGATAACAGTTTTGAATAATTCCGTTGCTCGTACATTGTGAAAATTTCGATATTCTTATATTAAAACCATATCGTTAAAGTTTTTACATTTTTTTTTCTATCATAGTAAACAGTTAAATCGAAACACTTAATTAATACTCGTAGAATAACCTAGAAAATAGGCCGATGAGTTCCTATGTTTCGCCAGAATTAAATTCTATTTGTATAAAAAAAAAACACAGCTTATAAACTTATATGGCAACAAAAATATACGGACATAAACCGAATGCCATTCGGAACGGCGCCGGTCGTGGAGATGAAAACTTTTGCCCTCGTGCACATAAACGGTCACGCAATAAACTATGTTATTTATAAGTAGCAATAGTAGTTTACTTTAATTATTGAAAATTCAAACATTTGCTACTACTACAAATCATATACTATAAACAACGTCGGTGTTTCTAAATTAATATAAAAAAAAAAAATTCCTCTACTCTCTTTGTAAATCCTCTTGTTATATTCATTGAGTACACGCGAAATTTTGGATAAATTTTCAATGGAATAAATTTCGTCGGCTTAACACACTTGTCTTCACCGTTTTTATCTCTTAATAGTATTCTGTGGAGAAAATACACGATTTACGTTTATTTGTATAAATATTTTCGCTGATTTACGAGAGAAACAATAATCGTTTTTTTCTTTCTTTTTAATCGCATAAATTATGTGTAACGCGTCATCGCGTAGTCTCATTTTCAATAGTCCACCGTAATTACGAGGTGCTCTCGAAACCGACAAATCTAAATTCGAATGTTAAAAACTTTAGTTTGACCACCGCGAATTTAACGTTGCGATTCAAACAGCGGTGTATACGCATGCGCGAGCACGAAATTAAACTCCGTTCCCAACAAATCTTTATTAATAGTTTCTCTCCTAGGTATTCGCTATGAAACTTAATGCCATATTTTTCAGTAAAAAGAAAATACACTATAAACACGTGTTTGTAACAGCAATTTTTTTCAAGAACGGCAAATTTCGAATACTTGAGTATGTAAATAAGTGCGTATAGAGGTACTTTTCTCACTTACAAATTATAATAATAGTAATAATTGATCAGTGAATTTTCTTTTCATCCGATCAAAAGAACAATGACGTCATTCGAAGGTGTGTCGATAATTTGTCACCCCTTACCTCTCATTTGCGACATGATTTGTACCGATATGATGTAAAAATACAATAATAATATTATTGTAACCAAATCTATAGGAATGAGTAATAACAAATCGCGTGGCAAACAGTGGATTAACATTGAATTAAATAATAATATCAAAAACTACTGTTACGGTCAAATTAATAATGGCCTCGTGTCATTATCAACCGGGGACGACATCTGATTTCAATCGCGAGAAGCCATCCAACGATATAATACTTATTATTCGTATTATTAAGAAAACCTCTAATACACCGGTCGTTTGCCGTTCAATTTTTATTTTTCTCACTGAGAAAAAAAAACGTTCAGAATCGGCCGACGTGACTTGTCCGACAGCAGAAACGCTGTGAAAAATCTCTGCGGTTAGGTTACGACAAGCATAATCAAGATACACGCGTCTCAAGAACAAATTGCAGCTTTGGAGTCCACGCAAGTTGAGATTCAGAAGGAAATCACTGTGGCGTTGGAGTTCCTGAAGAGCATTGCTCCAAGAATAAAAGTGGAAGGAGTCAAGAGCAAAAAGGTAATTGAGGCACGGACGAGCTTTAACAAGCCAACGAAGTGTCACGAGAAATTATTAGAAGAAATGAAAATGTTAATACGACTGAAAACGGCTCAGAAAGAAGCTTTTAGAACCAGGAAAAACACAGCTGATCAGGTTAGGCAAACGGAAAAGGAGATAAAATCGAGACGTAATGAGAAATAAAATTGAACATCATGAAATCATTCAAAAAAAATATGGAGTAATTTTTGTAGAGTTTTTCCGTGTTAATGTTGTAGTAATTTATTTTATTTTTGTAATGTTGTTTATTATTTATTATTATTTTTTATCTTCTGTAGTGCAAGAATTAGTTTTAACATTGGTAATTGTTTGAATTTTGATGGTTTCTCGTTTTGATATGTTAAATTTACTGTAGATGATTGGTTTTGCACGAATTGTGTGTACATAATCTTTATACATATCGAATGTTGTTGTAATGTCGTTGTGCAATGTAATGTTGTTTTGTGGAAAATAAACGATGGAGGAAGTAATGCTAAAGCAGTTCCCTCTTGTGTTGAATGAAAAAAAAGAGATAGGTATAACGTAATATTTTGATAACATTAATCAGTATAATGACTGGAAAAATGAGTTGAAGCGGTTTACGAATATAGAGTTTTCGTCAATTTTAAGATTTTTCAAATTACACGCCTCCACTACTTATAATATATATTTATATTAATATAATACTTTGACTCATCGTTATTATTTTTAATATAGTAATATTATGTAGATATTTTTATTTCATCATTTTAATATAAACGAATTCGTCGCCATACACAAATTACTATGCTTTATTATTATTATTATTTGTCACAACGGTGGCGCACGATGATAGGTTCAATATTGGAGAATTAAGAATAATTGTATACATCAATCAATTCAATTTCAGTGAAATTATCTCTCGTTGGATTGCGCGCTTTAATTATTATTTTAATATTAAAGTGGTGGTCAATTTTCGGGCTTAAAACTACGCTTCCCAAACTAAACGATATATTTAACTATGAGATAATTAAGATTGTTATGTTTTGATGGAAAACTAAAAAGCAATTCGAAGTATTTTTTTTGTATATGTCCCCGAATATTGTCTCGTAAAAAGAAATTTTTCATTTTAAGTACACAAAACTATTTAACGATTCGAGAAAATATTATTTAATATTATACGTTAAAACGTCATTAATTTGGCGAATGACACATTTTTATTTACGTTTGAAACTGACTAACTGACTGAAGCCATTACGTATACGGGCGTTTGTAAACTCTTTGTGACTATTATTTTACTGACACTTAGTTTTCTGAATTACTGCTGAACATACGTCATATTTAAAATTATTTATTTAATTAGTATACATATATTTTTTTTTCACTTAAATTTTTAAACTTCCCTTTGAAATTATATTTTACATAACGAACGAATCAGTTGTTATTTTTTAAACATTTCTCTCTGCTAAATTGAAATATTGAGTTTAACAATTAAAATTCTGGTATTTCATTTTCATTACACTCGTTTTTTGACGATTTGTTTGATAGTAATTAATTTAGAATTTGCGCATATTTTTTTTCCATACCTGGTGATTTGATGAATTTATATTTTCAATATTACGGCGCTTTGAATTTTTCGGGTATATATAAATACACAAAAGTCGATCATATGCTAAAAAGTATGTGGAAACTTCAATTAAAAAATATATCGCGATATGAATCAATATTTACTACGTAAACAATATAACTTCGAAAGCCGATTTCCATATGACTAAAATTATTTATGTCCTTTAAATTTTTGAAAATTTTGACTTTCGAAATATTGTTTCACTACTTTACTGTATGACAGTGTAAGAGTTTGAAATTTAGAAAAAATATTGTTATAATTGAAATAATTGGAGTAAATGTATATGTGACGGATAATGTAAAAAAATAACATAAAAATATTCCTGGTAAAGTAAATTTTTTCCAGTTATCTTTAGTTAAAAAAATTATTTTACTTTCACTAAATTTTAAACTTTTAAAGGGCACACATATAGTTAGTAAAGTGGTGAACCCGCCAAGTTTCCATTACTAAAATTTAACACTATACATATAAATCAATTAAAAATAATAATTAATTTTTTTTTGTCCAGTGCACTGCAGCATGTCTGTGAAATTTAAAATTATCAAAAAAAATAAATAAATTTTCGGTAAGAAAATGAAAAGAAACATTTTCATTTTTTTCTGAAATTCGATTCCATCACTTCGTCGTAGTAATCATTAAAAAATAAATAAATAATTTTCGTGTATAATAACGACGTAAGGTATATCAAGTTGTATACATATAAAACAAGAAATTTTGAGTTTTTATAATAAAAAAAATCCAAGTCGTTTGTCTCACGTAACGTAGCATGTTTCCATTTCGTTTTTACGTCACTGCCTGTGAATAAACGCGGAAAGCAAACTTATTCCGAAATAATTTTTCTTAAAAAAAAAAAAATGCACAATTTATGAATACGGGAGCCATATAAGTAACGCATACCTAACGCAACAGTTCAAAAATTCCTTCGTCTGTAAGATCACGTGGTGGCATACTTTTTCATTTCGCACTTCGCCTCTCGTTTATCTTTGCGAACACAAATTATTTAGATGATTTTTTTTATATATATACACAAATATAAATTATCTACATTAATTCGAGAATCGATTTGGAATTTTTTGTTAGTTTTTATAAACGCACACACTCGATATTATATTGTAACCCTTGTTTTCGGAATATCGGAAATCGACGCGTTGCTAATGTATTATATACTTGTAAAATATTTCCTCTCCAATCGAAAATTTCCTCCCACTCTCATTAAGTAATCTTCTCAAAAACGTCTTGTTTTTGGAATTACCAATGCGATTAACTTCCTCCGCCTATGCCCTTATCGTTTTTTTCCTCTTTTTGTTTCCTCTTCGCCTATCGGTTTCATAATCTCTCTATTTGTCGTAAAACAATTGTCGCTTTCTCTCGTCTTCGCTTAGGTCATCGTCTCACGGCATATTATTTTTTTTTATCTTCCTACATATCATTCTTCCCGTTATTGCTTCCACAATGATCTCCAGAAATGCATAACTAGTCTCATCGTCTTTTTTTTCTATTGTCCAGCCTTCTTTTTATTTAAAAAATATTGCCCTACATTTATCTGTCGTACAAAATCCCCTTTGTTTTTCCACTCGTTTTTCTTATCAATTTCATTATTAGTTTCTTCGTCATTATTGCGTTCTGTCGTTTTTTGTATTTTTTTTATTAATAAATTTTCATTTTATTATAATACCGTTTAATTAAATTTTAAATTTACACCGTTATTCAGTTAATTTTATCGGTTGAGTCTTATTTCTAATTTTCGAATTGTACCTATATACTATAAAATGTAATCTCTATATAATGAAAATATAGTATTATTGTATATGCCCTTGATTTTGGATAAAGCGAGACTAATAAATAGTCAAGAGCAATGTAATGTGTCCAGTGGATAGGTCTAGTCAAAGGATTCGGTATTGAATTTGGCTGTATGATTGTATGTATTTTAATTTTACATAACCTGTAAACAGTACCAGTTGTATCAAAATGAAATGCCCAATATTAATTGGTTTTTTTGCCTTTTCTTGTGTAATGACTATTACGAGGGATAGTAATTTAAACAAGGATAAAAATGTTATACGAACTTTAATTAAATAAACATTTCATTTATAATTTGAATTAAGTGATTTATATTGTTTTTAAAGTCATTTTTCTTCTTTTAAATTAAATTTTCCCGTTTAAAAAATATAAATCGTGCTCATAAAAAGGTGTTTATCTCGTACATTTTGATCTTTTGTATACGTGCCTCTGTGTGTCAATTTGAAGGATAAACTTCGATATACTTGGAATCGGACTTTGGCGTTCCGCGGTGGAAATTAAGTTAGGTTTAAGATTTTACGGCGAGTTAAAAAAAATGACGGAAAAGTGTGGAACGTTTAAAAGAGTTTCGACGGCATACGCAGCAAGACTGACGTGGTAAAAAACGCGGAAATAATCATAAATTATTATTATAATATTTCGTGGCAAGTATTAAATTATTTTAGATAATGACGAAAAAATAATAATAAAAAAAAAAAAAAATAATCGATTTGTTATTATTACTTTTTCTCTCTCTATCTAAATATGGCGCGTTATTAATTGAAAAAAAATTTAGCTGAGAATAAATAATAATTAATATTCCGAGAACAACATTTAATAACATCGCGTAATATTACTGTATACAAGTATAATAATAGCTCTGTGTGGAAAGAAAAAAAAAAGAATAATACGCAGTACGAAAATGTAATTAAAACTATACCACCGAATTTTTCTCATTAAAATATTTTAAATGAGACGTTATAATTGCGCTCTTGTTTTATATCAGAATTTTTAATTGGTTTCGCCAGAAAGAAGAGTTTTGTAAAATAGATTCGTAATTACACGATTTTCTTTCGCGTTAAGTGGATGTTTTTTTTTTCTTCTGTAGAATACGTTTGCAATCACTACTACAAAAGCGATTTAAATATTACGCGCGACTACTGTTATTGGGTTTCTTTACGACGTGTTTTATTGAACACACCCACAGTTCCAGTTTGGTACTTATTACGCGTTTGACAATATTACGCGGATTGTCACTATTAGAATGAGAATGTAGTGGATCGAAACGGCATGGAATCTAATTTTAAGAAACGACGCGTCCATTAGATGACCGTTGCCAAAGTATTTTGTGGTCGTGTACCCTAATTTAGAGGCGCGCAGGACACACGTCCGGAGGACCCTTTGGATTGTCTCCAATTTATTGACACGCGGTCAGGTTCGGTGCATTTATAATATAGCAACGGTTTAAGACGACCACGATAAGTTTTTCCGAATGAAATTAGGTATATTATGTTTTCAAAACGAATATAAGCAAATTAAACCCCGGTTACGCCCAATGCGATGTATAAAAATTTATCGGATCTCCAAAAATTACACGATTTAAAAAAAAAAATAATTAACAGTTTTAAACAAATTTAACGGTAAATACCTGTGTTTAAAGCGATTGAGTCTAAATTACAAACACTTTTGGAAATAAATCTCACTACAGTGTTTCACCTAATTATCGAGACGAGTTAACGAATGACGTTATTTCTGCGTATAAGTCGGTCTTAAATGTCGATAGGATTCTGAATTAAAGTACCTCGATTTTATTTAAAATTCGATTTCAAAGATATTACTTTGGCTTTTTAATTTTATTACTACCTTCTCGTTGTTTTTTCCGATTTTGAATATTTCGATAATATATGATTTCGCCGTTTCAATTTTGAACGTTCACTCTTATTTTATAATGATTTTGTTTTTAAACATTGTCGTTTTGAAATATTATTTGATGTATTTATTGTTTTAATTTTTATCCGTCTCATTAAACATTAAAATTAAATTGTCTGAGCAAAAAAAAAAAAAATTTACGATTACAAATTGTTACGTAAAAGCGTAATACCAAACTATTTTTATACACGATTTCAACCCGGGCGACAAATGTGATAAAATTTGGACTTCTTCTTTTTTTTTGAAAAATTGAAGTACTTACAAGTATAGTCGCGCATGGAACACTCTTAAGTCGACTGGTGTAGCCAATTTATATATTTTTATCCGTTGGAAATCGTTCGTAAATACCGAAAAAATCTAGCGAGAGCTTTTGCAGTTTCCAGCGGACAACGGAATGGTCACGTGTATAAGGTTAGGTTTGACCCAACTCGATTGGGTGTTTGCAAATAATGTTCTGTCAAAACGTCAAAATTACAAAGTAAATGAAAAAGGCGAACCGTGAATATATTGTTAAAAAAGAAACTACCTGCGGTTCATGTCGCAATTCACCTTTGACGTATATTTTTATGATTATATTTACACGGCGTTTTTTTTTTTTGTAAGTTAATTTAAATACAGCGTGTAATCGCTAATTGAAAATACTCTTAAATTAAGGTTACCATTAAAAGAGAAGAAAACAAACGTTTTTAGCACGTGCGCGAAAACAAATAAAAATTTTGAGTTGGACAAAATGTTCACTCTTTTCCTCCCTTTATAAATCATTGTAATTTGTTCGAAACAAAAAAATTGTTCGAGTTAAAGCTGTTACTTTAATTTTCTAAATAATAATGTGTGATATTAAATGACATCCCTGTGTTGTTGTAAAAATATTAAAATTTTTGTATTGTACACACGATTATAGAGTTTACGTTGGCTAAATTGTAAAACTTCCGACGATTTAGGAGTCGAAGAAAACATATACTTTTGAATTCCTCACTGTGTATCTTCGACATTTATTTCGGTCTTTTCATATATGATCAAATTTTTAAGTATCGTTTAGACTTTAAAAATGATAAATTCAGATAAAATAATTTGTTATTGAATGAATTACAATTGATTGTTATAAACAGGTATGCGTTTAATATTTAATTTACGGCAGAATTGATGTATAAAAATGAAATTTCAAAGTTTATGTCGCGCAAAGTTTAAATTTTATCTACTTTACTATAATATAAGTTATTCGCAAAAATAAATTAATTATTACGAAAAAGTCTTTTTGCTTTTCGTTTTCCCCGGAGCTCGGTTAAAAAGAAAACGTATTGAATAATATATATAAAAGTGTTCGGGAATTTCATTTCACGCGTTACACCGCCGACTCGAATAAGTTTTGAATAATCGAAACTTTCTATATCGAATGCATTATAACATGTTTACCACATAATATAATATAATTTCGAGACCATTATACCAATTTATAATATTGCAATTTTCCGTTTGACGTTTCAGTTAAAAATGTATATAATATACGAATACATTGTATATGTATAATAAGTAGGTTGGTACTAATCCGTGTTTTTGTCGTATACGTCGTATTTTCCAATGTTTATATTATTAAAAAAATAAATAAAAAAGATTATTTATGCGAGTTTCAAACTTAATACGTAATTTATTTGTAGAAATATAATTACGCGTGTATTTCTTTCTATTATGCAAATATACACTACGTCCGTATTACTGTGCGATATGCACAGACATTCTTCTTTTTTTTTATAGAAGTGAAATATTTTGTAATATGTTCGATATACGTCTTGTCCGATGGTTTAAAACTTTGTCGGAGAAAATAATATGATTTCCCCTCTACGAATCCGAAAAATTCTGATTTAAAATAAGAAACGGTTTAGAAAAAAAACTTAATTAAAAATCGCTTTACTCTCGGTTTATATACTTATTATGCGCAAATTTTTTTTATCTAGAATTTTACCAAATTATTTTTTCTCGAAAACTCAGTCTACATGTATACATATATATATATATATATGTACACTTTTAAATCGCGGAAGACCACAATCTCCGTACTGAATTTAAATCCGAAAATAATAACGAGAATTATATATTTTGAAAACATCTTTATTTGACGATGTAAAAAAATTCGAAAAACGATACGGAATTTTATTCTCTATGAAAATTATTTTAAAAAAAAGCAACTAAATAATTTCGTGTGTGTATTTAATTTTAATTTCGTGTAATCATTACGGTCTGATAATTTTTAATTTTTAGAAGATATTAAAAGAAACATAAACTGCGAAATCACAATTTAAAAAAACATTGTCCGAATATTTATTATTATTATTATTATTTAACCTAACCATAACCTAAAGTGAAGAAATTTTAAATGTTCCATTTCGTGGAACGGGCCATCGACGATTTTCGCGTATCAATTAAAATTTTTAGCATATTATTCGTGAAACACTAAATTCTCATTCGAATTATCGTCGAATTTGTGACTGAGACACTGAAATCATTTCGTTTTCAATCGAAATCCTCGACGTACACCTATTGTCTATCAATCGTTTTAAAGTTAAAAATGTGAATTATTACGATCCGTATGAACATTTACAATATAGAGAGAAAATGAAAAACGAAATGTGTTTAAACATTAATCTTTTATTATTTTAGATTAATAAACGCGTTTATATCATTAAGCGAAAAAAAGGAAAAAAGCCAAAAAATAAGATTTACATTTTATAATTACAGAAATGTCATTCGTGATAAGAATCCGCTTGATTTGATTCAGGAAAAAAAATGTATTTATAATGTTTTCTGAGACGATTTGACTTGTTTTGTGCAAATATTATCATATCGATGTGTGAAAACCGTATTATTATTATATAGAGTATATGTATACTTCAAAATATAATATTCAAAGAATTCGACACTCTTGTCTAGTTCAGGATATTCTTGTAATATTAATAATAAGAACTCTCTCAGAATTATTTGAAATGATGCACCGAATACTTTTGTTTGAAATAAATATAATATTTTTCGCCATCAAGAATCTGTTTTCCTTCTTTTCGCAGTAAGAATTGTTTAAGTATTATTAAATAATTCTCGCAGTAAGTATTGTTTATTAGATTTCACAAAATTTAATAATGTGACTTATTGAGTTCGTAGATTTATTGTATATTTAACGCGAAAGCACAACTCTCTTTTTTAATACACAATGTGACCAAAGTGACATTTAAAAATAATTTGTGGAATGGGTTGTTTTTTTGAAACTTGTAATAAATTTAATTACATCCCTTTCGAGTATTTCAATTATTCACGTTTTTACATTGTTATCCATAATCACTTAATCACGAACAGAAATGAATCAAAAGTGATAATCGATTTTAATGGCGAAGAACGTCATTCAAGAGAATAATAGTAATAAAAAAAAATAATCAGAGATTCATTGTCTCAATGAATAAACGTCGTAGAAAATGATCTTTTAAAAGCAAATTGATCAGTGTAGAAATCGTCTGTTGATTTATTGTTATAATATCAATTGAGATGATAAATACTTTATACACTCGTACTATTAATATTTATACATTTACCAAACGTAATGATTAATTTTTTTTTCATTTGAATTAATTAGATCGAGAGTTAATTGTAATACACGTAAATACATGTTTAAATGTTTTTTTTTTTTGCATATGTAACTAACTTACTACTTTCAGTCTCCTCTCTGTGAAACGATAGAAGTGGTATATTATATTTTGAATCGTATACGAAATCTTGACCCGGGTAGATTTGCATTCATTTGCTAAGTTTTGTTTGAAATTCTTTGATAATTTCTAGATCGTCAAAGTGCTATTTATTTACGGTTAAAGAATATTAATGTTATAACAGAATAATATATTAAACACAGCCGTTACAAATTTTTTAAAAAGAAATATTTATATTTTTTGTAATATATATATATATATATATTGCAAATTCGTTACTGTTGGAAACATTACAAATTCACTGAAAAGTTGTTGTCCTCTAGTTTTATACAAGTGAGTGAAGTCTTCAGGTAAATTATAGACTATATATATATATATATATATATATATATATATATATATATATATACTATATTATATGGTTTATTCTTATGAAATTCATTGTCCGCCGGACACTTTAAATCCCTCGTGGGGATACCAGGTCGTTTCGCTAGTGATATATCGGCCGTGAGAAATGACTTTTAGGGTCCATTTTAGTGAAATCTCGAAAAACATAAAGTTCACAGATTTGTCTTTCGGACAAAATCTGCAGTACTGTATACGCGATATTTACGATTTTCTACGTTTAAAGTAGCTTCTTCTTTTTCTTTTTTTTCGTTCATCGCAATAGTTTACTATGACGTAATATATAATATACGAATAGCCGTGTCCTTAATATATAACGATGTCTTCAACTGTAATCTATTAAAAAATTGATAATTTTTTTTTGAAACCACGTATAATATTGTAAAGATAATATTTTTTTCCATTATAGGCTATGTATGTCAAAAATATAAACGTCAATGTTTGTTGTATTTTTTTTTTTTTTAAACTTTTTTCACATTCGTATTTTTTTAAATAATTTTTTAATATTTTTACATTAAAAGTATTATATATATATATATATATATATATATAACTGCATATACCAAATATTTTTTATATTAAAAAGCAGTAGACGAAAATTCAAACACTTAACTACGGAAACGAAAATGTAATTGTGAAAAATTTCGAAATCGTTAAACTTTTTTTTAAAATTATTATGAGAAATGGATTTTTGAATAATCAGCACCCATTAAAGAAAAAAAAACATTTTTTTTTCGATTATAACTATTCGTGTGAATTAAAAATATAAAATGAATATCTCTCGCGATAGATATTTGTAGTTATCGTTATCCATAATGGCATAATAAACTACGTTTAAAAGACGATTTTTTTAGTTTTAAAAATAATTTCGGGTTTTTTTTTATTTTGATTGAAGCGAAGAATTGTATCGGTTATAACAATGAGTGAACGCGACTGCGCTTTGGCCCGGACTAGCGTGTTGACACAGCATTCCGGATTTTTCGCACGTCACGATGAGTCCTGTGACAGTAGTTGCTGTATAAACCTTATAAATTCAATATGATCGCCTCCCTCAACTTTTATTAAGTTTTTGCGAAATACGAAAAACAATCGTTTATCAAAAATCAATAATTTATTTAAAATGTCGGAATAAACAATCGCTGGCCGAGCTAATAATAATAATAATAATAATAAAATCATATTCTATAGGAGCGTTATGGTGTCGTATAAATACTATTTAGAAATATTTACGTGCACTTTACACACTCGGAATTCGATGAAACTATTCGGACATATTTTGAATCCTTTTGTGTGTTGATATGTGCACATGACAAATACTTTGTCTGTGTTCAGGTATGTATATGATACTGTATGTGTACATTTCATGCGCTTGAATTTTTGAAATGACATATTCAACAGTGTATTGATTATAATGTACATTGATAAATGATATTCTTTTCGGTACGTTTTAGTCCGTTAATATACAATATTGGAACTATTATTAGTTTTGTAAATATTATTGCGATGTACACATCGTAAAAAGTCTTTGTTTTACAGTATCAAAAAAAGTGTGAATCAATGTAGGATTTGATAGAAAAAATAAACAACGATAAAATCACCTACTCAATAATTTAATATAATATGCAATCGACATTCCGGGGTCGTATAAACGCCATTGCGCATATGATTATTATCAATTCCATTCTAAACACTGTTTATACAGAAAATTCGTATATTAATATTAATTATGTACACGGATTCCGCGGGACACGAATTATAGAAAAATTTTTTATATTTCTTATTCGTTAACAGTCATTCCAATTATTTTTTGTCTCCTAAAAAGAATTGAAAATGTCGAGTACGTATAGATGTAACAAATACGTGCACGTAGTTATATATACCTCCCGATATAAGGCTCACCGTCTTAATTATCTACAAAGATTAACGTTTATTACATTCAATCAGCAGTCCTATACGACATTATTTTTATTAACCCAGTAATTAAAATCTTGTTATAAAATGCAATTCATGACTTAAATTCCGACACTATAAATCGTTACAATCGTTTTTTTTTTTTTTTTTTTTTTTAGTTATAAAATTTGTTCAACGATTGTTGTCCCTCACCGTCACTTATAGCTGTTTTGGGTAATGTATTTAGTTAATATCTTCTATTATTTGCTCTATGACGTCTTCATTAAGACATTAACATCCCGTCGTCGCTCCCTGCCCTTCGATTATTGCCGTTATTCAATATTGTTAATTCTCATCAATTAATGTCCAATCCATATAGTTATTTCTACTCTTCCCATCCCGCGGAAGCATCTTTATTTCTTATCCACTCTGTTCATACGATTCTCATTGCACGTATCCAGCACAAGAAATTACGATTACTTTCAAACGCCGGAAACGAAAAACTGATTGTGAATATTAACAGATTTTGGTACTCACCCCATACACATATTTCAATAAAACACGTTTTTTTCTATATAAGAGTAAATAATGATAATGTCACTGTTCCCGTTAAAGGATTTAAAGGGATTGGAAACGGTGTATTATTATTATTATTATTATTATTATTTGTACCATTTTCGGTCTAAAAGCTAGACAAAAATTCAATTATTTAAAGATAACCAAATTTAATTCTGAAAAAAAGATTTAAAATTTTTTGGCCTCTTTTCTATGCTATGTTGGCAGTAGATTTTTAAATTTTTAATTGGTTTTAAATCACTCCGAGAAGTGGCACATGCGCCAATAACTATTTTTAATAACTTACACACTTTCATAGTAAATATGCTCGCGTTTAAAAAAAATCACCTACACATATCTTCTTAGAAACGGATCGTTTCCCCGATTTCCTTGACAAAATAATAAAAAAAAAAAATTATCAACTTCTCAGGTGAAATTTTCCTTTTGTTATTTACACACGAAAAAAGTGATCAATATTGTTTTTATTTTGTCGTCAAAAAATACAAAGCCAAATATTGTTTTATTAAGCGGAGTATTTTAATCCGATGATTGTTTTATAGAATTTAATTTCGGACTCTCCGGTAACGGAGATGTCCGAAAGTTTTAGTAAAAGGAGAGAGAGAGAAATTTTGATAAAATCAGATATTCGGGCATAGCCGAAATATGTAAACATTAATAACTCGATATAAGTGGTTTAACACGATTCGATAGACATATAACAAAAAAACCATCTTATCCTGACTGGTTATGATATTTTCCATCGATCTCAATACGAAGAAAGCGATTATGTAAACTACATATATTGGATTGTCATCAGATTCTCGGACAATCTTATTAATATTATCGTTTGAATAGCATTTATTTTATTTGAATTTGTTCCAATATTATTTCAGTCTCGAGTTCACCGTGAACGGGATACTGCAGCAGAATCGTGCTTTATTCGCTATAGTGGTTTGTTGTTTTAGTGGTTTATAAAGGATCGCTTTTACAATTTGTGAGCCTCGGGACAACAAAACTTTACGAGAACCTCCCTCTTTTCATCATTTTACATTGCCACCTTTCCCTTTTTAGGGGTGTGTTAAACTCAAGCATTTCGCTCATAGAAATATTTATAACATAAAACTAATTTTTTTTCGACCAACAGTAAAGGTACATCCATTTATACTTGTGAAATTTGGTGAAAAGAAATGTAAATGGCCGTAATTGTTGGCGTGCGATTAAAAATATCGGAAAATTATGTTACAGTATTGGTGAGACATTTTTCGTCTCGTTGGTACGCATTGAAATCACGGTGCGAATAGGTCTAAATTGGAATAAAATTCGGCGCAGTCCCCATATAACAACAGTAGATTAGTGAAAACGGGTTCTAATAACGATTTTAAAATGTTTAAAAACGTTATTCGACTGTGATATCAATAATAATTATTTAATATCATAAACAAACAAGAACTTCCATCATGTGACGTATGCGGATTCAACCTCAATATCCAACGCATTATCACTGAATGCTACAAATATGAAGATCACCGCAAACAATTTAACATTTCTAATCAAATGGATCAAGCATTATGTACATTAACGACCTTTGCTGCCGATGTATTTTACTCAATAAAAAAAAATTAATAATATAAAAAAAAATGTAGCCTAAAATAATAATTGCTTGATATGTAAGTGAACTATAGACTCATAATTTTTACTTGCTCGGCACGTATTCTGGAATCAGTGATCGTTATTTTGTATCGCCATATTTTCTACGCAGATTGATATGTATTCTTCAATTTATACTAAATTTTTACATATTTTTACTAATTAATATAATGTTTAATAGCTAAAATATGTTTTTTTTTATGTAAATAACTCGTCACAAAATGATCAATAACGAACGATAAATATTGGTATATACACACTATTAAACTATGGTTATGTCATATATAAGCGATACTGATTATTATAGTTATCTTTATCATAATGTTGTTTTTATTATTATTATTATTATTATTATTATTATTATTATTATTATTATTATTATTATTATTATTATTATTATTATTATTATTATTATTATTATTATTATTATTATTATTATTATTATTATTGATTATCACTAATTTCACATTTTTTTTTAATTCATCTCTGACGCGAGTAAGATTCTCCGTTTTGTTTTCAAAAGTAAAATATTCATCTCGTTTCGAATAGAAATCGTGGGTTTCACCCTCGTTATCGTGTCAAATACCGGCAACCGCGTTTTAATGATATTTTTTTTTTCATCAATACTTTGGTGTTTAAACTCTCTCCAATACTTTTTTTTTACGTTTTTACTGAAGTGGATCCTTATATAATTCATTAAGAATGTGAGCATTGGGCAACAAACCTAACAAAAAACGTAAAAATGTAAAAAAGTATAGTATCATTCATACTTAAAACCCTTTCCCCCATTGCATGATCTTGGCTACGCTACTATTTAAGAATGGCCGGTTAATATTTATACATTCGTCGACTACGATCATATTTTTATGATAGTTATTTTTGAACGATTTCGAAAACGATGACGTAACACTAAAATTATACGTTTATAAACATAAAATAAGAGTTTATAGTATTTTCTGAAGTTGAAGTTTTTCTTGTATAATATAGTAATATACTGTGTTTCATTGGCATAGATAATAATTACTGTTTTCCGTCAATGTGATCTAAATTCGATTTTTTCTTTTTTACATAAACATGCGTTGGAAATAAGAGTATTCATTAAAAATTGGTGAATTACTCGTATATACGTTGAAAAACTAATGGTAAATACAAATGAAACGGTTAATGTACTTGGATCAAAATCGATTTGAAAATGGCGGGTTTTGCAAATTTTCAATCAAAAATTAACTCCGGGAATTAATGCTTTGATATTCGATATATTGTACAATTTTGATAATAACAACACAATGTTTTCAAATTCTTTTGACGTTCTTAAATTGATCTAAAAAATTATCGTCGTAGCGGTTGAAATTTATATCTCACGTGTAAAAAAATGTCTTCGTTATATGGTTGGTTAGTTTTTAATTATATAACATTTAGTCGTATTTGTACCAAAAATAAATAAATAATTTTAATTATATAACCAATCTATTTTTAAATAAAGCATCTTTTTAAAATAGTAATTTAAATATATTAAGATTACACTGAATATTTTGTATATGTATTAACCCTTAGAGAATTGCCGCACTACTAGCATGATTTATTAATTCATCAAATATGTTTTTTTCTAAGTAATATACAAATTATTTGGCCAAATTAATTTTTAGAATATTCATAAATACTTTAATAATTATGGTATAAGGTATAAATAATAGTTTGCGCACTTAAAAAAAAAATCAATATTTATAAATTAATGATGAAACTTAGTAAAGAAATGTTTAAAACTCCGTTGCGAAATAGTTACGAATAGCGAATAAAAATATAAAAACCTAATTAATTTGAACGAATTGTCTAGAGAAGTTTTGAAGGGTCGAGAGGAGGACTTCTTAAAATTGAAAAACCAACCGCAAGTAGAAAAAAACAGTAATAAGTTATAACTCACAAATTCAAAAAAAAAAAAAAAAAAAAAAAGTTGTTACCGAATAGTTACAAACGGAGATATTGAGGTAATAAAATATACTTAATGTAAATATAGCTTATACGCACGTGTTTTCAAAAAGGTTTTTAGCGATCTCTAAAAATTTATGTACTTATTTCATAAAATTCCAATCGGTTAAATACGCGTTATACAACAGATTGGTTGGAAAAACGAAGTTTATAATTGAAACTTCGCAACGTAATTTATTTGCATATACGAATAATGTAAATGATAATAACTTAAATAAACATAACTGTTTAATGATAAATAAATTAGACGTATACATATACGGTTCTGAACATTTTGTCGACGTGTATTCGGACGAGCGCCAAAAAACGCGTTGTCGTTTTATGCGGAGATGTCTTTGGATCGTCAACGATGAAAAATGTAAAATCGCTCTGTCAAATCGTTATAAGTTATTTTCCGTGTGCCGCCACCGCCGCCGCCCTTTAGCCGTGGCACGCGTCCAACGCGAATCTCACATTGTACACCAACGGCTGTCCTGAGCTTCGGTCGTAGTGCGAAACACATGATGAGCATAGATTTTTATCCCGTTCGAACGTTCAAAAATACGATTCGATTAAAATGTCGAGTATTATAATAACCGGTCGATAATTTGATCGATTTCGTTGTGGGCTTATAACGGAGACTTCCGAAATTGGAATAACGATTCAGACAAGTATCACATAGCATTTGTTGACTTTTATCGAAAACGACGAGAATATAAAAGTAGAATTAGTAAATTAGGTTTGAATAAAGTTGTGTGTGTGTGGAGGGAGGAGGGGTAAATAATGTAAAACTCGTATTCACTCGTAACGAAACGTATTAAAAAGAAACTCGTCGAATTCTGGGACGTATAATTTTTCCCACCTCCTTTGAGCACGCGCCAATGCATATTGAACTATTCGCAACAGCAATAGTTTATCGAAGAGGAAGATTTGTTTTTCTGTGACATTTCACACGCGGCGAAGACGTAAACGCGTCTCTACACACACATCGTTTTATATTCTCTCTAGCGTGATGTTTTTTTTTTTGTCTCTTTTTATTTTCCTAAAGCGGGACAGCAAAAAAAAATAAAATACTGTTATTCTGTAATATCGTTATTATTATTATTTCAGTAACTTATTTATACATGTACCCGTGCCGCAACGAAACGATTATGTTATAATATTATAACGTCCTAATCGGCGCCGTACGACTATATAGATGTGTGTGTGTGTGTATACGCGTAGTGCGGTGAAAAAAATAATAATATGAAAAAAATCCTCCCGAGCACATCGCGATCGTATGTACCACCGGAATAATATATAAATGGTTTGGCGCCAGAAATATGAATTTACAACATCTGCATTTAAAAACGTATGGGGGAAAGGGAAGAGAGAGCGAGTTAGGGGAAGAGATGAAGGAAACCTCCCCGTACAAACATTGCCAAACTGCCGGGACCCGTGTGAGATACGACGGCGACACGGAACGCGCTTGGCTGTGCAATCGAAGGTTTCCGTTTATATAGTGCAAACAATTCGTTAGCTTTCAATAAATATAGAAAAATAAAAAAAAATAATAAAACAAATCAATTTTCTTTGGTAGACAAAAAAAAAAAAATTAACCCAACACAAATAAATGATATAGTAAAAACTAAACGTATATGAAATTCCATCGTCTTATATACTGCTGTATTCCCGTTCGGTGAAAAAAAAATTCATTTATATAATTTTTTTTTTTAAATATGTATTTTAACTTGGTCATCTCTTTAGCATTTTTTTAAAATAATTTTCGCACTCATTCGGTGTCCCGCGAATACTTTAAAAACATTCTAAATAATTTTTAAATCCCTTTTAACGTATTGACAAGTGCGTGTTTTTTCCATGAATTCTTCTTCTTAAAAAAAAAAAATAAATAATATATCTTTCGCTTTTATTATTTTTTTATTACATAACGGAACGCGTGCGAAGTCAAGTCAATATCGCGCTTACGGTAAACGCTAATAATTAAAAAAATATTTACAAATTCGTTGATTGTGTAAAGAATTATAAGGCGTTAACCAAATGTGTTAAAAATGTTTTATCTGCAGTATTTCCCTAAAACCGTGTCGTAAATAATTTACGATGACCAATATAATATAATATGAAAACGATTCGTGTCCGGTTCATGCAGGAAAAATGTGAACTGCGCCGGTTGGCTGTGGATTGAAATAGTCAAAAACAGACGAGCGAACGAGTTTGAGCGGACCCGTGTGAAAACTACAACAACCAAAAGTGTATTTCCGACTGTTCTTTTATTCTCATTTACAAACGCCCGATTGATATAACGTACCATAAGTAATGATTTTATTTTTTTATCACACAAAAAAACGCATTATCGCGCACAAAATCGATTATTAATCGTTCAGTTCGGTCGGGTCATTTTTCTGCTTCAGCGCACGATTTCTTAAATGACGTACTTCATTTTAATATAAAATTATAGTTTATATAAAATTATTATATTTTATTTGTATCTATCAAAACGAGTTATTTCGACGTTGTTGTCGATATTGTTTGTACAAATTAATTTATGTTTCGAGAATATTCTAAAAACGCTAATACGTATGAAAAATCCAAATACAATTACTATATAAACCAATGTCGGCCTGGCACCAAAAGGGCCCAAACATTTTTCAATTGTATAAAAATGCACAAAAAAAAAAAATTATATTTTATTATAGTTTATTTTTATAATTTATAATATTGTAAATTAATTTGAACAAAAACAACAGAAGTTAAAATATAATTATAAATTAACCTACATGAGCAATTTTTTTTAGTTCGTTGGAAGAATTTGCCATCGTATCTTATCAACTTTCCAGTATTAATTGATAAATCTTTTTCTAAAGCCATTAGCATTAATCGTAAAAGATGCTCTTGATGTAATTTCGACCGAAGTTTTATTTTTATTTTCACTAAACAATATACATAAGTGATAAGTATAAAAAATAATACAATTAAAAAATATACAATTCATAAGTTTAAAATAATTAATATCCATAATATATAATTAAAAATATTACAATCAAAACTAGTTGTTAGTTAAAATACCACATTAAATTATAATATATTAACATCAAAATCTATAGTTGTATGTATTAAAACACCTATATATAATTTTATTATTAATTATAGGTCTTATTGAATATATTACTTACCGTTATTTGTAATGTGGCAGTCGTATTCTATTTACTTAAAACGGTGCGTTGTACAGGCATGATTATTCTGAAAAAATGGTTCAAAATTTGTAAATACAATAATTGTATTTACAAATTTTGAACCATTTTTTCATGGGAATTTTTACCTAATTATTAGGTAAAAATTCCCATGACAAGAAACAAAAATATAACTTCGATATTGCATGTCAATATCAATATTAAATAAATATCGGTTTTAACGGACTCTGCGTGGAATTTAATTTCGTACGCATTATAAACGTACGGTGTGTGTAGTACATGAAATGCCCCGTAGCCACCGTGGTGTATGTAAATATGCCACGGTGACCCCAGAAATACATAAAAATAAATAATAGATTGATATAAATAAAATTTAAAAATCGATTTTCCATCGGAACATCGGTGAACGACGATTAGCTATAATCAATTTAAAATCGGTCGATTGTTTTAACCGTGTTAAACGAGAATGGAAAAGAAAACGGACAATTTTCTATTATATATTTTTATTTTCGAATATTCGTACAATCTAACGTATTTGAATCAATCTGCGTATGGAAAAAAAATCGTTTCGATATAATTTAAACCATCAGAGCTCGTATAATATAAGTGAATAAGTGTTTTTGTTTTCTTTAATTCGTCGTCACTCATTATTGTTATATAATGTTAAAATGTCAATTCGTATTATTTAACTTAATCAAACTTAATTAAAGTACATAAAATATATATATATATATGTATAAAGTTCGTCATTCGTTTCGGAAATTAGTAGAAATGCAAAACGGCAACGAATCAGTCGCAGTTCCTAATAATTCGTTATAATATTATTATCGATAAACAAATATACTTATAAACTCTGACTTAATTTGTGTAAATATTACGTTTTTTTTTCCTGTAAATTAATTTGTCTGAAAAAAAATATTTGCACCGCTTCTGAACACGCAACGAGGTCTACGATAATAATCTCAATTGTCTACAATAACAAGGTTTATATTACCACGTTCATTAAGCATTACCATATTTCATTCGAAAAAAAATATAATAATAACAATAAACGACGATTGTCATTCGTGCGTTGTACAATAATTATATTATTATATCGTTCGTTAAAATATTATTGCTGATTGTTGAACGATATTTCCTGCCCCCGAGTAATCCTACAATTTAGCCGCGTACCTTTAGCCGACTTATAGTATAGTTAGAAGTGTAAACACGCTAAACGTATTTATACACAATAAATCGCGAAGAACCGACATGAAAATCTGTATTTATATAATACTATACAATATTGGAGTTTAAACAAATACGAGGTTTCGACTTATGTTCGCAAATGCGGTGTACATTTTGGTACGGAACGGAAAAGGATTGATTTTTTTTTAATCCATATAACGTTTGGCACCGATCGCGTACCAAAAACAACGCTTCCAATCCGTGCTCCGCGCTATAACCAAAGCACCCTTTCATATTTCAAACCAGTCTCTTATACAATGATATTGTCATCTCATCTGTCCAAGACGTAGCGAAAAACCTTCTACAAACGATTTAACTTAAATCAAGAAAATCACAAAAATCCCTTAATAACAAGTATTGCGTCGGCAAATATTCCTAACAATCCCCAAAAAAGATTAAAAAGGCGGTGGTGTAGGGACCTACTTGCTTAAAATGTAATAATTAAAACTGTAAATATATTGTAATAATTGTAATTAGAATTGACTAACTGTCAAAATGCCTTTATTGAAAGATTTCTTTATTCCGTCACCCTAGTCAAAAAAAAGTCGATCATTACTTACATTTTCTACAAAAACAAATTTGGAAAATCAACTGCAGTTATGATTTAAAAACAAAAAGCGGGCAGTCAGTAGTCCGTCACGGATTGTGAAAGTGTTTGGACGAAAATAGTGCAAAAACAGTAGCCACCTATCGCTTGTTTTCTAATCTCAAAAGGTCCAACATCTCCTCCGACGAAAGAAAATTGCTTCTTGAGTCAAATGAGGCGTGAAGGAAAAAATTGATGTAAATGAAAAAAGAAGACTTTTTATCGATTAATTTTGTTATTAATCGTATTGATCGTGTTTCACGTATTCAGCCTGTTTCAAACCGTGTGTTATTACAAGAAAAACATATTTTTTGATAGATCACACAACTACTCCAGTCCGCCGTAAACCTTGTGAAAAAATTACACGACTTCTCATTACCAGTCCACTTTCTGTTTGACCCAACTTTTACCAAAATCTCGCATTACGATTTGATTTTTTCCTATCGTATAAATAGGCGACACGCAATTTTTTTTTTTTGCATGTGACTTCGTAAGTCGGACAAGACAGAGTTTGCGAGAACAAAATGGACAGACTTTTAATATTGTTGTACAACCCGATACCTGAATTCGAAATAAGTATAAAAATTTTAAATATTTTTTCGCACTTTTTGTAGATCGTTCGGTGCGCGTGTAAACCGACCACCGCCACCATCCCGTATGCGTGTATTACGGCGGTGTTACGAGGCAACACAATTCAGTCGGTGATATGCTTTGATGGTGTGAGGATTGGAGTAAAAGAAAAAAAAGCGTTTCTCTCTCTCTCTCTCACTAGTTTATCGTCCGATTAATCTCTTACAGGACATTTGCCAACGTTTCTGCATTTCCTCTCTCGGCGTATTAAAACGCGCACTGACCGCCGGGTGGTCTTTCGCTAGAATTTTTTCCTCTTTCCATTTCCTCTATCGTTGATAACGAGGCTATGTGCTGAATTTATTATTCTTCCGCCGTAAATACTACACCGTGTAATATGTGTGTTATATGTGCGGAAGAGCATGGCCGTTATTTTCACGGGTGTAGTCGTCATCGTGCGCAATTGCTCATACGTGTTGGAAAATGAGGCAGTAAGAGAGAGAGAGAGAGAGAGAGAGAAAGAAAAAAAATGAAAATTCTCGTTTTTACGGCCACCGCAAACGACTGTCTCGTCTCCGACGACAATATGCTTGCGCGTGATCTGAGCACTACCGGTTCAACAGGTTACATGGAAATTGTCTACGTCTTTTCGGCCGTGTCTCAGTACTATAATTATAATAATATAAATGTCTTTTTCTTCTTCATCTTCTTCCACTTACACTACCAACAACACTAGCTCAACCACCCTAGTCCCTGCAATGTATCTATTCACTAATAATTTACTAACATACAATTGCTTTAGTATTTAATACGACAAAAGCCTATTATTAATATAAAAATAAATATTAGTCAGTGTGAAGTATGTCACTGCTAAATATAGGTTGGAATTAGTGTGCCATGAAGTTAAATAGGTTAGGAAACGCTGAATTAAAGTCACGAAACAATAATAAAAGGAAAAGAATTATTTTCTTTTTCCTGTTTTCATTACTCCTCTGTGTTGCTTCCCTGATTTTTATAGCCCTTCTGATATTTTTTCTCCACAATAAATGCCTGCATTCCTACACTACCCTTTACCTATGCATTTCTTATTCCGTCTTTTCTATTTAATCCATACGTCCATCTTAAGATTCTCATTTTCGCTTTGGTCCGTTTTTAGCTGCATGACATTCTGAACCATACAACATTAGTGGCCTCACTATTCTTTTATTAAATCCATCTTTCAATATCTTATTTGTAAACTCTTGTCATATAAAATACCCGACACTTCTCTCGGCCATTTCATCTTATTTCTCATGCATATTCCTCAGAAACGCCTTTTTTTTTTGTACTACTAATCCCAGGTACTTGAATTTACCAACCTCACACAATGCGCATTCTCACTTATCTTCATTATATAAGTACCTTGATCTATGAATTCCGTGATAATTACCTCGAAAATCATAGACGTTGTTTCATTACTGATAACCCTTAGTCTCTTGCTTTCCTCTTTATTATTTATAATATGGAATTTTACAATATTACTAATACTGACAGTTAAACTATAATTTTTATCTGTTTTTAATAAACTCCTATGGAGAAGGATAGAAATTTGTTTCTTATAAGCACTGCTCTCTAATAAAATTTGCAAATTCTCAATTTTTTTTGTAGACAAGATAATTATAATTTAGGAACCGAATATAAGTAATCGGAAATACACTACTAATGATTTATATGCACGAGCTTTTCGAATGTAAATCGGCGTAGCCCGCCACACATTACGACGAATTATAATTTTTTGCACAACGCACCTTTTTTCCATACTCAATAAGGCTCCTATATTCTATAATTTCCCGATTGGAGTACCGAAACTAATACGGTGTTATGAATTAGTAGACGTTTATTAGCTACAAGTAGTGATTAGTACTTGATACTTGTTGGCGGTTCAACGACGTAACACATATAATAATGTACACAATTCTCATATTAAAATGTTTGTTGTCGAGAAATAATTAAGTTTTAATATTTATGTGAGTTTCAATGGCACTTTAAACGAACGACCGACCACCATCTCATTATAAAACAAACCGTGTATGTGAACGTGTGGCTTAATTTTTCATTATAAGTTCAAAAGCTAGGTCGGGTCAAGGGAGAAATACTAAAATTTATTGCGGCGAAAACTATAAAATATAATCTCGTTCTATTAGCTAAACTCGTATTTCTCGAAAATATTTTGCGACTTCATTGGTTAGTTAACTTATTTGTGATAATAAGTTTAGGACAATAATTTCATTTAGAGTTCTAACCGATATTGCATAGGCGCGTGTATGTTTCAACTCAAAAGTATAATACTTATTCAGTGAGAAATTAACCAGTTGTTCTTATTGGCAAAACCCGACGGTGACCTCATTGTTTACTTTTTAATTTATTCAAATACATCGAATTCATAGATTTACAATTTTGTAAATTACGCAATTTTAATTTTTTTTTTTATATTAGCAAGTGTTTTTGAAATTTCAGAGTGTTTTTTAAAAGAAACGTATTTGAATATACATACTATACATATACCACCAAATTAATTTATATACACTTTTTTTTTACAAAAAAAAAAAATTCAAAATCGATCAAAAAATCGAATTAAAAAAATAATTTTCTAAAGTCACTGAATCGACTATGCTACTATTTCATTTAATTATTGTTTGTAACGTGTTAAAAAAATTCTTCAGCGGATTCAATAGATTGTATCAATTGTATCTATACCGAGAAAAAATCCGTGTTTATCATATTAATGTATTCCTTTAAATTTTTTTTAAATAAGAAAAAATAATGATCACGAAGTTTATGTTGTATGTTTTTGCGTTTATTTATTTTTCCTATATATGTTAAATATGACCCATAAATTAAATTTATTTAAAAAAAAAAAATGAAAAAAAGAGAACATAATGTAACCATAAGAGTTATAACTGTATTTAAACTTACCGTAAGAGCTATATAAATTTGTTAGTTTAATTTTTATAATTTTGTTGGCTTTACTCTTTCTCTCTCTCTCTTTCTCTCTCTCTCTCTCTCTCTCTCTCTATATATATATATATATATATATATATACACACAGACACACATACACACAAATATATATGCAGTCTGAATACAAAATCACACTAATAACTTATTTAATATTCCATTGACATTTTAAAATAATAATATTAATAAAAAAAAATTCAAAAGAAATACGGGAAATCTCTGAAAAAATATTATTATTAGAAACTCGTTTAAGCTACTAATCTAACTGTCGAAAATAATAAACAATCGATCAAAGTGCCATGCCAATGTGTCGCGTGTGATGTTTGATACATATAAATAAGCTTTATGCGCCGTAAAACGTCAAAGTTTAATTATACGTATATTTTATGAAAGAATAAAACAAAAAAACCAAGTATTATTTATTTAAATAAGTGTATAGCGTTCATATCTGATTTGTATTATATAAATATACATTTTTTAACGTACATTTCCGATTATTTTGCATTAACACGATATTTGAAAATTATGTTAAAGAAAAAGATAAAATACTAATTAGCCGTAAACCAGAGAATGCGCAGGATATGCAATGGCTCTCAACTGATTTCACGATCAGAAACTATATAACGTCAAGAAAATATTCAATTTTTTTTTTATTTTTGCTATACGAAATTTCATTTTTTTTCTGCGCTAAAATATTTGTATTTCTTGAAATGTTTCGACACAGTTATAGTTTTTTTTTGCCTTAAGATTTTCATTAATCAAACATTGACAATTTTTATTACTATCACAATTTATTTTATTTTATGGGGAGAAAAAAACGTTTGATATGAAAGAGGCGATCTTAAATCTCAAGTAAACTTATTCACGATGAATTTTAATTTATTTCCTGAATTCTCATCGCATGTACACTACTAAATTGATCGATACGTTGGAAAACGAAATTTTTTTACTAGATGTTTCGTAATTCGTTATTACATTTTTACCGGTCAGCAATGTCTTACCTTTGCTAATATCCACCCTGTACTCCGTTTAATTTTTTTATTTAATTTTATTTTCCAGACGTACAATTTAAACGCTCAGACAGGCGAATCGTCGGCTTGTGCTACAGCGTTACTTTGCGGCGTGAAAGCCAACTTCGAAACGGTCGGCTTGGACGGCAAAGGGAAATTTGAAAATTGCTATTCCAGTTTTTCGTCAAGAGTAGATTCGTTGGCCGACTGGGCTCAACAAGAAGGTACAGTTCATCTTTATTGTAAAATGGCAAAGAAAACAGTTTTCGAAGACCTATAGATTTGATTTTGACACTTAACAGATTTGAGTTTTTCAAAAACTTAATTTAATATTTTCTTTTCACGAATTCAGACATTTTCATTAACAATATAATTAGTTAATAACTTTTTATTGAAAATATTTTTTTTATCTATAACATACCTGTGGGTTAATTTTAAACGTCGAATAAGAGCCATTTTATTTTCTAGGTTTCAGATGGAATTATTAGGGAATCTTGAGGTTTTTTAACAAAATTTACATTGGGAAGTATTAACTATTGCTTCTTTTAGTTTTTTCCGAGTAAAGTATTAAGTTTGGTAGAGAATTAAGACTTATATCCGATAGTGGAAAAGTTTATATGTGCGTATAATATTAATTTAATTTGTTTTGTTTTTAAATTTACGTTTTGTAAATTATTGAAGAAAAAACGTTTATGATTCCATTAATCGCAATCACGTAACAATTAAGTTCCAAATCGTTACAAAACACGTTGTACAGGAACACATAAACGTATTTTTATACATAAGAAATTAAATTTTTTTTATCGATACAAATAAATGTATACATCTAAACAACGTAATAGGATTACTGTTTAGTTCGCAGTTTATATCTTAGTGTACAATTTTAGTGTGATAGACCTCATAAATTTCGCGAACTGTAATTTCGATTGAAACGTGGCATAGAATCTTTTCTGTTAAAAACATGTATATTTATATTATATTACATATAACCTCTTTGTTATGGATCGCCACGTCTTCTTGTCCAACAAACATCGTGTGCAGTTTATTAAAACCGAATTAATTAAAATTACCTTAAGAAACTGCCAAGTAATTTTCATGGTAGAATTATGCGGATAATTAATTCTCTACGTGAAGTTCAAACTTTCGAAGTTTCAAAATTATTAGTACATATATATATATATATGAAATAATATGATTATTAAAAATTTCACAGAATTCGTCGTTAGAAATTTGAACTTTAAAATATTAATATTGAAAATTGTAAAATAATATGCGGTTACGCAGAAAAATTAATATGATTATATTATATTTATGGTGTGGAAATCAGCTACACATAATAATTGCACAATAAATTTTATATATATAATGATCAACTAATAACGCAATAATTTATTATAAATTACAATATATTGATCTATGTTTGGAGAATTATATAAAAATCGTACGAGTTCACATTCAAATATAAAATGTGGAAAATTAAATTAATAATATAATTTTTATAAGCATCGATTAATTTTTTGATAAAAATTGGATATTTTTCTTTATCTAGATAAGATATATGGGTTTTACTCACTTTTTAACTAAATCTAATTTTTATTTATGTGAATTTATCTAGAAGTATTGCACAACGCTGATTTATTTGGTAAAAATGAATTTTTTTTCAAATTGTTTAGCGAAAATTTTTTGAAACAAAATTATACATACATTTTATGTAGTTTTTTTTTTTAATAACCGACGCTTTTAGTATTCAAAACGCATTAAATAACGTATAATATGCGCACAGAGCTTAATATTCTCATTTTAAATCATTTTTCGTGATCAGTAGTGAACATGAAAAATGAGTTATTGTATATAAATTCATCAAAACGTTCCATTTATATCTGTCATTAATAAATATCGTTCATAAATATATTATATAATATGTATGTGTATTATGCCATTAGTCGAAAAGTGTTATTATTTTTATTTTTTCGTTTTTAAATATATATGTATATATATATATATATATATATATAAAATCGTTCATTTTTTAAAATTATTTTATAAATACCTCAAAATAAATATTGAAGTATATTTAATTCGCGTAAAATAGTTTGTCTTTTGTTTACTGTAATATAATAATAAGTATTTTAATATTAAAATCATTCATTTGTGATAAATTGTAGTATAATTTAGGAAAAAAAATTTAACTTTGTGAACATTATATTATTGATTCCAAGAGAAAATCGATAAATTCATAGAATTTATCGAAATTCGATATAGAAACGTTATCTGATGAAAATTAAATTACACACTTTATTGAAAAATATATAATATAATTTTCTTATTATAATAATATTGAAGTACCGTCTCGGTATCCACTATGCAAATCCATCACGCTCATGAATTATTGATTTTAGTAATAAATATGTATGATTTCCATGTATACACATATTATATGGTATATCATATTATTATATCATTCGATAAATAAATATATTATTCATAATTTGTATTACGATTAATGAATGTATAGATCAAAGTGGATTTGCAGTTATGTATTAATAAAGTTTTCGTTATATTTCATTCCCTCTCCCCACCCGATCAATATTGTACAGTTACAACAAGAGCTTTAAGCACTTTAAACAAATTTTTTTTGATTATACTAAAATAAGGAGGAAAAAGCACATATAGAAAAACGTAAAAGGAGACGAAGAGCTGTGGACGCGAACAAAATTATTTCTCCGTTTTCGTGGTACGTGTTATATGGGTTAACAAAATGAGATCTCTTTATTCCAATTCGATTGAAGTGTAGTAATTCTACGCGCGCATATTATTATAATGTACATTTCGCGGGGTGGGGGAATGTAAAAGCGAATTAATTTTAAAGTTAATGGATTTTCCGGGTGACCGTGTGTGGTTTTTACCAAAAATATTCGCGGCGGTATATAAGTTATTTTAGAAATATTTTCGCACATACCGACGTTCTCTTGTAAGAAGATGGACAAATAAGACGTATATATTGTAGACCTCGGTTTAAACATATTTCATAAATTAAAAAAAAAAAATGGCGATTCCTCCCATCTATATAATATTGTTAAGAACGCGCACAACTCGAAATATGTTACTATCTGTTGTACTCTGCAAATATATAGTGTACGCGAGATACGTAAGGGTTATTTTATTTTTTAATAAAAATCTGTTTTTCGGTGAAAGACAAGCTGATTTCTTATATCACCCCTTCCCCCGTTTTTAATTATTACATATCATTCATTTTTCGTTTCAAAAAAAAATTAAAATACTGTATATTGAAACAAAGCGGAGGGGGGGGGAATGTTATTCAATTTTGAAATATTTTCTTAAAATGTGATGTTAAATTATTATAGTTCTTCTTCTGGTTATACGTTTGTATTATCTGAAAGAATATTTTATAGTATAATTTGAAATGAGGCGATCCGAACTTGGCACGCCCATCATGTAAATTAATTACTCATTGTCCGTAATAATATATCGTTTATTTACAATTCTTTACAAATAAATATACATCAATTAGGAAAGCAGATGGTCGACGTCGGAAAGCGTGGCTTAAGTAAGCGGCATGACCCGAGCCGGTGGCCCCGAGTTGGTCGGCGTGACCTCCCGAAGTACAAATGACTGGATATTCGTAAGAATTCGACTTAAGTCGTCACAATTTTTTAGGGTGTGGTGGATTTTCCACCCGGGCTGCTCACTGAAATCATTAGCTAGCCTGGATGAAAACGAATCCAAAGCGGTACAATTTTTAAATAAGCGACCGTGCATAATTTTACGTGGTGTGGTTGGTCCTGAGAAGGACCGTTCTAGAATTGTGTACGGAGTGTCCGTAGACTTCGGTGTGATGCGTGAGCGCGAGTGTGGCCCTAAAAGGGGCCGTTTTAAAATCCTAGTCGGCGTACCTCGATGAGCAAGGACGTCTCCGCGGATCGTGTCCAGGGTAAATAGTGGTTTGATCACACACGACTGATGCCGAAATGTCGAGATGATCAGCTGCCGAGCTCCAAATTATCCATTCACGGTACTGTGGGTTCGTGGATTGAATTAGTACAGGTACGGTTGGTCTGCGAATGATTTGTGGCCGTTAGTGGTATCCGGATGAGAGGCGTGTAATTCGTCGATGACGCGCGATCTTGACGCGACTGAAATTATCGAGCGGTCCGCTATTGCTTGTCGACCGGAGTCGAGTAAATTCGGACTGACTGCTTGGGTTGAGATCGGGCGGCTTGATTCCAATTAGCAACTGGTCCGGAGTAAATGTACTTGACAACGGCTTGAAAGTGGAATGGAATTACTAATTTGAGTTTTTCGTCCCCAAAAGTTTCTTGACGGGCTGGGCTTCGGTGATTGGTCAGACCAATCACTGCACGCCGTCGTGTCGCGTCATTGATACTGTTGGCCCTGACAAGTAAAAGCGGATTTACGGAGTGTGCGGATAACACGAAAAAAAAAAGCAAACAAGTGTTGAATACTTAAAATATTTTAACTTTAGTGTATTTTATATACTATCTTATGAAAGAAAATTAAAAACTAAAAAAAAGGAAAAAAATGCATAAAGCGGGTGTATTTGTTTATAGCCTCCTCTCTATATTGAGAAAAAAAAGACCAGGCACACTTAAATGTAAAACTCGGGATCCGTCTATGCTGACAAAGGCCTTTTCCATGTTGCACCTTAACAAATTTCACGTTTAAAGCGTTTTGTTATGTCATTAACGAACGATGACGACCGATCTCCATCATTTAGAGAATTGGCCATCGTAAATTTCATTTGTGAATAAGTGTTAACTAATAATTTGTTTTTAAAAAATATCTCTTTTTTTTTTAATTATTATTTTATGGTAAATTCTACCGTAGGATATTGGAAGAAAAGCATATAAAATTAATAAACGAGAACGCACATATAAAACGTTATCACGTAATAATAAAAACAGCGCTAGATGATTTTAGTTATTATGTTTTGATACTTGGTAAGAGATTTCATTCACAACCTGACAATTAATTTTAAAAAAAGATTATAAAAAACACTTCAATTATACTTAATGTGAACTCTGTCATACTCGTAATAATTATTTCGGAAAAAAAAAACGAAAACAAACGGCCTGTATACATATTATTATAGTACGTCATTATTTTTTTCCTAAACTCAAATACCAAGTGATTATATAATGAACAACATGAGAGTTAAGAATTAAGTTTTAGAGTTAAGTCGAAAAACACGAATAAATCATGTTATTATGTACGATTATAGGGTGAATTTGTTCTAAACACTATTTCAAGTGTATTTAAGTTTAAGATAAACACAAAACATGCAAATAACAGTAGTAGTAACTTGTCAAAGACGATTTATTTGTAAATTACAGAAATCGTTAAAATAATAATAATAATATTATTATTATTATAATTACGACAAATTAAGAAATGGAAATCATCAAATAGTTATTAAGTCAATAATAACTCAACTAATTGATTTTGTGCATAGATAGTGAGTGAACTCAGTGAATGGAAAGTTCTTTTCAAAAAGCAAAAAAAAAGGATTAGTTCGTGTTCTTTTTTATGAATAAAAAAAAATGAACTATAAATTTCGCTTTCATAGTTCCTCCTCTACTACTTTCTATAAAGCAACAAATTTCGTGTAATCATTTAAGTTGAGAAATTAATTTGATACTCGACGCCATCTAGTGAAAAACGTTTAAAATCACTTTTAGATTCAGTGATAAATTTCGATGAGTTCTGGTCGAAAACGAGGAAAGATGTTTTTAATAGTATTATAAAAAGAAAAGAAAAAACGCTAAATGACGTGTCTGTTCATTCTTTAGACGAGTTCCCGAGACTCTTATAATCATCAATTTATGGCGAATAGTCGAAAAGGTCATTCCAACGAGCCCGTTTCCTACGACTGCGCGCGAAATTAGAAGTCACGTTGCCAAGTTTATTATAATAAATATTGTAATAATGTTTTAATCTTCGATTGGCGAATTTACAATAAGAAAATTAATCGTTAGCATTTTTACAGCTCCACCGTCCGAGACATAACCGTATCTCAGCCTGCTGTCTGATAAATCTGTGCCGATTTTTCCTCTTTCTGAACTAATACGGCAAATTTCGTTTTTCATATTATAAAATCGATTTTACAAATATTATTTATTATCGGCAAAATTACGGACATCATAACAGGCAAATAATCACGGCCGACAGAAGGCATATCTCGTATATACGCGTCTTGCACGATTATAGTGTATGTGAAAATTTTCAAGAAAAAAATGAATTATGATTCAATAAAAAAATTTTATTTTATAATAAGTAATAAAAAAAAAAAAAAACGTTGTCGTAAAATAGGCTACTCGTATTTTAGGTACCGAAAGCCGCGAGGAAGGTAAATGGAAATACAAATTATCGAGTCGCGCTCGATCGTATGTCTAAAACGGTACCGCAGATGCAACGAGGTTATGTTATGTAATGTGATCACTTCCTTTGATTCGCTATCCCTTTTACCGACAATTCGCGAGAAGGTTAGGCTAATATAATCTAACGTTATCGAAAACGGGAACAAATAAACCAATTCCTCACTACTCGCCAAATATCCGCGAATAATAAATATAAAAGTCCTAACCCAACCTAAACGGTAAACGCTTTTGGTAATATGTTGTAAACTACAGGGATCTATAATATATATGTATTAAAAATAACTCTTTTGACTTAACTAAAGTATACGACAATAGAAATCCGTGTTTGAATTTAAAAAAAAAAAAATTGTTCTTAAATTAACTATTAATATTGTCCACCCATAAACATTACGACGGATTGCATAGAACTCAAGTATTGCATTCAAGTGGTACACTATTGTTTGTACAGGTAAATCGACAGGCGTGGTGACCAACACGCGAATCACTCACGCTACTCCGTCCGCGTTGTACGCGCACTCACCCAGCCGGTACTGGGAGGATGACGGGAAAGTGCCTATACCGTCCAGGAAATCCTGTAAGGACATCGCCCGCCAACTGGTCGAAGACGATCCGGGTCGACACATAAACGTAAGTGGTTTATTTTTCCCGTTTCTCACGAGTTTTAGCGATTTTTTTTTTTTTTTTTTTTTTACTGAACAATCGGAGGCGACAAAATTTGAGTTATAATTATCACACCTGCGTACAAAGAATACGTTTGAAATGTGAAATGATTTACGAAAATATTGTCGAAAAAATTTGTTTTTTTTTTATACTAGCATTATTGGACTTTTGATTAATGTATAGTAATAATATAATAGCCAAAGGGCAGGAATATCCTTTAAACGTTTTGGTTTTTTCATTATAAATGTTTAAAATGCCCGCTTTCGTTAGACGTTTTTCATAAACCTTATAAAAAAAAAAAAATTAAACCAAGACATTTTCTATTAAACATATTTCTAATCAATAAAATAAATAATACACTTCAAAGTGATTCATGAAAAATAAACGAATAAAGAATTTTAAATTTTAAACATACACATGTTTTTTTATCATAAGAAAATATTAGCCTGACGAATATCCGATTTCGTCGTTTACAAATATAAACATTTGTTTATAGTTATTCAAAAAATGTTCTGGGATAAAATGTAAAAAATATGACAATAAAGATAAATATATAATTGAAATATTTTTATACGGATTAAATTATTCAAATACTTCACAAGATGTATACTCGTATATATATATAAACACTGGGCTCGGAGATTCGTCTGGGTTTTCTAAATATTTGGAATGTCCGATAAAAATCAATCAATCGTCGTAATAAAAGTGTACGTAGTAGAGACAGAATTATTATACGTTTTATTTATGGCAAATAAATACCTAATCGCATATCCTGAAAATATATAACTATTTAACATTAATTAAACGAAGATTTTGAGTTTGTCAAATCATGTACACAGCGATGTTAAAGAATTCGGCGAAGTCTTGTGAATTCCATCCAATCATTAAAAAATAATAAATCAACCCAAATACGTTTCAGTAGTTTGTTGTTTCCGATGGGCAATAAATACGACTTTGTTTCGTTTATAACGCAATTCCGCCGTGTTAATTAATACTATTCGTTTACGTTTTGAACATTTGAAATTCACGAAAGAGCGTACATATTTGTATAGAGTACGGAACGTCCATAAAGTAAATGATCGTATAAAAAAATATTTCCCCGAGTTTTTCGAAATGTGTGAAAAATTGAAATTTTCAACAAATAAACAAATACAAAACCCAAAATCTATAGACCTAATCTTAGTTCACCTCGTTTAGAATCTAAAGCAATTTGAAATTTATTATAAATTAACCTTTGAACATTTGTTTTGATTTCGAGTTCTCTTATAACTGAAAATTGCACGTATAAAGACAAGCCTATCTAAAATGTCAATTCTGACTCTGCAAAGTTATAGGATATTTGAAAGTTATCCAAGAGAAGAACATCGTATTTTTAAATAAAATAATGGTTAATAATATTTGGTTAAGTGCTTGAAGTACCCTTTTTGTCTAACACAAACATTAAACAATTAAGTTACATTTTTTTTTTACATCTAATACGTATCGATCGTCCATGGAAATGTAAGGACAGATTTCGATATAAGTATTCAATAAGTTTTCTCCCTCTAAAAGTCCCGTTAAAGTCAATTAAATGAATTGGAAAATTGTCAATATGTTTCAACCGTTGGTGATCACAAATTTAAAACAACTGGTAAAATCAATTTAAATAATTAAAAACGGAATCAAATTCTTGTCGCATTATTTTGATCTGTCGGTACATTGAAAACGATATCTCGCATTCTTTTGTATTCGCTACTCTTGGTAGATTGTCACCATAGGCGCAACTAGAGCCTAAATATTGGGGGTGCTAAAATTATGTAACAAAAAATAACCCCACACCTCCAAATGCTATTTTTCAATAATTTATGAATCACAATAACCATTCTAAAATGAAACATATCTATTATGTTTATGCATAGTTAAAATATTAAATTAAAATATAATATATAATTACAAAATTTAGTTTTATAATCTTAATAAGTAGAAATTTACATTTTAAATCAATATCATTTTTCTGGGTTTCATGCAATATTTATTCAAAATAGTTTCAATGTTTACCTGTTTTAATAAATCTTTTTCAATGTTTAGCAGAGATAAATTAGAAAACCTTTGTTGAAGCATGCTTGATCTTAGCCAGTTCTTTATTTGTATTATTGTTGAAAAACTTCGCTCGCAAATAGCAGAGCTTACAGGAATTGTAATAATTGCAACTTGTATAAATTTGGAAAGGAATCTTTTTGTATTTTTTCTTCCACATCTCGTATTGTAAAGTCAATTGAAAGACAATTATTAGCAATGATCATTTCAACTTTTAACACATCAATCTTCACACTTAAAATATCCTATAAAAAAAATTATTGTTTATTTATTGATTAAAATTTCGTAATTTGCTTTTGACAAAATATTTTAAATCAATCTCATGATTGGGCCGATAATAATTTATATTAAACTCATGAAGGTAATAATAATATAATAGTAATATATTATCAGTACAAATACACATCGTCAACGGAGCTTACGAGTTGAAATTCGTTTTCAAAATTATATTCGGTTCACTTTAAGTGCGGTGATCAAGTTTATGTCTCTTAGATCTAAAATGATATTTGAAAACATACACACACACACACACTATTTCCGATTTTCGCAATCCCGAATTCCACAAAATTATATATATGTTAAGACAAATCGCATACGGCATACCGAGTTAAAAGTGTTATAAAAGATAAATTCGTATACTTAAACGAACGAGTATACAAATAATAATAGCTGAAAATTTCTTAGACATATGCGCGTTAGGAGTACAATTTATGTGTTTTAAGTAGGTATAAATGCGCATAAAAGTCACCGGCTCATCGCTTAAAGTTGTAAATGTTTTTTTTTGTTCGCATTCACGTCAGACTCGTCTTATCTTCTTATAACACGTCAAATTTACGCGATTAGATCATTACACGTATTCGTGCAAATGTATGTACTCGTAAAATATTAAATTTACGTCGTGCCGTGTCATGAGTTACGTTCGAGTTAGAACTTATATAAAAGTACTAAATTCTTATTTTAATTAAAAGTAATTTCAAAGAAACGGAATTATTATGCGAGACGACGCTAAATTTTCGTATAACGTTAATATAAATTTTATTTAAACAGTATTATAAGAACCGCTCTGGAATTTCACACTCACGGGTCATAATATTTACGGTGAGAATAAGTGTGGACTTTGTGCGAAAATCAATCATTTTAAAAGATCAATTGATCAAATAACAATTTTCGTTTTGTCGCGTATATGATAAAAAGAAATACAATATACGTGAAAACCGTCGTCGGTTAAAAAAAAAAACAAAACAATTATTCATTATGTTCTTATTGTCAATGTCACTTTCTTATCCAAATCATAATTTCCTCAAAAAAAATAATGCGAATTATAAGAAACGGCGTATACGCGACACCGCTAATGAAAACTATGTTTTAACATAAAATATATTGCGAAATTTAATCAACGTAAAACAGTTTTTGAAATTTTTGAAATAATTTTGCATATTATCACTTTAACAATTTTCAGCCATTGTCATCGTCGTGTAATTTAATGTAGAGACAACCGGTTAGGTTTCGAAATTAGGCGATATTTTTTCTTTAAATTATGTAATTTATAATATAAATTTTCTTGAGGGGCAAAAAAGAAATATTTCATTACACAGGTACGTATAATTTTTCATGGAGATATTTCAAATTGTTAAAAACAACAATAAATATAAATTGATTGGTGATGACGTAAAATATCACCCATTTGGCATTCGATTAAAGCGAATTTGATGTAATAATATAATAATAAAATTACCAGTATAAAAGCGGGAATTATATAATTTTTTTTCTTCGTTACGCGTACTTTCTACGAGTGTTTTTCGAAAAAACAAAAAAATACACAATACAATTATAATATTATTATTGTATAATTTAAAATTCGAACATATCTCAATTGACACTTAATCGTATAATATATTTACATGTTATTATTTCATTCTCTAAAATATAACGTGTAATAATAATAATTGTAGTCAAACGCGTTAATGAAACGTAAGATTATTGTTTTCTTTTTCTTTAAAAAGTTTAGTGATTTTCAAGGAATACTTTAATTCATTTAAGAACAAAGTAATTATTATTTTATTCGTAATTATACATCACTGTGTTGCAGAGTGAACACTTGAAAACTATACGAGCGACTTATATTAAATTATGTAAATATTAACAAGTGCCGTTAGACTAAAATATTATAAATTATTCTCGATAATCGTTCAATAATAATAATAATAATAATCTATAGGTATCGTTTTATTTATTTCGCTTGAAATGAAACGATAACTCGATAAATACAATTGAATTACGTGTCGTTAAAAATATTAAAACCGTTCGTTAATGGAATTTCGAGAGTTAAAGTTATGACGTGAAAGAAAGGTATAAACGACGTTTTATAAAGAAAACGATAATTATTGTATCAAATCGACAGTGTTTGAGTAGTGTTCAATAATTCATAATTGAGTATCGTTGTTATATTATGTTCAGATCTCTCGTTAATACGTGTCTGCCGCCGTGTTTCCCCATATTGATGGTCCGAGAATCTGTCACGAGTCAATCAAAACTGATTTGGTAATTACCCATTGTATGTAACTTCGTTGTTACTAATGGGAAAAGCTATTGTACGAACGGGGATCACTGTCTTACTATGTTCGGATCTCGCAACATTAGTAAAAAAAAAAAATCCCTCGGCTTTAACGATACGCTGCACACCACCGTTCATCGTCAAACGTTATCTATGTAACCATTACCAAGGTAATTAGCTGTTATTGTACAGGACTGACTGTATAAATAGTAAACTTTTTGAAAAATAAAGCATTTAACACATGTCTTTTTTTAATAATAATAATAATAATAATAAACGTTGCATGGAACTGGACTCGAAACTATTTCGTTCTGCATTGATTCGTTGGCTATGGAAATATGCCAAAATATATATATATATATATGTATTTGTATAAAACGGTTGTATGATCTAAAAGAAGACATGGACATATTTCTAAACGAGAAGACGAAGATGAACAATATTTACTGGATAAGATTTGTGATTCAAAATTTCAACTACCGCTTGTTGCTTATCTAATGGACATTTATATTTTTAGGTAATTAACAATTTCAAAACAAAAGAAAAATTTGAAATGTGTTGCAAACATTTTGAAGACATATGTTGTGCATTTGTATAATCTTTGGCTAAATAATAAAATTAGGAATGAAAACTGAATACCTACAGAATTTCGTCATACTATTGAAACCCTTATCGACGACGATTAATTCTATATTCTGACATTAGAATAATGGAAATTCGGCATAGCAAAAGAGATCACGCGGATGAATGAAAAAAAATTGGATTTTCCGAATGGAAAGAAGTCAATAGTGTTCAAATAAATAATTCGAAACCCTTTTCACGCAAAACTTGCAGACGTCCCCGAAGACATTCAAAAAGTTGTCATTGAACTGCAAAACAATATAGATTACAGAGATACGTTTGGACGACCTGGTATGAACCTTGATGAATTCTGATGCAGAAGAGAAATATCACGCACAATCAACTCCGGGGAATTACTTCGCGTTATCTACGTGTATTTTCAACTACATATCTGCTGCAATAATGAAAAGAGGAATCGGTTGGATTCGATTGAACATGGAGCATCTCTATGTCTCGAAATTTCAAAATTCGTACCAGAAGAGTCAAACTCGAAAATGGCACTCTATACCTAATTTATGCACGTTGAAACAATATTATTAAAAATAAGTTAATATCATGAAAAATGAAAATTTTTGAACTACGTTATTACAAATTGATTTTATTAGAATAGTATGAAAAAAAAAAAGTGGTCCAAGGGATTTTTTCGAAAATGTCCACGGGTTTTTTTTGTCAACGACATTTTTTCGGGTGAGGTATATGAAAACCGTCGATTATCATTTTGGCCGAAATAAAAAATGCTTACCATTTGGCCACTTCTACTATAATTGTAACATTTACAGTGCTCTGTATTAATATTATTTGGTAAAAACGTATTTTGTTTAAAAATTAAAACGTTATTCGTAATTTTTTTTGTTCGAACGTTTTTTAATTTTTAATTCCGAACGTGTTTTCACTTTAACTGTGGCTTTATCCAATTAAACATGTTAAGAGAAAAACATTATCGTAAATATTAAATATTTCCAGAGAAATTGAAAGTAGATCGCACTTTTTCATTTCAAAATAAAAAAAAAGCATCGTATTTTTTTATGTTAACCGTATATAATTTTCCTTGAAAATCCAATTGAAAATAAATTATATATATATTCATACAGTAATATTATAATGGGATATTCGATACGAAAACGATTGTTATTATTATAATAAACAAGAAATAATCTGTTTGTATAATTTATTAATAGCTGCTTAACTATACACACACACACACAGTACAATACATTAATATTTTACGTCCAAATCCCGACATCTCATCGTCGGATAAAGTGTTAATTATTGCGTTAAAAGGGTTTATATACGATCCCTATATAAGCCACGAGAATGTATAAACGGTAGTTAAGAATACGCGCGAGTAATTAAAACCTTCCGCGATTACTGCTGCGAGATTTCAAACACGAAACGGGGGTTTTTTTTTTGTGAATATCATTAACGTATTTCATTTTTTTTTTTCGTTTCTCGTTTTTTTTCTTTTCATTAAATAATAATAATAATAATAATAATAATAATAATAATAATTACTAAAACAATTTGTGTATTAATCCCGCGAAAAAGGATAAACCGCGGTTATATAATACGCCTATTAATATTCCATCAAAATATTACGTTTTTTTTTTTCAAATTACACCGTCCATTTTACAAAATAGAATATTTCTTTTCCTTTCACGCACAACGATAATTGTGAAAATGTATAAATATATCATATTTTTAATAAAAATGAATTAAGTTCACTTTTCAACGGCGAAAAATAAATGTAAATTCAAACTATTTATTTATTTTAATAAACCCTTTGTCGTGATCTACGTAGCATTTAGGATTTAGAAAATAATTATTATGATATGAATTCCGTTCATAAACACGATAATTGAATTCCGTACATAAAATTGTATGTTTTTAAAACGCACAATCTACGAATTCAGATTCGTATAAAAAAAAATATATATATATATATTCACTTTTTTCAAGTTTTTTTTAAATATAAAGCCAATAAAATTCGAAAATATCGTGTCGTCTTTATAATATTACATTTATAACTATTACAAAACACATATGACGTGTTGGAAATTATTGGTATAACTTTATATTTTACATAATTTAAAGTTTTTCATAATGAAATTCCTGTTAGAACACTACGCAATAAATTTCATGCACGAAAATGCGTATTGTTCTATGGATTAATTAAATTTTTTTATAATTATTATTGAATTGAATTGAATTATTATTATTAATAAAATCTTAATAAAAATTCACAAATTATTCTATTTCAATTAAATTTAAAAAAAATGTATTTCGTAATAATTCGTTTCCGTGTTCAAGTATTAATATGATAATGAAATACGAAAATCCGTGAGAGTGAATTTAATGTAAATTAGAGTTTAATCGAAAAACATATAATTATCATTTCACCAAATATTTGTACAAAATTCTGGTTTAAAAATGGTGATGGTTACATGAAAAATAGAAGAAAAAAAAATTAATTTCTAAACAGTATATCGTTCATGTCAAACTATCTGATTACGAAAATCGATAGAAACGTAAAATTCAATTAAACTCTCTCTTTCTATAAATATTTTCCGTCCTACGAAAATGTTATTTTTGAAAGAACAAAAATATTTCAATTTACAGCAATTCATTCTATTTGACGTAAATACATAGTATTATATAATAACCCGGAGTAGTATTTTAGGTGCAGACGACGTTTTAAATCATCAATAAATGATGGTTCAAAATACGGTGGAAATCTCGTTTATAGTACCGTGTCATTAACTTTTAATCGTGAAGGACTGAAAACTAAATAAAGAATTTATTTATTTTATTAACACTGTAAAACGTTTAAAAAGTCGATAGTCAGAATATATTTCTTTTAATATTATAGATTATAATATCTAATCTAGTCAGATAGAATAATATTTATCAACACGTTACTTATGTTAAACTTGAAAATAATATCACATTTTATTTCCATACTATCTAGAGGTAATTGACGTCTTATAGAAATCAAAGCGGTCCATTTGGGTTAGAAATTCTGCGGCGGCCAATGGAATTGTTACACAATAACAAATAAGTTACATTTTGAGATTTCCTTTAGGTTTTTTCCTTCGTTTTTTAGAATTTTCTCTTTTTGTTGTACTGTAAAAAAATATGTTTTAAAAAAAAATGAAAATTATGACGTACAGTCGGTTGTCGGTGTAGAGAGATAAAATACCGAAAATCTCTCCAAAACTCTTAACAATACGAAAACTTTGTGAATAGCTCGACTGCGTGGCGGTCAATATTTCTATTAAAAAGTAAACGATAACAATAATAATAATAATAATAAAATAGCAAAAATATAATAAACCTGTTATTATTAACAGTACATTACGCACACCAAACTTTACCCTTACTATTTTTATAACATTACGAAATACGCATTCTTATCTGCCACCTTTTTACTGCACTTGTTGGTCGAGTGTTGGAGATTTTTCACTTTTCAAAACGACAATAATGGCGAATTATTAAATTGAATTTTTTTTTTTACAGTTCCATATATCATATTAAATGTTATTATGTTAACATAACAGAGTGAAAGTGCGATAAGATTTTCGATGATTTTTGAAATGTTTTTTTTTCTGTGTACGTACAGTCAAGGTACGTTCCGTACGCTATGACAACAAATCGTCATTAAATGCATTTCGATGAACAAATAATTTCGAACGTCATTTTACCTATTAACCAAATTTATAAGAGTCTATATGGGTCGTTTACTTTTACAAATACATATATATTTATCCATATAAAAAAGATGAACGACTTTAAATTAACAAGTGTCAATGCCAACAGTGATTTGCATATGTAAACGAATGAAGAAACAACGACGAGTGATTGTTATTTCGTTATCATTGAACTCTTAGAGTTCTATATAAGCAATTATCTAGAAATTCACGTGTTCTATTTATTCTGTGATAAACAGTGAACACATTCCTGTGAAACGTGATCGGTGACCAAAGGAGTTAATAGAAAATTAATCATGTTTGAAAGACAATTATTACGGGCAAAACTTTAACCGGGAAACACGGATATTTGAAAGGAACAGGCAAACGAAGAGACTACAGAATACGTCAAAAATATTCTTTTGTTAGGAGTAATGAAAGGTCTGGCTACGCGTGAATAGTGAATGATCGGCTAATTAAAAACGTACTAATGAATAAGATAAATCAATAAGTAAAACACCATTCCCCCCGGCGACCCGAAAGTCGATGGTTTGACGAAGTTAATAATGTTAGACCAGAACTCAGTCGTACAGACCGCATGTCAAAAAGATATAATATGAACAGAGGTTGTAATGGATTATTAAGGGGATTGAAAGCGAGCATTTTCTCTCTTCATCTTACACACACGAAACATAGTAAAATAGACGTTTCCTACTTCCAACGTACCGATCGAACCAATGGTGCGATAAGAAATTTGAAAACAGATTCGAATTCGTCGTGAAGTCTACTTGAAATCGACGTTTCCACATTTTTGATTTTTTCTCGTAAATCCTTAAAAATTAATTGAACAATTTCAAAATAAAAACAATAATAATCAACTTTTAAAAGTTTCGAGATAAAAAAAAAAAAATGAATGAATGTGGTAAAAAGTCGTTCTGTATTACGTGTTGTGATATTATACATTCGAAAACCAGTTTTGTATTGCTCAAACAATTGTACACTGTATACCGACTTTGTCGTCGTGTCAGCGACACGCGTATAGAAAACGTGACGCTAGAGAGACGATGTAGCGCGTCGCGGAAATATTTAAGTTCAAATCAAATATATAATTAGGCCGTTCGGGTGGTCGACGGGGACGCGTTGTTGTTTTCCCCTTTTGAACCCTTTCTGGACGAGTTTCAAACTTGAAATTGAGATTCTTGATTATTTGTGCGCGACTCAACGCGTACCGCAATTTATCCGTCGGCCATTTAAACACTGTCAAATTGGTAAACTCGAATTGAAAACGTGACCTGTCTGACCGATTCGCTTTTGGTCAGGTATACACACAAAAACGATATATATATATTATATAACCGTAGCTTACATGAACTCTTTTCGCGGTTTCGCGCGCTTTCAAACACACCGAATACGCAACCTCCTGATGTGTACAGGGATTAATGATGACGTACCGACCCGTTTCAAATACTCAGTTTGATCCAACGAGCGTAATAATATATTATTTATTCAGCTCTCGCTCAGATATTATGTCGGCTTTTTTTTTCTTACCGGAAAATCAATTGAAATGAAAATTCTAAAGAGATCGGAAATTTCTGACAAAATTAAATTGTTTTCATTCACTCGGTGATTGAGTTTTCATCTGAATCTTAAATCGTCGTCGTCGTGACCGCGCATAAAATTATTAAAATTCTTTCGCCTGCAGTCCAATATTGTTCAGAAAATGTGCGTTTCCGATCCGGTTGATCTTTGGAAATTGTACATGGAAAGAAAACCACATTATATTTATCACAATTTTACACTAATTTTGAGTGTCCGCGGTTTCGAAAATTTCACCGAAATTCCTTTTTCACAAATCGTTAATTAAACTGTACAATATATAGAATTTTTTTTTTTTTTAATTGAATATTTGGCCTATATAAAGACCGCTCGAATATATTTTTTTTTTATACATAATCGGTATTTTTGTAAAAAAAAAATTAAATATGGCCCATAAACTCATGTGCCTTCACTTTGCCGTGCATACGCCAGTGCTCATATTATAATTCAATTTATATAACACTGAAGGCGACTGGTTCAATGGCACATAAACGCTGGGGACCGGAACAATGCTTACACGGTGTGTATAACACAGACAATGCGTGGCCGTTTTGACTGCAACACGTCAAAAATAATAATAATAATAAAATAGTAAAAAAGTAAAAAGAAAGACAAAATAAAATGAAAACCATAAATTAATAATCGTGAATAATAAATTTGTATGTATAAAATTGTCTTTTTTTTTTTGTGAACATACAATCGAGTCAAAAAATAAAAAAAAAATATATATATATGGGAATCGTATTAAATTTGTGTATTTACTACAAATTTCGAAAAAAAAAATCATCATTTGCAAGTATAATATTAAACGGAAAAGAAAAATACAGAATAAAAAAAAATGAAAATGAAAAAACTACTTAGTGAATATCACACTAGAAAAGAGTTAAAATGAAATAAAAAAAAATTGTGTCCATAGTGAATTTTTTTTATATATTTAAAAATATTTTTTATTTTGTTGTGTTTAATTTTTTATACATATTTATGCAATTCTATACTGAAACTCAATTTGTATAAGTACCAGTACTCAATTTGTATAAGTACTCGTATTATGTTGGTATATTTAAAATTTCTGTGCCGTTGTCTATATTAAAAAAATGTAATTATATGATTATTTTCTAACAACTGAAATGGGCATGTGATAAAATCGCTTATGGTATTTTATTCCTCAAAAAATTGACCAATATTCTTAAAAACATAAAATAAAATTATTCGGTATTTTTTTATTTATTTCGTTTCAGAACATATCGAGGTTACTTTGTGTTGGTGACTATTTTTAACGATATTTAAAATGGATTTCGAAATCGGTTTCAAACTTCGCTGCATTAACTTAAATAAACGCGCAGACCATATTGTTAAAGGCATACACGTAGTACACCGCTTAAGTGTTAAATACACTAACCCGAGTAAATAAAAAATATACCAATTGAGTATGGAACAAATCATACAGAAAAAGAAAAAGTTTACGAATTTGTTTCAATTATAATTTATCAGCATTATTGTTTTATATTTTTTGACGTTAACACTGGATAAAAAATGAATTTATATATTTTACAATATACTCATTAGATTAACAACTATACTTATAGATTTCTCTATTATATATATATATATATATATATATATATATATATATACATATACACACTGTAAAGTTAAAAACAAAACACATTGACCTATATGTAACTACTGTAGGAATGATCTATATAAAAGTGCAAATAGAAATAAAAACCTACAGAGAAAATATGGTTTGGGATACATTTTTTTTCAGACAGTCCTATAAATCTGTGAAAATAGGACGGAATACGTTTTTTTCTTTTTTGTTATTTATAACATAAAAAAAAAAAACGTTGAAACATTTCTTACAATAAATATCCATCGAAAGTAATAAAATAACTTTTACGCGCCGTGTTTTGGTCTACGCGATTATCATAATTAGATTATAACGGGTATAAAACAGATTAGTTAATTCGATTTTAATCGAATACTATTATTTGTAATTGGAAATGTGTAAAAACAAATTCGTTTTGTGCCAATCATTACAATAGTACAATGATAAAGTCATGAACAGATAACATATCTGCTAAGTAATTTTTTTCTTCTCTTTTTACAACGAATAAACATAATAACAATATATATTTTTTCATATTCGAGACGCATGTGTTCTATATATGTCTTGTATTTTTTAAGAATAAAACGTTTAAATCTAGACAATCGCTTCCGATACGACACGATTATTGCGGTAATGTACAGATTAATCGGTTATCAACAATCGGTCGTTGTATCGTACACTGACTTAGATGTTTTCGATTGAATAATCCGTTATTGGAAAAAAAAAAAATAATCGTACACACATAATCATGTTTAGCCGCGGTTTACGGGACTCGCGCATAGCTCAATAATTATTATGTGAATTCGATTTGTACACACATCGAAAATGTTCCGGGATGCTGCGCGTTCATTGACCATATTCTTGTGCTAAAACAGAGTAAACCGATTGAGTTAGCGTCGTATAAAACGATGTCATCGATGTATCATCATCAATGTTATAAGTGTTACCGTTATTAGCGTTCTTCCGCGTATTTTTATAATTTGTTTTCGTTAACAGAACACTCGAATATAGTGGCTGCAGTAAGTACGTATACAGTAATAAATATAAATGTTAATATACATTTTACTTACCGTTACGGCGGAGTTATAAAATATTCGGTCTGTCGTTATGAACATCATAAAACGTCGTCGTCGTCGTCGGGGGGAAAGAAAAAAAAAATGGACAAAAGTATAAAAACGAAACGGAAAAATAACAATGCGCTGTTCGTTCACGCACGAAAAAAAGAAAATAAGAAATTATTACTGGTAGAGTAGATATTCTTCTTGTCCTCTCTCTGTATACGTGGATATACTTATATCATAAACACAATCTATATAAGGTAGTCAGAAACGAAAACTACGATATGATAATACCTTTTAGTTTTATTAAATACAACATTTTTATTTTTAGAACCAAAAAACAATACTTAATCGTAATTTCGCGTATTTTAAATAATCATGTGTAGGAGGTATGTGAGATTAATAATATTTTATCAATTTATTGACTATACGTAATTATATTTATTTATTATATTACATTATGATCATAACTACGTTTATACAACGGTGTTAAAACGGTTAAAACTAAACCGTTTTGAAATTAAAACGCGTTCATGTCATGTAACATACTTCAAATTACGGTTTAAAGAAGTTAAACCGTTTTAAATGTTAAATCGCTCGCGCTATGTAGTTTAAGAATATAAAACCGTTTTATATACGTAAAACGGTTTATTAAATGTTCGTATTGTATTGTTTCGCATTTGTGATTCGTGTTATCACTTTTTGTTTTTAATATTCAATTTGTTTTTTCATTAATATTATTAGAGTAATCATTGATATTATTAAATCAATTTAAAATTATAATTAATAAAATGTACAAAGTAATTATTATTAGGTATATGATACAATGCCATCTCCGAGAAAACGAAAAAGCTTATGGACATGGAATCATACCAATTATCAGATATTTTCTTGGAACAAACGATTAAAGTCATTGAATAAAAATATTAATTTTAAAGCTGTTTATAAAAATAATGTTTGACAAACAGATTTAATATACGTACGTATTAATATACATCTGAAAACAGTTTAAGCCTAAAACGTTTTAAATAATTTTAAACCGATTTAATTTTAAATCTTTTTAACGCTATGATATAATTACGTAGTATACAGATTATATTCTACAAACAAACAACCCAATTTGGCACGTACTTCTTATATGGTGTCTCAACGACAGCGCAAAAAAAAAAATTTAACCCGAAATGAATATTTTTTTTTGGGAGGAAGATTATTCAAAATACTGTGCTCGAATCAACAGAGAAAAATTTGTTTTCAATTGTGTATTCCAATAATGTATTTCAGTTATTACATATAAACGTACGACATTATACACTTCCTTGTCACGAAGAATATCGAAAAGAAAATCTATTTATTTTATATATGCAATGTGTATATATTCGCTACGATTTGATTTTTGTGTTCCGAATAATAAAGGTTTGAATTTTAGAAAGCAAGAAAAAAATTTGAAATTTATTGTGAAACAAAAATTGTTCTTTTATGTATAGACATTGCGCGTGTATACAGATAACGAGAACGAACGGGAAGAAATATTGAAAACAACGAATTTTCTCTTCGTTTTATTACTCAACCAATTTGACCTATCCGTGCGCCTCTTCGGAATATAGTGTAGGAGAGGTGTCAATATCATTTTGTTTTTCCTACATAGAAATCAATTTCTATAAATAGTTTCCAAATATGCAATGAATGAGTGGAACACATTTCGCCTTCGTACCAGCACACAGCGCAGATTCTTTTTTTTTACTTTGAAAATCAAACGAACGGTATTAAACGAAATATTGTAAACAATTTGAATTGCGTACGTTTTCTTAGAAACGTATAAAGAATTTTTTTAGTTTTTTTTTTTCTGTAATTCAACAGACGTCAAGTGTTTTTTACAATACAACAAAATGAAATCTCGAATTAGTTTAACAACGATTGATAAATATGAATTATTTTCTTTTTATATAATATCATCTGATTCCGATGATAATGAAAGTTGAATATTCTGTGGTAGGAACGGTTATAGAGTCTGTCGCTTTCCGTTCTCATCACCGAATCTCATAATATCGAACTCCTTCTATTATTTTAAGTTTCCTATGAAATTTCTTGAATAATTGAATTTTCATCCGGTCTATTAAAAGCGTGAAATACGACAACGTTGTCGTATTGTAGTAGCTTATTACACATAGTTCGAAGGGCCTTGAGTACGATTTTAAGAAATTCGTTCCAAAATATTTGCATTTCATTTATTTTTGTCTGAGATAAAGTCCACATTGGGCAAGTTAAAAATTATTTTTATTACGATACTATTAATTACAGTTGATTATTATTTTTTTTTTTTTTTACATAATTATATACAATGTTTGTTTCAATTAGATATGTAAGAACCATTATATATATATATAACAGTTTTTAATACAATATACAGTCAATAAATTTGATGTTTGAAAAAAAAAGAAATCAAATTAAAAAGTAGGTTTTATTTTTTTAATAGCCCGATGAAATGTTTTTCTCATTGGTCTACTCGGTTTTCGTTTTCCGAAAAAAAATTAATAATACGAAACGATACGCTCTTTCGAGTACTCTTGCGTTGTTCTCCACAGTTGCGGATGGCTATTTTCATATATATTAACTACATTTATTTTCAACCAAACAAATCCGATTTTACGACCGAAACGTGCGTATTTAAACAAACTAAATCCTTTTTACTTTAACGTACACGCTTGGATGCTATAATCAAAGTTTTCTCTGCCCAGTTATAAAAAAAAGATAAACTCCGCTATTACCTTTATATTTTAGATGAAATTTCGCGCGCGCGTTTGAATGATGTAATAACCATGCAATATTATTTACGCTTATACAGTTTCAAGACAAAATAAAACAAACGTCATTGAAGTTTTTTAGATTTTCGGAAGTACGAAAAATATAATTTTTGATCACAACATTTTTTTTTCATAGATTCTTAGAACAATTAAATACAATCGAATTTATTGACTAGTTTTATTATAGATAATATTCTTATTTGTTTACCTACTTATTTATTTATTTTTGATCTGAAATTTCACTTTTATTCATAAATCGTAATTGTAACCCGGGTTCGGGAATTAAATATTTGTTTATTTATAAAAATTTATTTAAAATACTGGTCTAAGTAACCGGATTTCTGATCGAATTTTGGATCCTCGAAATCTAAACTCACCAGTCGAGTCAGTTCTCTTCTCGTCGAACACATAATAAATCGCATAAAAAAGTGCGTTTATACAATATAATTCTTTGTAATCAGTCTGAAGCGATCAGGAATAGGGTTTAGAATGTCATCGAAGGAGCGTTCGACTATCCAAAAACAGAAAAAAACCACGTTCGATAGTTTGGCTTTGAATATTACACAAATTTGTACATACTTATAACGAGGCAACGTATGGTATATGAAAAATCGACATTTGCACGTATGCGTAAAAACTTTCATGACCCCAATCTCTTTCGTCCCCAAAGCAAAAAAAAAAAAAATAAGTCGTATATTCGAAAATCGTGTCACACATATATTATTATATCAAAATGAAATAAAAAAATAATTTTTTACTAGTGAGTTAACGTTTTTATAAAGAATTTCGTTCCCAAAAGTTCAAACTCTCTCTCTTTATATAAATATTATATTATACGATATGTCGTATATACGCGTGCGATGTATTCCATTTTCTTTTTTATTAATAAGAGTTTGAAAAATTATAATCATATAATAATTGAACCTAAAAGAGGTCTTAATACGTAATATTGAAAAATAATCAATTTTTAAATTTCCGTCTTAAAATGTACAATTTTGAAAAATCTTTTTTATCCGTAAGAGATAACTTATGTGCAAAATAATAATAATAATAATAACGTTTTTAGTTATTTTAACACATAAAACAATTTTCTAAACAAATAACATATAATTATTATAATTTTTTTTTGTAACACAAAACCTAAATAAATATAAATTTTTAAAAAATGTTCGACATGACATCTATTGCTTTAAATAAATTGTAAAAATTACGCGATAAATTATTATAACTTATTTGAAGATTAAAAAAAAACAGTAGATATACTAAACCATCAATAATCTTCATTTGTATGTGCGACTTTTATATACGAACATTTTTTTTTTTTAATTCCCTCGAAAAATACTCAAAACGGAGCTTATTTGATTGGGTGGGGGAGGGATAGTTTGTATTATTTTATATAGAATAATATAATGGACCGTTTTTCCATATTATCATCGTCATTAACATATGTATATCCCTACAAATTATAATAAATTTATGTGTGTATGGGAGAAGATGTTGTGCATGTAGACATAGGTAAACCCTACTAATCTGTTTTGGAGAATTCTCTCGAATACGAAACCACTTGATTGATTGCATAGCTATACGGAAGACTCGATAAATCGAAATTGATTAACAAGACCGATTCATCGTTATACGATAAATTTCAATTACGGCGAGTATTACTACAACTACTATTTATTTTAATTCGGAAATTTCGATAAGTTCGAAATTCCGAGGTTTAAGTAACGGTTTCGGATGGATGTATAAGTGATGTAGATACTAAAAATTACATTTAGATAAGATTGCTTTATACAAATAAATTTAGACCGAAATGGAAGTACAAAATGAAATTCCTAATCGGATAAAGTTACAGTATTAATATGTTTTTTTTATTTTGTCTAACTATAAGTATTTACGCTAAATTGATAAACTAATGCATTTTTCTATCGATTCTATTAATCATTTTCACTGGATTATACGCAAAAAATGATTTCTATGGCGAAAAAATTGTTTATTTATTTGGGACTATAAAATTATTAATGTTATTTTAATAATAATTATATAACGAAAAATCGGTTGTGAATCAGTACAGTTTTATTCTTTCGTTTAGTTATATCGATATACATACAATCTACAGACAGAGTTATTTAAAAACGTATTCCGATGTCCTTTTTTTTAAATAAACCACTACAGTGGATACGAAATAAGTCGTTTTTTTTTTCTCGCCGCCAAGAATTCGGAGTTTCTTTTAAACAATACGGTTTTAACATAACAAACAGTGCATTAGTGACAGGGAGAAGAAAATAAAGAAAAGAAAATCTTTTGTATCCGAAATAAGACTGATCCAATTAGATATATTATTTATGTCGAAATTTCAATCTGTTTTATGTTGATTATTTATTTTTTTTTTTTAAGAAAATAATTCGTGTAAATAACATTGTTATCATAATCGAGAAAGTTTCAATCGGTGAAAAAGTCAATAAAATATGTTCTGTGACGAATATTGACCGATCGCAGCGTGAAAAAAGCCACATGAAACTTTTTCATACTAAGTATATAGTGTAATATTCAATAATTTTTTTTCGTGCATTTTTTTACATTATAATATAATATCTAGTAGAAATTCAAATGTACAATGTTTATCGAATAAACTTTAGAATTTTATATAGTTTTTCGACTAAAAAAAAATTTTTAAATGTTTAAAGTTTAAAAACACACACACACACATATATATATATATATATATATATATATATATATATATATATATTATATTGACGCGATATAAAACTTTTCTATTCTCGCCCCGCGTACAATTTAGATTCGATGGTACGTACAGTATATGCTAAATGAATTTTAGATTTAAAAAAAAAATACGAATTAGTTTTACAATGAAGTGATTTTTTTTCTCCGTGAACACTTTTTTTTTCTATAAATGCTCAGATCATGTAATTTAATCCCAATTGCACATTTTATTTAGTTGGTATTTTGATATGTTACAGAAAAACTATCGACAAATTGCAATATACCCGTGAAGTTGTTTACAAAAATACGATTTCTATCAAACCGAATTTCGTTGTTTTTTTTTTTTTAATTCCAAAAACAATATTTTATAAAATCAATCATTTTTACCAGTTATTTATTCAAGCGATATACATAAACGAAAAGTTGTGTTAAAAATATGCGATTAAATTTGGTTTAAACGTAACATTTTGAAAATAATTTCCGGTTTTTTTTTTTATTATGTTTTAAACCACCAAAGGCCATATAATCGAATAAAATATTTTTCATATATAATATTAAAATTGTTATTTATTTATTTTTTAATGTTTGAAGTTGAGATTTTATTCAATTCCAGTGTAAAACGATTATTTTTGTTTTATTTATAACCGGAAATAATTTTTCGTATTTATGAGCTCAAAAATTAAACATCTTTTTATAGATATGTTTTACACATTTCTAACACGTGTGGTAATTTCATTGATTTCAAGGTGTTATTGGGCGGTGGCAGAAGACACTGGTTACCGAAAGTGGCGCAAGACCCCGAACAACCTACCGACGAGGGGAGACGTTTGGACGGTCGTAATCTGATCGACGATTGGATCAGAGACAAAAAGAAACGAAACATCAGAGCAGAATACGTGTGGAACAAAGGTCAGATGGACAGAATAGACTCGAAAAACGTCGACCACCTTTTAGGTAAGTTCGCGTTTGTGAAATTTTATCAAAAAAAATTTAATAGGATTTAAAAAATAAAAACAAAACACGATAGACGAGCACTATTGATATGGCTCGTACGAAGTCGAAGAGCAAAAAAAGAAATACCGATTCGTCTTAAAATGTAACGCTTGAAAAACACAATTACAGCAATTTGTTCATAATAAATGTATTGTTATTATTTTTTAATACATTTTTATCGTTAACTCATTTCTACAGAAGTGATTCCCCGAAATCAAACTATATGTAAAATTATTAATTCGTTCTTAAAATTATTTTTAAAAAGAAAAACTACTTTCCCTTATTACATTGGGATTACAAAAACACATTTCCAAAATTAGCAGATTCAACTGGGAAGTTGTGAATATTAAAACTAATGTTCGCGATGAACAATATTTCATTTAGCGCGCAAATAATAGTCCGAAAACACCATTAACAACAATAAAATGTCTTTTGAGTTATGAAAAGTAAAAGAAAAAAATATGTACTTTAAGTATATTTTTTTTAACGTTCATACCGAATTATAATATATTATGTGTTCCATATGCTCAAATAATAAACGTGAATTAAAAAAAAATTAAAAATTGTATTTTTTTTTTAATATCACACGTTTTGTTTGCTATAAAAAAATCAATTATTATTCTATCTAAAAAATTGTTATTTACATTTTAGATTACCTACTATGTTTTATTATTATTACGTTACCGGGGAATTAACACTTTAATATATATATATATATATTTATATCGGCTTTATTTGTTTAATGTTTGAAATTTTAATAAAATAATTTAAATCACGATTATATGTTACGCATATTATCGTCTTTTTTCTTTTACCCGAAAATTAAAAATTATATATTTTTTAGAAATGTACATTTTATTTACTCTTTGACTACACATTACATTTTGTGTGTGCATGTGTGTTTATTTGTTTTGAATAGATTGATAATTAGAAAAAAAAATTCGCTACATATAAAAAATTGTATGAAAATCCTAACGCTAAATTAATAACCGGTGTGCACCCATCCGATTGACTGGGATTTTCGATAATATAGTAAAATATAAATTTTGTGCAAACTATCAGCTGCGATATTTTTGTATATAATTATTATTTTATTATTTGAAACTCGAAACGTAAATAATATGTATTCAATTTAATTAATACGTAAATATATGTAACGATTTTTAATGAAACTTTGTTAAAAAATAAAAATATTCTTTAAAATCACTGCAACTGGACATCCACATCGAAATGTGTCAATGTTAGAAGGTCTCTCGTTTAGATTGTATTTATATATATATATTAATTGAGCACACGCGGCCATTGATAACGCGTTCTCGGTCATTTAGATAAAAATTCTTCGGCTACTGCTGCTGCGTATATTGTCCTCACAAACGTATTTATATACCTATACACACGGCGTGAACCGTCGTGTGAGAGATACTTTTATAACGCCACCACCATCACCGCGTATAGGGGAATCTTCTTAATGGGGTGGTTTTTCTTTTTCTTTTTCTTTTTCATTAGTACTTTTGGAAGGAAACTTTTTGGAAACGATTCAAAAACAAACAGGAATTGTGGCAAAACCGGTGTCTCGTGACGGTCGTCGGTTGGCCAAGAGCCCAAAAATATCGGCTGTTGAAATATTTATACACACACACACACACATATATACATATGAACGTCTTCGAAGCGAAATCGCTGAGCGAAGTGAAATAAAAGAATTTTTTCTTCTCTTTTACAATACGTATTAGGTCTGTTTGCGTATTCTCACATGGAGTTCGAGGTGGACCGGGACAAAGGACTGAACGGCGATCCGCCTCTGCACGAGATGGCCGTCAAAGCGTTGTCCATACTTCAGAAGAACGACAAAGGGTTCTTCCTGTTCGTCGAAAGTGAGTATAAATATAATTTCACGAATGTCTCGAAAACCGAAATAATATTGCCGCGTAGAATTGCCACCCGTTTGAAAAGAGCATTAAATTTCTATCCAGTTCTGTGTTCGGAGACTAATAATGATTAGGGTCCGTATGTTTTAAACACCTATAGAAATATTTCTACTCTTATTTTGTAGAAACGATACCCTTTGAAATAAAAGAAATATACGAAAAAAATTTGATTTTCAAGAAAAAAAATCATCTTTTATTTTTATTATTTAAATACGTTTACGTAAGAAGTACATATGATTCGACACGTTTTAATCCGAAAAACAATACCGATAATAAATTATACGGTTTAAGGAAAAAAACATATGGGCATAGTCTTTGTAATGACAAATACACTGTAAATATTTTTCTGAAAAAGTAATATTATAATTAAAATATTAAAAAACAACTATATGCGTATAAAATGCAATGAAAAACCGTAAAATAGAAAAATATACGAAATAAAATTTCGTATTTCAGACCTATTGTCTGTAATCTAAACTTGCAAAAAACACATGCAAACACATATACTTGTAAATCAGGGCCTTACTAGTAATTATAGGCATGTCAAAATTATAACATTTCAGATTTCTGTTCAGATAAATTTATAGATTAACAATATAATTATACGATAATTTTTTTTATATCTATTTTAAATTTGTTTAGAATTCGTTTTCGAATACGATTAATAATAAGTTAATCTTCAATTAAAATTACAAAATATTGTTAATACCTACCTAATATCATATCCGAGCACCGAATGAACGATGAATGCCATCGACTACGGACGAGCGACAATATTTTTTAAATTTCAAATCATATAATAAAATATCACAAACTATTTAAATACTTTTATGATTGCGAGTCTTGCCCACCACGTCACCGTATTATTTTTCATAATTTCTTTGTATAGAATATTATAAAATATGGCTAATGTTAACTTCTTATAGACAATACTCACTAATGGGTAAAAGCACTCGTACAGTTTTTTTTCCATTGAAATTCCGCCCTTTTAGTCGTATAACACTAGAAGAAAATCATACGGTTGCAGACGAGCTGCGCGGGAAACGTTATTACACAAGGTTAGGTTAAATTATGTTGTCGGCCCAATCCAAAGTAACAAGTGGATCGACATTAGAACTTTGAAAATAGATATGATATTTATCTTTAATTAGATAAATAAACCTTTGGTATGCAATTTTTTTTTTTTATATATTTTTTACAAAATAAAACCTTCATAGTGCTTAAATGATTTATTCTTGAAATCAGAAACAACATGATATTTTATCGCGTAATAATAATGGATCAAAAAGTATATTTTATGTTTTTAATGCACGCGATGGTAAATCTTTTAAAGAGAACATTCTTAAAATTTAAACTTTATTTCCAAGACTACGATTTCTCGTTACTCAAAAAAAAAAAAAAATAAAAATAAGATTCTTATAAGCAATTTTACGATAACGTGACTTATATTTTGCTAAGACATAAAGTCATACCGTCATCGCGCTTCGTTCGTGTATGTTATATATGAAATTATGAGACACGGTACCGTACTTATGACAACCTACACATGTTTTCTGTTACAAATCACTTTATTAGTTAAAACACAGCCGCGTAAATACGATTTTCTTGGCAGACATGTGTCGCTTTTGACACGCGCTAAGTATTATTATCCGCGACTACCGCCGTTGCCGGAGAAGAAACTTTTAGGGAAAATAACACTAATCACTCCTCTAAATCATTATTTTACAACACTCTTATGTGCCCACCAGGACCAACGGAGGATTTATAAAAATCAAATAGTTAAGTCTGATGTTGACTCATATACATGAATGGATTCGACGAAATTCTCATTTCAATAAAATTATTATGTGCAAGTACGAGCGTGCATATTAAAAATTTAAGAAAAAGTGCAAATTAATTCACAAACAACGCGAGTGTGTAAAAGTATTATTAATTTTAATAATAGCGCGAAAATTATTAATATATATATATATATATTTTTTTTTTTTTTTTATTTTTAATTAAAAACCCGTTTCTCGTCATGTACGAGTATTTTATCGAATATTAAATTTTTGAAAATATATTGTTTGATCACTACGATCAACAAAATCTAATGCGCGTTTATATTTAAACCGCGCTATATGTAAATAAGTTATTGTATATAGAAAAAACTTGTAAATATTACTTTAAAAAATAATAAGAAGAAGAAGAATAGACTAATAGTCTTATTAAAAGTATATACTTGTAGGGTTACATCGACGAAAATGGATAAAAAAAAGAAACGAGAGTGTCGTGGGCGATATTTCGGTGATGTGAAAACGTGAACCTGTGGCACAGTGGTTTCCAAACTTTTTTCCATCGCTGTACATTATTATTAGTTATTACTTATTATAAATCAAATTTAGATAATTGTTATCTACTCCTTAAGTGTTTTGGTTTTATTTTAATAAAAAAAATTCAAATTTCACAGCGCACCCTTTAATAAACACTGTTATATAGTACAATTCGGTTTAAGAGCCGAACGCGGAATATCGGAACGCACACGTTGAATGAAAGTCGGAGGGATGCTGGACCCCCTCTCATTAGACGGCTAAAAGCTGCTCTGTCATTAGTTGTCGCTATCGCCAGCAGTCGGCTCACAACGGTTTCCGACAATCAGAATACCGAAGAAATCTCCCATGCACAAACACGAATCAATTTTCATCCGCCACCCGGTATACTCTTTAAATTGAATAGCACTAGCACATAGAGAAGTATTGTGCAAGATTTGTAGCAACTATTTTTAACTCAAAACATATGCTTACCTATATTGATATACGATTGGCTTTTTAAAAATTTTTAAGAATCATGTATTTTGTTAAAACGTTCTTTTTTCGGAATACAATATTAATGATGTATTCTGAATAAAATAGAAATATGTAACAGTGGATTGAAATCATGCGAATAGGAATCGAAATTATGTTCTATAAATCAAGTATAAAAGTACACAAATCGACGAAATATCAGAGATGAGATACGTTTGAGAAAAAAGTAGTGACGAAGGCTACGCGGACTTGAATGGAACACCGAGGTTAACATATCATACAATCGAAGGACTAAGTTGAGGGAGACGTTTAATGAACCAGACAAATTAGAGATACTGAAAAGCCAGGAAATTAATTGGGAAGGATATACACAGATGGAGAGTGGAGGGTATACGAAGTCGCAAGATAGAAACCAAACGCGAAACGAGACCAAGAGAAACGCTATAGACAGCGGCGATGAAGTGAACTAGTCCTATTCTATAGGATTCTTCTAGAACTTGCCGGCGGAAGATTGGCAAACGGATAGAAACGGCGATGTGCCTAAAGACCTATAATATATATATATATATAAATAATAATAGGTTTTATATAATTTATCAAAATGTTCAAACTTTTGAAATTGTTTTCCCCGAAATATTGCTCGATCGACGATTTATCATCATTTTTGTATATATATATATTTTTTTTACCTACATGAAAAACGTGTTATTAAATTTTTCACGTGTACCTGTTCACTTAAATATATATATATATGTATAGGAAAGTCCTAATGAAATCATTTATAATTTACCCCACGACATTGTTAATAATTATATATATATATATATATATTCTACCCAAAAACGAATTTATCGGACGCGTCAAGTTCACATTAAAGAGCTCGAAAACTTCAAAACTAAATTATTGTCAATTAAAAGTTTTAAAATGTTTTCATATATTGTATTATTGTTTATTATAATTTTATATAATATAATATATATATATATATAGGATTTTTTTCTAAAAGACAATTCTTTAATATTGTACGCGGCGTATACACAATAATATATAAGTTTTAATTGATTTTATGTTTTATTAATGTCGATTTCTTTTTCGTCACCTCGTATATATATTATATAAAAATAAATCGTTATTATACGTATTATTCTATGTTTGGTTTATTCTAAAACAAAAAAAAAAAGAGGCGAATTTGCGGAGTTGTTAATTCGGAGAAAAAAAATTATAATTTTTTTGTTTTGTTTTATTTAAACGTTCGGGAAATAATTAATACGTTTTCGTTGAAAATATTTCAGGTGGCAGAATCGATCACGCGCACCATTACAACAATCCGTACAGAGCTTTGGAAGAAACGCTCGTCTTGGAGACCACGTTGGAAGCCATAATGACCAAAGTAGATCTGTCTGAAACGTTAATCGTCGTCACCGCGGATCATTCACACGTGATGACGTTAGGAGGATTGGCAACGCCTCGTGGCAACGACATACTGGGTATGTTTTTTTTTTCGCGTCACAATCCATCATCGACAGTTAAAATGTATGTAAAGTGACAATGAGTTTATAAACGTAAAACTCATCAAACTACATACTGAATCGATTTTGATAGAATATCCATAGATTTGTTGTTTATCACGTTAAACGCCGGTGTCAATCCGTCGTTGGCACGAATAAACAGGCGCCCGTGGCCGATGACAACACGTCGTTGACATGCCGTAATCTGTCTCTTATTACGACTTTATGAAGGCGACTATAGTCGTACACATTTGAAATTTTTGTCGGCCATTCATTAACGCAGAGATTCTCAAAGTGTGGGGCGCCACCCTCCAGGGGGGCGCAAAAGCTTTATAGGGGGGGCGCAAGACAATTTTAAAAATCAACATTGCATTGGTAGAAAAAATAAAAAAAAATTGGCCTATTAATTAAAATATTTTATAAAAAATACATTTTATTTTAAAATAAATTTGTAATATTAATATTTGTTGTTTGTTTTTAACATTTTTTTACTCTAAACATGACTATTAAAATTATTTTTATAAGGGGGGGGGCTCAGGTCTGGGGTTAACTAAATAGGGGGGCCTGGCCTGAAAAGTTTGAGAACCTCTGCATTAACGCATTGTTTATTACGTGGCATAGTTGGTTTTAATTTTCTGTGATTTTTATATTTCATTTTCAATTTTCATTGTTTTATGAAATAAAAAGAAATAAAAGGTAAGTTTTATTTTTATTTTACATAAATTCGTACAGTATTTTTACATTTGAATAATTATATTATAATACAAATATATATATATATATATTTTTTTTTTTTGAGAAAAAATTGATTTTTGGAGTTTATTTACAATGTTTTTAAAATAAATATTTATTTTCCTCTATAGTCGTAAAATGTATACCTAATATATAACAAATATTTTTTTTAAGAAAAATGGCCAGCCCAATCGCTGACGAAGAATTATTGCGTATGTTAAAAAATTCAGATGATGATTTCGGCTTCTGTTCTGGTACTGATTTAGGGGAAAGAGAATTCTAGTGACAATGATGCTGATCCAGAATGGTCACTTCCGATAGTACAAACCAATAATACGGTACAACAAGAAGAAGATAATATATCAGATATACCTATTATTTCTACATCAGGTTATACATGGAGTAATGGACCACCTATTGTGACACATATCCCTTTTTCAAAATCCAAAGGATTGAAGTGTTTTCCGCAAAGAAATGATCCTATTGATTATTTTAATCTATTATTCGACGACAGACTTTTTGAGTTGACAGTTAATGAAACCAAAAAATATGCAGTTAGTTGTTTTGATTTATTCTTTAAAACATAAGTTTCATTATTATTTTACGTATTAAGCTTCATTATTATTCAAAGTAAAAGATATGTTTTGTTTTATTTTTTAAGTGTTGTTCTTATTTTATATTTATATATACAATGTTATTATTATACAAATTGTATAATTTCAAAGTTAAAATATTTTGATTTTTTTTTTTTTTTTTTTGTAAATATTTTGAAAGTACCATTATAATTTATGATTATATATTATTAAAAATTTGAGAATAAAATATTAAATTAGAAATTGTGTTCTTTTATAAATTATTACTGAAAACAGGCGCTCATGGCCGGTATCAACCCTTAGTTGCCACTCGCCAATTATATCAACTATACGTGCGGCGACAGGCAAATCGACGCGAATCGACGTCGGCATTTAACGTGTTATTATCTCCTAACTGTTTCATAGGTATCGTTTCCACTATAAACCGTCATCAAAATGATAGACTAGACTAGAGGTTCTCAAACTTTTCAGGCCAGGCCCCCCCTATTTAGTTAACCCCAGACCTGAGCGCCCCCCCCTCATAAAAATAATTTTAATAGTCATGTTTAGAGTAAAAAAATGTTAAAAACAAACAACAAATATTGATATTAATATTACAAATTTATTTTAAAATAAAATGTATTTTTTATAAAATATTTTAATTAATAGGCCAATTTTTTTTTATTTTTTCTACCAATGCAATGTTGATTTTTAAAATTGTCTTGCGCCCCCCCTATAAAGCTTTTGCGCCCCCCTGGAGGGTCGCGCCCCACACTTTGAGAATCTCTGGACTAGACCTAAGAATTGTGCGGGTTTCTCGTGACGGTATCCAACTAACTATTTTAACAACAAATAATCTCAAATATAAATTAAATTTCTTTTAGATCAAAATAAATTCATAGTTTATAATTTATAACTACAGGCGTAGTTTTTGCTCGTTTTTATTTCAGAGAAATAAAAATGTTTGTCGTTTGTTTAACGAAGAATTGTGACGTAGACATTGTATAAGGTTTAATACGAATTCTAAAAAAAAAAAAACTCGCTACGTAAGAGATGTCCACGCGGTTACGGACACGTGGAAAACTTGAAAGGACATAAATATTTGCTGTCTCGAATGAGTTGGAGAGAACCTTTTCGAATTTCTCGACAAAGAGAGAGAGAGAAAGAGAGAGAGAGAGCGAGAGTAGTGCAGAATAAACATTGTACTTTCTGGAAACCCGCGGAATGTTTAAGTTTCAAAAACTTGCCTTCATACCCGTACGCATTCCCATTCGCCTCGCACTTCCGATTCAAACATTTACGGATTCATCTAAAAATCTCTTTCGCCACATCGTCTACATGAAAACCTTGAAATTCGCCAGCGGAATAAACTCTCAAGTTCGAATTGCTTTTCACGAGAAACCAACATAACACACTAATGTAACCGACATTATTCATAAGCTTTTTAAAAATATAAATATTCACCAGAAGTGCTTGATTTATTTAATTTTTGGCAGATTAAATCTCAATTGAAATTTCATATCCTCCATACCCGCACATTGGAAAAATCTGAGCATTCCATTGAGCGAGATATTTTATTTCTTATACATTACGATATATATATATATATATATATATATATATATCGTTTATACAAGTATAACAACGCGTCAGCTGCAAACTATATATTTCATAAAAAAAAAAACTAAAAAATACGATTCAGAGGTTGAATTCTCCATTTCTTTTTCTTTTCCCATATAATCTTAACGCCACAGGATTTTTTCCGTTCCTACACCGCGCATCATAAAACGAGTTTATTTACATAAGTACGCGTGTTATATTATATACACGTATGAGTTTTATACTTGTTCAACAAGAGATCTATCGGACTGAAACGACATTATACAAACAACGTATGACAGTTTAGTATGACAGTTTTCGCGCGTTTTTGATCGTACGTCGACGTGCACAGTATAAATAATAAATAAAAAGAAAAAAAAATCCACGTTTTTTCGTGTACTACGCGTGTTGTACGCGTGGACAAAAATCAAAACGAGTGTATTATATTCGCTAGAATTATTATTATTATTGTCATTCCAAAACGTGTTTAAAACGATGTTCCGTGTACGGGTATAAACGCGTGTCTATTTATTCGTAATCGGCAATGGGGTAAAAACAAAATTTGTCATTAACGACGTTTGCACGTAGCCGCATGGTTTACAAAATCGTAATATTATATAAATCGTTATATTTCATTATTGTTATTATTTATGTTCGATCATATACCAAAACTATGTAAACGCAACGAAAATATAGACACCTACGCTAGACATATCTCTACTTAAGACTGTGTTGCTCGTATATTTTATCAAACGAATAATAATAATAATATTAGAACGTATACGAATAATTTGCATTGGCATGAAAAACATAGTACACGAATCTGTTAGCGCAACTTATAAAACCGTTCTAACAAATCGTAGTATACTCGGGCTTGTTGGAAATCATTCGATAGAATTTTGCCGACTGTGTGCTCGTCCAGAATTACACAAAAGAAAAACTCGTAAACATTTATCGAAAAATATTTATAGATCTTGTGTTAGACGATATTAGATGTAAGTCGAAATTTATTAGAAAAAGCTATAGCCTAAGCCCCCCCCCACGATTTCCGACAATGTAATGATTACTTCACTTCCGGTAAATCATAAAAATTTGATTGTTTTACGGAAGAAAGCAAATACGTTTGTAAAATATTCGGTTTCTACTATTGTTTGACCGTGAAATTGTCACTATAAACTTGTGATATGATCACATTTCGACAATAACGTCTTGCAAACGGAGTGCGAGTAGTATTTATTGGAATGGTTTTAGTGAGTTGTACTATAATTGAAACGTTAAACGTTGGGCATTTAATTTTTAATTTAATAAATTTCTTAGTTATAAAAATTCCTTTTTAAATGGTAAAAAATTCGTTACAATAATTTAAGAACAATTGTAAAGTTTTGAAAATTTTCACACGTATCAGTTAAATTATTTGCTTGAAAATCGCGTTGTTCTATACAGTAAATAAAGGAGTAAACGACAATCGTTATTATAACACTGGAAATTACGGTTTAAAACGATGATATTACTCGCAAATATAACGACGTCGTTTTTATCTTTAATGGACACGAAAAGAAAAAAAAACATTAACTAATGAAAATAAAACATATTCGAAGTGTTATGAAAAGTATGTAAAAAATTTTATAAGAGCCATGAATGCCGTTAAGAACTCGGCCGATTCCATATTATTATATTATATTACAACGATAATCAGGAAAACAGTGTTCACGTGTAAACTCACTAAGAGTATTTTGAAGTGCATTTTATTATTATTGAAAAAGTTTCTCTGTCACCCGAACGTAATATATTTTAATGTTTACATCGGTTGTAAAGCCCCTCTATTTATTGGATATAAATTCGATCGAACGTATGCATAATGAACGCGAATATGTTTTATTATTAAACGTCATTCCATTTCGCGTGTGTACCCGTTGAGAAACTCTCAATCAAATCCCGTTTTGTTTACTGCAAAGTTAGTTTTATTACGTAATTAAATATTATAAAAACGACTATAGTCGAACACGTTATTTATCGACACCCACGATTTGCGCGAAACGACTGTGCGCGTTACTAACTATAAATACCTACGCATAATATTTTTTTTTTTTTTACACAAATCAATAAATTATAATATAAAACAATATAAACTTCATTTTGATTTATAATGATAATATTGGACTTGCCAAAATTTTAATGAATTATACAAATGTCCCGTTTTCAATACCGTGTTCCCGCCGAATCGATTATTTTAAACATCGGAATAGCAATTCATATTGTAATTTTTTCTTTTTTTTTTTTTATACGACTCTATCTAAGATGGTAACAATTCACGGAGACGAAAATATTAATATTAATAATTCCAAAAGAATATAATAATAATAATAATAATAATAATAATAATAATAATAATAATATCTACTCAAACGAGAACTGCGTTAGACACCTATATTCCTTTATATTATAAAGTAAAGTAAGATAAATATAAAACATTTTCCACGCGTAAGAAGTCGAGACAAGTATAAATACTTGTAAAAATTAGCGATGGGAATGCCAGCAGCTATGGAAAGCATCATAATTCTTACGATAAACGCGGGTAATACATTTTTTTTTTTTAATAATTATTCATAAATAAAACGAGCAATTATGTATGTATATACCTTCAGTCTGAACCTTTTTATTTTTATTAATTATACTCTTTCGAAAAAGTATTTTATTTTTAAAAAAACTCACTGTTTGTCAAATTACACGACGTTTTGTTGCGCAAATCGTTATGGGAATAATCGAATCGTAAAGAATTATGTGTGTGTGTTCACTTAATAAAAAAAAAGAAAGTATTTGTGTATATCATTACGATAATGGACGTTAAGCGAATGAAAAAAAATAAAATTTGACGTTTGAATAGTTTTTCCCGACCACTGGTTTCTTATTATTATTGTAATTCGATAACCGCACGCGCTCTGAAAAACATTCTATAAATCATCATCCAAACAACGCAATGACACGTACGATTTATCGTCGTCGAGCAACTAAACGTTATTATTATTTTTTTTTTCATTTTTGCTAAACCGTATTTAAGTACTTCTCATTCTCGTGGTGATCTTCAAAAAAAAAAAAAAAAAAATGTCCGATATCATCCATTTGCCAAAATTAACGTTCTTCATATAAAAGTTCCGTCTTATTAAGTTGATCCGTGTGTACGCGCGAGACGCTTCAAATTCCGAGCAAAATAGTTTTTTTTTTCTTTGCCCGTCGTCGTTTTGTTTGAAATTTAATTACACCAACGCCGTACGTTGTTCGTAAAAAGACAACGGCGGCACCCGCAATTATTATTTTTACTTGGAAAAATCGATAAAATTCTTAGCTCGATTAAAACAACGACACAGATCCGATAACAAAGTCTCCTTTGAAGCTACTTTAAAGAAGATACGCTTCGAGAAACTGCGGACACGGCTACGCGTTACACGTTTTGTTCGAAATTTCTATCAAATATCGAATGTCGAAACGCCTTTGTTTGGATTAATGAGCTTTGCGAGAGTTTTCGGCCAAACGGTTTTTAAAAAATCGTTTTTAACGCGTTTTGTATCCGCGGAAATATTTCCGAGTCCAGTGGCGCGTTTCCGAGGGAGCGGTGAGAATGAAATTAACGAAATTCGTTCGTATTGAAATATTACATATAAAAAAAAAACAGGTATCAATTCACCAATATATAATATATGTGTGTATACAACTTTATATTATAATAATATTTATGGAAATAATTTATTTCCATAAATCCGTGGAAAAACGTTTATATGTGGTTTGACAACGTACCGTGTGTGACTCGAGCGTAGGTCGCTTCGGCTCGTTAGTCGTAGAGTAATAAAATAATTAATACTTGAGTATTTCGCCAGTGTTAACTTACAGGTTTGTATATTCATACCAGTGCTTTCATTATTAATAATAAAAAAAAATGTTCTAAAACGTACGGTTTGTTAAAATGTTATTAGCACGTGTTCTGGCGAGATTGTCGGCTAATAAAATCGTTTGAATATTATGTATACTACTATTGTATTATATTATACATTATATTATTTATGAATTTATTATTCATCGTGTTTTCGTATAAAACATATTGTGTTGTTTTTAATTTTAAACATTATAAATAGCTAAACAATTTTGACAATTTTTTTTTTTTTTTTTTGCTAATAAAAGAATAAACAAATTGCAATGAACCAGTCGGGTCGGTAATTTTCTCTCGAGCCTTGTCTTAATGTAAATAAAACAAGAAAAAGTTCGCACATAATAATTTATTAATACGGTAGTAATCATTATTGAATAATACAAATTTTGTTTTTATTTTTCTAAAAATAATATATATATATAGTAATAAAATTATATCGCTGTATGTTTACGTGCAACGAATTTGTTTTTTTTTTTACACAACATCAAAATGTAGTCAACATAACTCGTATTATTACACACGTGTGTTTTACTCGCATTCGATTATTTATTATTGGTTTTTTTTTTTCATAGTTATTTACGTTCCTCTTTTTTTCCGGTGGCCACGATACGCGCGTATCGTTTTGCTTTCCAAAACACATTTTTGATTTTATTATTATTTATTTATGCGTGACATTTAGGATATTGAAAAACGCTATTTTCTTTTGTCCCTATACACCATAACGTAATAATATCCGAATGCCGTTCTTCTGAGTTATCACATTCGTTCATTTTTACATGTACCGTATAACTCTGATCTAAATGCGCGTATATGTGAATGTATCGTTCATTCCTCTGTATTTTGTTCGCGAGTCGCTAAAAAAATTCTCGTTATTACCATTCCCTCCCGGCCAGCGTTGTCGTTTCGAAACGACTTCTTGTATATTACATTCAACTTTTCTTCGTGCGTTCTACCTACTAGTTTTTCTGTCGCATTTTACCATTTCAACCGTATATTATATTTCCTAATCGCCTAGACTCGCAACAAGATCAACTGTTATATTAATATTATTATTATTATTATTATTATTATTATTATTATTATTATTATTATTATTATTATTATTATTATTATTATTATTATTATTATTATTATTATTATTATTACAAAATAATATACGCATCTAACGCAGTTCCCGTTTGAGTAGATATTATTATTATTTTTTTTATTATTATTATTATTATAAATAAACTCGAGTATATTTGTAATCAAAACGAGTTTTATGGTAAAAAAAAAATAAATGATATTTTTCGATTAATTGTTACTGTATATATACTCACCGAGTGTGCCATTCCGAGATATTAATCGGTATAATATATTACGAGATGAATATATATATATATTTTTTTTTTTAATTTTCAATATTTACAGAATTCCCATTTTGTTGCGTAAAAATGGACCACTTGAAAAATATGTTCATATATATATATATATATATATATACATACTTAAACCTACACAGTAACACGCGTAACTAATTGTTTTTAAAACCGTCCTCATCGAAGTGTTATAAACAATCTTGACTAATTAAAATTTAATAAATTCGGGTTTTTATATATTATTATGTTCTACAGTAGGTATTTTTTACACGGATAACCTATTTTTATATCTTTTCTTGTTATCTTTTCGATCCTCACTTACTCAGCGTTATACTTGCGTTAAATTCGATAAGAATAATATAAAAATTAATTTCGTAAAATAAATATTTATGTTTTTGGACAAAACTCGAGTAAAACGACGGGAAAATAGGATAATAACAATAATAATAATAATAATAATAATAATAATAATAATAATAATAATAATAATATATAATCACATATAAAACCAATTTTTGTTTACGCGCTTTCTTAATTCGTATTTCGCGTGTTGCGTTTAATATAATAAAAGTATTTTCTTCAGTTTTATATGTTCTTTGTCGACTAGTCCATTATAATATTGTACCGCTGTAAAATTAAACCATATGATTAAAATCGATTTTTAAAGTTTAAATATAACCGAAATACTTGAAAATACACAGTAGAAATTCAATCGAATTCGTTTTCAGGCCCTAAATATACGTATTATAATAATATCGCGGTGTAAAGACGTTTCGAAAACCCTCACACTATATTATATGGATTGTGGTTTTTCTATCGTTTTGTTCCGATCTGACGTTTAAAGCAACGAAACATTTTTATTATATTTTCATAAGTATAAGCCGTTTAATTTCTGCACATATGCTAACTCTATGTATATATAGTTTATTCACGGGGAGGCAAAGTGTACTCAAATGTACTTAATACGTCAACACTTATTAAAAATCAATTTCACATCTTCTTGGTCCAAAATTATATGTTTTTGATAAGTTCCGTTAGGTCCATTAATATGTTTCCGGACATACGTATTTCACGTAAACTGTAAAGTAAAAAAATTTCACTTTATTCAAAATTTGTGAATTCGTATTGTTTTATTGCGAAATTGAGGAAAAAATCCCAGAATTCACACATGAATCTATTTAAATACCGTGTAGTATGCGATAATCGTATAAATTAATAACTAGAAAAAAAAAGCAATAGTACCATGAAAGAAAGAAGTCAAGTCCACAGGATTCAATGTCAAGTGCGTAATGTAATAATGTATGAAAAACAATTTGAAATACTTGGACAACTTGTACAGGCCGACCCTTTACAGCTTTAAAAATCTGGAATGGACGAATTCTCACGAATCAAATATCTTTTATGATAATAATTTCAAATTTCTAAATTTTTTTTTTTTTTTGGTCTGCGTGAATGTTTTTATCGTTTAGCAATGACTCCGAAGTTAATCTTTACATTCCTGCAGTAGCAAATCGTTCGTAGGTGTTATTTTATTTGACACGGTTTTCGATCGTTCCAGTGGTTTTTTCGAGCGTAAATAATAATAAACCCTAACCTAACCTACCTACGGGGAATAAATGACGAAAAACCGGTAAAAATGTTCGGCACAATCGTTTTGGTCAATTCTCATGTCATCGAGAGCTACGATGTGTTGAGTAAGCTGAATGATAATATAATAATATTTTTAACAAATATTGAAAAAGTTCGACGAGACATCCATTTACCTTTAATTTCAAGGCCTAGTTGTGATTGCCTACGTATGTAATATGGGTCAATTATATTAGTGATTCTTTTTTTTTTTAGTTATAAAAATTAAACGACAAAGATATAGAAATAAAGAAAAGACGTCATCGATGAAATTTATAATTTCGAGTTTATCCAGTTCGTTTCGATAATAATTAAATACGCGTGATTTTCTAAATGTTTTATTAAAATCAATAATTGGACGTTGACGTGTTAATAAGATTAAAGTTATAAAATTTAATTAAGTTCTTATTGTTCGTTTCATTTTTGGTTCGGTACGAACGCCATCATAAATATTTTTCATATTCGTGACGTCAATTTAACGTATTTTGATTTTTTTTTCAAATTTGGACCAATTAATTTTGAATTTTTATTGTCAAAATAGTATTTTTCTAAATAAAAAAAGAAGAGATTTTTCATAAGATCAGGTGTCAATTGGGGATCCCAGGAGAGGTTCTATTAATCTATTATTTTTGATATCAAATAAAAAAAAAATGTTTGTGTCTTCAGAACATTTCCAGGCCAGTAGTACGTTATTATTAATATCTGCTGCGAGTCAATAAATAGGTTTACGTTGTTTTTTTCTCCAAAAAATAATATTTTTGGTGTAAATAACGGTTTAAAAATAAATTTTTCAAAAATAGTCCAACGCGTTTTTTTCTTATAAATATCTACGTTGGAATAAGTAAATTATAATAAAAAAAAAATAAACGCTCGAAAGTGTTTCTTATTGAAAATATACTACTCGCGTGATTAATAAAATTATTTGCGTATAAGAATTAGAATTAAAAAGAATTTCTTGAATAAGACCGAGTGTATTAAAAATTATTGAACGGGCTCAGACGTAAACCAACGGATTTCATGTCATAAAAAGAACGTTGAAAAATCAGCAAATTAATTATAATAAATTATTGACGATTGAAAAAGGAAAAAAAAAACAGAAAATTTCCTGGAGCCGTGTCAACAGCAGTGTTTTGACGTAACACACGCATTGTTAGTGCATGTACCGAAAAAAAAGAAAAATTTACGAAAAAGATTTCGAAAAACTAATTTAAATTTTTACTCGGTTTAAAAAAAAATTTATTCGAAAAGTAATATTATAATTCTGACGGCGTGAAACCACGTAATAGACATTATTCGCATATTGAAGTGTGTGCAATATAATAAAATAATATATGAACCCGGGGACAAGACCGGGTCACCGGTCACTGCAATACAAAACCGGAATATAATAATTTATTTGTTTGTTTTTTTATAACGTTGTAATTATTATTATTATTATCATCAAAGCGTGTATTGTGCAAATGTTACGCGAGTATTTTTTATACGGTTATTTATATGTTTAAACAATATTATTATAATATTATTGTACGACCGCGTACGCAGACTCCGCGGGACGTTAATTGATTATTTCATTTTTTTATCCGTATACATAAATCCGATACGCTGCAGTGTTATACCGTTTGAATAATTTTAGAACAAGTTTCTCGAATTCGAGAGCTTATACACCGTTTTGGAAATAACGATTTCGTAGTGTTTATTTTACTACTGTCAGGGTAAATTCGCGTATTAATCGTAGGTAAATACGTCGTAAATCATATTATAATAATAATAATATTATTATTGCGATAAATACAATATCTCCGAATATAGAAAAAAATATGTAGAGAATATCGATGGAATTGTACAAATATATCGTTTATGTTGTCTAAACGAGATGTGCAAAAGAAACGGAATATTATTACATATTTATCGCGTTGTTATGTACGTTTTTGTTTCGTTTTATGAAAGGCAAAAACTGGAATTGAGATTTCCTGTTATAATGATATTACGTTTAGAGTGTTCCGTTTGTTGTAAACACAGTTGGCCTAAATTTAACCTAACTCCTCTCCGTCCACCTATCATCGGATTTAATTATTTCATAATAATTTACGTTAAAAACGTGTAATTTTCTTTTTACGCCGTAATGTTTGAAAACGGAATTCGAATAAGATTTCAACAATTACCGATTTATATTCAAATTTCGACTTTATATAAAGTTTAAACACCGATTTTATTACTTTTCGCTTTCCACCCCTCCTCCCCCCCGTTTTCAATCGTTACCATTCGTTTGTTGAGCCGCGTTTAACGGTGCGTGCCTCCAGAGCCGACAACATTTTGCCAACCAACACGAGAGCGAAAAAATTATATTTATAATTTTTCCAATATTTTATATATCCCTCTGTATTTATCCAAATAAATAACATGTTTTATAAAATATTAATATAAAAAAAAATAAAATTATCACTTTTAATATAGTTGAACATAAGAGTGATAATACATTATATTAGTTAACCGCGGTAAAATCATTCGGTAAAGATCGTCTAAAAATGACACGAAAATTAAAGAACGCACGCCGAATTCAAATTCAGACACATGCTAAGTCAGTACGCGATTTATTCCATAAACGCACGGTTTTATCAGGCGTTTTTTGGCGCGTCCGCTCCAAGTGCTTGCGAAACAACGTAAAGGACGGTTCTATTAAGCCGCGTTTGCACGGTTCACTCTTCTGGACGATCATTTTACATGAATCGTTCACAGTGAAACATTTAAAAATTGAAACAAACTGTTTATACGGTTTACTATAGACGATCACACATGTCAACGTGTTATTTTGTCATTTTTATATCATGATTATATATTGTATTATTGGTTTTTTTTTTTTTAATTTGAGCTGTGTTCCACAGACATTGTCAGATCTTTCCATTGAATTTAGTATTTTTTTTTTCTTTCGTATGACAATTCAGTATTAAATTAGAGTATGGTCGTCTTTCCATCTAAAAACCGTTGCACTTGTAAATTGGTATTCGTTTTTTTTCTCTCTCCCGAGTTTGATAGCCGTTTTAATACGATATCGATAAAAAAAAAACACCCAGAAAAAAAATCTGCGATTTCCGTTCGCTTAAATTACTATGTAAGAAAATAAAAATATTTTATCTCGGGAAGTTCTATACGGCAGAACTTTCGATAAATAATACGTTGGTAGTGTACTTCATCCGAAAACCACAGCGTTAACACGACTTTACATAATTTGTAGCGTATTACAAATATATACGAATGCGCACACGCGCCGTATGGAAAATGTTTTTGGAAGTTTTTCGTTTCGCGTCGACTTAACTTAGGCATAGCGAACACCGAAGTGTATTTCTGATTACAATCGGAGCTACGCGGAATTTATGTTTAAACTTTGAATTGTAATTATTTTATTGTTACGATATAACACGCGTTCGTGTGTTAACATTTTCCAGTTATATATTTCTGCATAAATTTTTTTTTTTTTTTTTGTTTCCCCCAAAGACGATACGAACACTCGGCATATAGGAACGACGTTAATTTATAACTGAATTTTAAATTACGGTTTTGATCGATATGAATATGTATATTTTTAATCGAATTCGGTACTTTTTTTTTCATAACAGTGTATTATTATGATGTGATGATAAAGAGAGAAAAAACTCGACGCTATCGCGCAAATATACAGTCCAGTTTAACGTATCTTAAATAACGGCTATAATTTCCCGACGATCGAGAAACTGTGTACATTTTATTTTTTATTTTCACACCTAAAAACTTAACGATCACTTCGTATATGAATCGAATCGATTTCCGAAAATTAATCGAAATCATTAAATTTTTTTTTGCGATAATAGATTTTTGATATTTTAACGAAAATTATAATAATAAGAACGTGGCAATTTTTTATTTTTACGTTTTTTCAACATTTGTTCTGATACAATTCTAGAAAATAAAAGTGAAACGTTTAATCAAAAATATTTTCCCATAACAACGTAGGGAAAAAGAGCTGTTGATGATATCAAATCTTTTCTCAAAAATAAATTCGATTCGTTCGAAATGGTAGGAATTTATCGTTCGGCTTTTTTATGTGTTGTATAAATCGTGACGTTATACGCGTAAAATTGTTTAGGAAATGAGAAAATACGATTTCTTCTAGAGGAATTTTTAGAGTTTTTTTTTTATGTGTAAGCGCGTATGTATACGCGATGAATAAATGACTATTATTATGAGGGTGTCACATGTGCGTGCACGTGTCGATATTAATTCGAAAACGTTTAACAATTTTATGCTCGTATATTATATTTTTCACTCGCACAAACACTCATTTAAATCGAAATCGGAAAGTTTATAGAAAATACACATTTGACGAGTAATTTTTTTTTTTTATAGAGATTTATAAAATCGTTTGCATTGAAGATCTGAATATGAAAATAAAAAATAAAATCTAATGTATTTAATAATTTCACTGAATTTTGGATGCGATGCATCGCTAGTAGTTATTCTTACACAATAAATAATCACACGTTTTTACTAAAAAAATATTGTTTCCCACTTTCTCTCTCCTAAAATAAAAAATGAAAAAAATTATTGCGTTTCTTTTTTAATTTTCTCATTAATATTAATATTAAAGGGATTGGAAACGGTGTATTATTTTTACCGTTTTAGACCTAAAAGCTAGACAAAAATTCGACTACTTAGAGAGAACCAAATTAAATTCTGAAAAAAGATTTGAATTATCAGCCTCTTTTCCAAGTTATGCAAGAAGTCGATTTTTTATTAAATGTTTCGTTATTTTTTAAATTTACTAATGACGAAAGTAAAAAAAAAATTAGAAATTTAAAACAAATTAAAAAAAATAATGAAACATTTAATGAAAAATCGACTTCCACATAACCTAGAAAAGAGGCTAATGAATTCAAATCTTTTTTCAGTATTTAATTTGGTTCTCACTAAGTAGTCGAATTTTTATCTAGCCTTTAGGTCTAAAATAGTACAAATAACACACCGTTTCCAATAATCCCATTAATAAATAAAATAAGACATTATATTATATATTTACATCTAAGGAAAATGTCGTCGATTTTTTCGGCGGTATACACTGTTTTTTTTTTTTTTTAATAAACTGCACCCGTTTATTTATATTATAATGCGTAAAATAAAATATATACACTCGCGTGTAGACATATTATATAGGACGTAAAACGAACGTTGCAATTATTGTAATTTGCGGATAAGATGCTGTATATAGATAATCCCGGTTGATTTATATAATAATGGACGAGACGACGAATGTGATGGTCGGGAGCTTCGGAACAGAGGCGTGTATTTCAGAATATATAATATACAAGGTGTCGCTGAATGATTTATACTATAGACTACGCGTCTAGTAAATAATAAAAGAAGATTTTTTTAAATTCCACGACGTTTTTGAATTATTTTATTAGTTAAATACGACCGACTTTGAAAATTATATATATATATTTTTTTTTTTTTTAATTAAGAAATTTAAAAAAAAATTTGATTTTTTTTTAATTTACTTCGGTAAGGAAACCAAAAAGAGTTTATTTTTGTGATAAATTTAACAGGACGAAAAAATCGTATTCGTTTACCGAATAAATTAATATAATATCGCGCTTTTGTTCGTTGATGTCGTTTAAATATCTGTAGCACCGCAATTTGTATATACTGTAATATTAATGTTCAAAAAAGAAAAAATATCTAAATATATTGGTATAGTTGTCTATTCAATCACAGATCAACAGACGTTTATCATCTTCTGCTTGTAGGACATCCCTCGCATTGCGTTGACCGCGAATTTCATTTTGCGCATATACCGAAAAATGATTGAAACACGTATTGGTATTCAATAATTATTGGATAAATAAATTATATGTATAAATCGCTATATTTCGATGAAATTAGAAATTTGAGCTATAGGATTTTTCTCGTAAATCTCTTTGAACCACAATATGGATAATTTCGAATCTAGGCGAATATAATTTATAAAAATTGTGATAATCATCTATAGTCCGTTGCTTGACTACGTAATAATTTTTGAAAAACGGAATTCGACTCGCGGAGAAATTATATTATAAAATAATCTTGAGACACCCTGTGTCGCATAGATTGTAAGAATGGACAAGCCGCGCGGATGGAGATTTAACTCGGGGTTAAATCATAGGCGCCCGCAGAAACATTTCTAGGGGGGGGGCAATCGTTTAACATATAATATATATACATTGGTTAGGTAAAATAAATTTCAATTTAAAATCGAAATATACTAATATTAACATATTATATAATACAATATTACCAAAATGCCAGGGGGGGGGCAAATGCCCCATCTTGCCCCCCCTTGCGGGCGCCTATGGGTTAAATAGAGGCAAACAAATTGTGTCGTCGGCAAAGGCTTTAAACCGAACACGCCTGCTTGATTCATGGCGGCACTTACGTCGACGCGAATAGGAAATATTATGATAAATCGACTTCAGAGACTTCATATATTCACGTTGTATATACTTATATATAATGTATAAATATTTATATATATATATACGGAGTGATTATCGAAATTCTCAGTCCGATTTCATATGATTATATATGTGAAAAACGATAAGACTCTTGAACCGAATTGATATATGGTCTGCAAAATAATCGAATCATAATAAGATTTGTTCTTCCTCCCCCCCCCCTCATCACTACCACCAATATTTCAGTGCTGAATAAAAACTTTTTATCCGATGATTGGTGGTTTGTGTATTTCTAAAGTTCATGCAATTATGTCAATAATATAATGTTGTCTCGCCTATCTGCTATACGTCAATATTGTCTATGCAAACACGCATATTTTTTTACATTTTTTTTTTTTAATATACAAATAGCTATGTTTTCGTAACTTTTCTCACGATTAGCGAAAAAAAAAAATTAAAACTAACCCAAAATAACAACAAATGACCTTAAAATGCCAAAAATTACCATAAGAGTGTAACAAAATGAAATAAATTAGAATGGAATTTTTTAAAACACTTAGCTAAGAAAGCAACGTTTAAAAAGTTAAAGACGTTGGAAAAAATAAAAAAATGTCATCTACATCCGAACGGATGGCTCTCAAGTTCCTCATGTGAGCAAATTGTGGATATTCAACAGCAATGTACGCGCTCGGTGTGCTTTTTTTGTTCGCCTCATTTTTACAGGAAATCAATGTGTATGCCGCGCAGATTGCTTGGTAATATCGAAACCCGTGGATATGGATTATGACCAGGGATGATCGAGCTCAAGTGATTTGTGATTATCTTTGTGTTGATTCCTTGCTGCGTTTGCTCAGTATGACCGCTTAGTCATCTCGCCATCATATATCGAAATTGTAAATATTTCAGACGATAGGTGATCTTGTTGAAGAACTTCTAATTTCTATATAGACTCTAATCGTCGTAGTTTAACCGCTTCATCAGTTATAAAACCTAACATCGGTATACAAAGTATAAAGAATTTAAAGATATTATAATATTTCACTGCTCATAAAATCGAACGGATATACGCGTCTCTTGGCTATTATTATTATTATTATTATTATTATTATATTATAAGTAACACGTCTATTGTGGTACATTATTGTAAACGTGTTTGCCATTATAAACGTTGTACAAGAAATAAATACGTAAAATTGGAGAACAAAGGGTTAAATAACGGTGACGTTGAATAATGAATATGTACACTGAGTAATTTAATGTTTGTTCGACGAATGTATTACGTTTATATGTGTATGTAAATTATTGTGCACTGTATTTAACGGAAAATACGGTCAAAATTAATTGTTAAATTATTATGGAAATCGTGGTATCAGATATACCGAATGACGGGTAACGCGCGCGCGGGGGGGGAGGGGAAAGACATTTCCAAATAAACGAACATCGTCAAATCATTGTTGTTGTTATTAATGACAAATTTGTAATGTATAAATCGTGACTGGCTCTATTAGCTGCGCATTTAAATCACACAATTCGCTAATAATAAAACACAATAAACTAATACAAAACAATCGTATCTAAATTTAACATCGTTCATCCGAAGATACTGTAATATTGTAAATCATTAACGCCATTAAGTATATGATAATAATTTGTTTCATTCACTCAAAACGTTCGATGTCTCTTATTTAAGAAAAAAATTACCTTATTTTCACTTAACCTATTTAATTCGACTTTCCTAACACCTAATCTAATCTAATCTTTACTTATTTTTTTTTCACGTCCGTCATGAACCTCGTTGTACACATACCTCTCATAGTTTAACGCTCCTTAGCGCATGCTCCCTATATCGAGTTGTTGTCATCCTTTTACACATTTTTCCAGGCGTCGCATACATTATCTCTGTATCGTGTTACAGCGTTCGGTTGTCTGAAGTTTTCCAGTGTTGTGAAAAGCCCGTTAAGACTAATGTAGTATTGTACAGAGATTCATTTAACCGTTTCTCACGTCGTTCCTCTCTCCCACATCTTGTATGAATCTTCTTACACATTTGTTCCCGTGTCTTATCTTTCCATTCATGTCCGAATCAGTTTGCTTTTAGCTTACTCTCTATGTGACGTCCACTAGTAACGTGACCAATTAAGTGTTAGATTAGGTAACATAACGGTTAACCGTATTATACGCGGCAGAACTGATAATCGCTGTTTTTTTTCTGATCCTTTTTACTGGGCAGGCGTGGACGTAAAACCTTCAGATGTGGACAGCCTGCCATACAGTACGCTTTTGTACGGGAACGGGCCCGGGCACAGCGCCGAGCACCGACTGGTGCCGATGGTGAACGCGACGGACGCTGAGATACACAACCGGTTGCACAGTGCCGCGGTGCCGCGACAGTGGGCCACGCACGGCGGCGAGGACGTGCCCGTGTACGCGGTTGGACCGCGGGGCATCACCCAAGCGCTGTTTTCCGGCACTTTCGACCAATCGTATGTGCCGCACGCCATCGCCTACGTGGCCTGTTTGGCCGAGCACGCCAAACGGTGTCAGCTAGAGGACGAAATCGCGGTCAACCGAAGCAGGACCGCCGTCGGCAAGTCGACCGTCCTCGGAGCCGGCGGACTCTCGTCTCAGGTAAGGAGTTTAGTAATTTGCAAATCACAGAAATTTAACGAAAACTGCAGCAATCCAAAACGGACGCAAGCATAAATCACTTGCAATTGAAACGCTACGGTTTGAAAGGAATTAAATTTTTTAAAACGTATAAGTCCGGGTAATGTATGGTTTGGATTGTTCTGTGTTTCGTCAATCAAAATTTGTAACTCAATTTTGTCTTGGAAAAATTATCCCGAATAAATGGTAGTCGACGGTGTAGGAGCGTGCTCTGATATTGCATACTAGAGATAATACTGTTATTATCGGTTATTCGTTCGGATACGTTTTTATATTTAACAGCAGAAAATCACTGAAATTCAATATATAACGGACAATTTTGAGATGTAACATTTTTTTTTTTTTTTGTTATATGTATAGTAGATATTCACTGTCGGAAAGGATATTGGTTGAAAGAAACGAAATGAAACCAAAACATTCATTAAAAATGGAAATAAATACGGGAACTAAATGATAATATTTGAAATCGAAATCATATGAGTACTGAAAACCGACATCGTAAAAAATTGAAAACAAAAAGAGGAAAAAATTTAAAAAAAAACTTGTATCTTTGTAACGTGATTTCAAGCTCTCTTTAGTATAAATGAAAAACAAAAAATAATATATTTCAATTTGAGCTTTTCAAGCCCTTCGAGTGATTTACGTCGATAGCTTAAGATAATTAGAAGTTTTTAACTATAAAATAGCGAATCCGTCAAGACTATTCGATCGTGGTGCGACACAGAACAGTTGCTGGCAGAACCTGTTGTCACTTTAATGCGAAAGGCGTTATTCGTGTTGTCTGTGTAATATTTTATAATTCCGATTAATGTTGTAATACGGATTGAATAATGCGTTTAAAACCTAAAGTCGTTAAATCATCAAAGTTTTCCCTGCCGCAAATCTGCATCGGGATTATAAAGCCGTTTTTATTTAATAACGCGTGCTACACCGTAAGTTTTATGCTCGTAAGAATTATTTATGGTATCCACACAGTAGTAGTTATAATACACGGGCGCGCTGGGAAGGCTTTATAACAATCGGCTTATATTAGGCGCGTGCGTCGATTGCGTAAAACAAATTTTTACAAAGAGAAATCGACAGGAACACGTATTTTGCTTTTAATTTCAATTAACTAACCGACATCCAATAAAAGTCGTTCAATAATCATAAACATAAAAAAAAGATAAAAAAGTTAAAAAATATGAAATGTCTATAAAGAAAAATTGTGACAAATGATTTTCAATATTATTTTTAATATAGTTGAAATAACGTACGCCTGACGTAAACTGACAAGAATGAAAAACAAAAATTAACTTTTTTTATGAATTAAATACCTTAAAATCTACAATTTGCAATAAATAAAAGAAAATTTTTGAAAATTTATTTTCCCTGATATAATATAAAGTTACCTATTTCAAGTTACGCTTCAAGTTTCTAAAGCCATCAGTTGAAAAATTATGAATAAATAACACGATAATCGATTTCGAAGACATCGCGTTTTTATATAATAATTTTTGAGTTTTTTCTTGTGCGTTTTTTTATTTTTTTTTTTTTTGAAAAAAATCGAAAAATATCAACTAGATGGGCTTTTCTACCACAAACAATGTATAGATGATAAGAGCACTCCTTTTAGTAGGATATTTAAATAAAAAATACATCATTTGTAAATTCAATACATTCCTCACTCAGCTCACAATCAAAAATTCAATATATTCCCCTCTGTCCCGATCGTGATTTTTCAAAACCACGTCGAAAATTGTTTTCTTGTTTTTCGTCACAATACCCGACGTTTCTGCGACGTTAATAATTGTATCAGAATGTCACGGACTACGTTGGATTCAAGAGAGAATAATTTCATTCATTTTCCGACTTTTCGTCGGATACGACTTATCCTTGTCCACACGCGATTTCATCTGCGTTGTCAAACGCCAGATCGATTCGGATTTGCTACATAATAAGTACCGACTGTTTTTCTCATCCAAACGAGAGGTTTTTCTTCTTGATAATCAATTCGGAAGTTTCAAAGACCTCACTCGAATATCTATAAAATATGATTTTTCGTCGTACACTAAACAATATTAAGTTAAATAATGTTTAATAATATTATGTCCACATGCTCCGATGGATTCTTTCTTTTTGCCGAATATGCTTTTTTTCTGATGCAAAATAATAATAATAATTTTTTTCTAAAAGCAAAACTAAAAACAAATGAATAATAAAAAGGGCGTATACTATTTTTGTATATTTTTTCACTGGAGGGAACTGACAATTTTAAAAATGCTTTGAAAAACAGTGATTATCAAATATATACTTTGAAATAAGAAACATAAAGTACTCGTGTTTACAAAAAAAAAAAGTTATGGTATTTTCACATTTCATTTCGTCTGTTATAAGTTTTAAGAATATCAAACTAAAATACACTTGAAAACTTATTCGAGAATGTTTTATATTATATACACTAATAATAATAATAATAATAATAATAATAATAATAATAATAATAATAATAATAATAATAATAATAATAATACACTGTAAACACTAAAAAAAAAGAAAAAATAATACACTTATTTATTTATACGTATTTCGGCAACTATGTTCATCATCTTCAACGCGAACCAACTCCTATTAAACCGTTAGACACACATGCAATTATCCAGTTTATATTTCCGATGACGTCACCACAAAACGGCCGTGTCGATTGGTCGAGAGTCAACGACCGCGCCCACCGCGAATCTACGCTGCCGCCATCTGGTTTACGTTCAATTAATTTTAATAATGAATTTCGTAATCGACTTTAAGTGCCTGTTTAACAAGTTATACCTCGTAAGTTCTCTAAATTTTTAGTCAAGATTAATTATTAAAATATTAAAAATTTTATATTCTAATAAAATAGTAGACTGTAGCTTTTTTCATTTATTTAACTCATACGGATAGATAAAACGGTTAATTTAACATTTTTTTTTTTATAAGTCAGATCTAACCGTTGGTCTTATATTATTATAACTTTAAAGCTCGGCTATATTTTTAAAAATCCAAAAACTATATAAGCTGCAGTTCTCAATACCGTTAATAATCCTGTATTCTGCAGGACACGATATATAAAATATCTCGCACTGTACGTATTACGCTGTGTTCTTGTTTATTAATTTAAAATTCAAGTCAGAACGACGAAGCAATAAAATAATAAGAAAAAAAAGAAGGATTTCAAGAGCAATAAAAATTCTCCACGTGTGTTTCGAACGTGAGCTTAAACGATCAGAAAACATATAGTGGACCACACTATAATATGTGGTAAATATTTGTGTTTTCAAATATTACAAATATTACCAGTGTGATTTTCCCTTCGCATCTTGTATAGTTTTTTCGGCTTTCGAAAAAATATTAATTATATATTTTATTTTTGAAACGAAAACAAAAATTTCCAATGACTCTTTGGATTGACCAACGCTGTTCTTAGTAACTATATGGAGGAAAAACACAACATTTAAAGACCTTATCCAATGAGTCGCCGAAGTCTTGTAAACAATCTTAGAAACCATTTGATACACATGCAATATAACTGTCGAGAATGTTCGAATTACGAATTTTTAATACCTACAGAAAATCACACCGTATTTATATAGCCAAATTCAGTGGGTTTAAACGAAAAATCAATAATAAATTTGTGATATTTCTAGTGTTTTATAAGCGCTTAGAATTCGTTAAAAAAAACAACGAAAACATTCTCAAAAAACCTAATCTCCAAAAGTTTTCGATCGTCTCAAGTAAACATATATATATATATATAAACGATTCCGATATCTTCCGCACTTTCACGTTTTCGTGTACGAATTATGTCCGTAATAATTTTTTTTCTAAAGAGACAAAAAAAAATTTATTAGTTTAACAATAATGTGTGTGTTTTCTTTTTTAAAACTCATCGCGAAGGCAATAAAAAAGCATTCCGAAAGTTTCATATATAATCTCTCTATTACTGAACGTTGGACACAGATGGTACTTTTGAAAAACTTCTAAACCAAATCGGCTCACAAATTGTTTTTTATAATACCAGGCAAATGTCGTAATAATAGTATTCGGATTTAATAATAATAATAATAATAATAGATAGATATAATAAAATACGAGTATAAATAATTCTCAACGAACTCGTACGTTTTTGTGGGCTCGCAGATGTTTTTCTTTAAACGTTTCAAATGTTAAGTTTCTAAAGGTGAGTATAGCAAATTGATTAATATATGAATTAATTCTGATGACCAGGGATGGACCTCGACTAATTAGAATGTAAGAAGTAATTTATTAACTTGATTATTTGTTACAAGATGTTATTTCTAAAGAAAACTCAAAGGCGTTCATTTAAACAATCAATAAATGTTATTGTCGAAAGTCAGTTTAAGGAAATATTACCTAACACGTGTATTGGAGGTTACGGTAAAAACGAAACAATAATGCAGTGCAGACAAGCAAATTTTACAGAATTACATATTATTTTTCTTTTTTTCTTTTACCGTAATACGCGATTGAATTTGTATTCCGATAATTAATAATTATTTCGATCGTAAATATAATTTCTTTTCTCTATAGTATATGTCATATCTATTATTTCAACTCTTGATTGAAAAAAAAAAGTTGCATAACTTATAGAAAATCATAAAAGTGCCTTGAATTTATAAATCAGTTTTTCCACCGTCCCGGTTCACATCGTACATAATAATATTGTTAATGAAATTATTGCATAAATTATTATTTTCCCGTCATAAATACTTATAAATGATTAATATTCGACGGCACGAATTTATCAAATTCGAAATATTCGAATAAAAATTATAGTGTGATATATTATATTAACGAACCCTTTCAAACTTTCAGCCATTTTGTTACGTCGTGAAAAATACGGCACATTTATTACTATTATTATTATTATTATTATTATTATTATTATTATTATTATTATTATTATTATTATTATTATTATTATTATTATTACTATTATTATTATTATTATTATTATTATTATTATTATTATTATTATTATTATTATTATTATTATTATTATTATTATTATTATTATTATTATTATTATTATTATTATTATTATTATTATTATTATTATTATTATTGTTATTATTCATTTTTATAGTGTTAATTTGAAGATTGAAAATGTTTTCAAAGAAACAAAGGAATTTCTCTTGTCATTATAAAACAAAAAATACATAACACGAAACACGTATTAACGTAATAAACGGCCCCAACGATATAAATTTTTTTTGTTATCGCTCAGAGTACAAATGGTTGTGAATAAAATATTGCTATACACTACGCGTTTGTTTTAAATACTTTTTATTAGAATTTTAACGCTTAAGTGAAAACATTTTTGGCGCATTTCTCGCGACAATAAAAAAAAAAACTGTTGTAACATTGTCGAATCAATGATATCAAAATATCTCGCGCACACTTTGGCTTAAATATATTACATACATACGTACGCAAGATCTATTGGTATGCGTTTACGATAAAGAATACATAACGATTTGATCAATTTTTATCGGAACATTTCAAAAAAATTAATTATATTGTAACGTTTGAAGTTTTCGTTCAAAATCTACCATTAGAATATTGTTTTCATTTTGTCTCATTTTCCATGACAATATTTATTGTTTGCGCTCGATTGTTATATAGATCCCCCTGCAGTGTACAGTGGCGTGACTAAAAATTTGATATCAATTTTTTTGGTCCTTCGTCTATTCAAAACTCTTATCGATTCGTTTTGCAAAATTTAAGTTTCGTTAAATATGTATTTTTTTTTTCAAACACATAAACATTGCTGAAAAAACGTAACAATTTGTCCGGAAATGATGGCATTACTATATAGTGTATTAGTATATAGTGTATAATAGTATGGTATATAAATTGCAAAAGAGGAATTTAGTATAAAACGAAATTGTCGCGCGGTATTTAAATTTTTAAATATTAAGATTACATCGATGACATATTAGTTAGTATTGATCATTTTAACAACGGCCGATCACTCTGCATCAATGGTTCATTTTAGACTTTGTCGAGACGAGAGATATTGTCACGCGTTTCTATACATCCCCCCATCCGCCACCACGAACACATAAGTGACGCGTATTAATCAATGTCGACAAAACTGAACAATATATTTATGTGAATAAATTGTATTGAAAGTATTATTTATGATCACTATAAACCAGATTATTTGTCATTGTGGAAAAAAAAGAACACATTCTACCCCCCTTCCCACACTTCCTCACTCCTCGTCGCCTATTCTGTTTTTGCAATTCAAATTACCTCTATATAGATATATACCTATATTTCGCAAAAATGTAAATAACCTAACATTTATTTTGTTAACATTGACCTTTGAGTGAACATGTATATTATTCGCTGCAGCGAACGAAGATACTCCAATGTAATGACAACTCGCGATTTCTCTTGATGTATAATATTATTATAATACGAGACGCGTTCGCCTTCGTACATAAATAACCTCCACCGACAATGAAATATTTGTTTGTTTTTTTACCTCTGAGATGACTTCGCTATTTCTGTATCGTATAGGTAATGAAAAAAAATTATTATTATTATTATGTTATTTGTATAATAATCAAATAATTATTATTATATTCATGCGTGTATCATTCTTGTATATTGTGTAGCCAATCATCTACTCATATATTTGATACGCCTCGCAGACCATGAGCCATTTGAAATGCGAAGGAATTCCAGATTGAGTGTAATCGAGAGGAAAGTTATGAGAAGAAAATATACGGTCTATGTGTCGACACCCTAAACCAAGGGCGCGGAGAAAAAAAATATAACGAAGAATTAACAGATGACACTACGAATAGTTCGATTCGTTTTCGAATCGAGCGACATAGCTGTTTTTCTAGTCGATTTCCAAGAGTTTCTTTGAAATATCAATATATTTTACGACGAGTAACGGATAGGTTTTGAAAGAAAAATAAAAATCTTAAATCACTTTCGAGGACGTACACTCGTATCTGACGTTTTAAACGTGATTCTTGTAACATATTTATATGCAAAACACAATCATATTGCGTACGACTGATGTTTGATAAAACGTTCATCCCATCGTTTGAAATAAACACGGACCAAAAAAAAAAAAGGCTTATCGGGATATTTGCCTCTCTCTCTCACTCCAAAATCAACTGTAGTCCTTCAAAAATTTATAAACTTTTCAATCATTCCGATCGAATTAATAATCGATTTCAGAAATTAAAAATAAAATATTCGCACGAAATTCGGTGTGCGGTTTCAATTAGAAAAAAAAATATCAAACGGTTTAACGCGATTATATGGTTATATTCTTGTTTATATAATAATCTCTGTGGCTCGTTTTAAGAAATAAAAATTGAAATTGCGCCTGTATAAGGAATATTTCCTCTGAACGGGACGAAGTAAACGTACGTACGAAATGGCCTATACGTATACGTATTTGAGTAAACCGCGGTTATTTCCTTGGAAAGGCTGTGATAGTATAAGACCTGTACAGTACCGGGTCAATGACATTGATACGGCATAAAGAAAGATCACTGCCGTATGCAGAGTGGGCTACGTGCAATCATCCACCCCCAGATAATCATCTCAGGAACATTAAAATCTACTCCTCTACCTTGGCTGCCAGTTTTTGTAAATATTCCTCCTCCCCATATCAGGCGAGAAGGCTTCTTAAGGAGAGAGTAGGAGAAATACATCAAAACACCTGCCCTAACTAATATATGATGATATAAAAAATCTGCTACCAATGAAACTGAAATCACGAAATCCTGGCTGGCCGGATAATTCCAGCACATACCATACCATCAAGGAACGATGGAAAAATGAATAGAATACGAAAAGGCCTTATAGTTATGAACTTGTCCAAATACCGGATTTGAAGCTTCCAGGATTTAATATTCCAAGAAGAGAGTGGTCGAGACTTAACCGCTTTCGCTGCGGACAAGGATGATCCAACCACCTGATGAACAAGTGAAACCTGACAGACTCAGAATTATGCGAAGCTGACGGAATGATCCAGACAATGAAACATCTTGTTGAAGAATGCTCGACACACCATTTTCCAGGAGGTATGAAAAGCCTGCATGCATTAAAAGGGGACGCTATAGTTGGCTGGCCGAATTGGAAAAAGAAGTGTGCTTCTTATTATTTACTATATTTGTCTAGTTATTATTTGCTATAATAATCATATTTTATAATTGTTGTCACTTAAATCTTTAGTTTATACATGTTAGTGTTTGTTAAATATTATGTTATTACTTGGATAATACCATACGAATAAATAAAAGTAAACTGCGGTTACGCACTTCGTGACACGTATTAAACTCTACGATGATTTCTGGTTGTGCGATTCAAAAACCATCCGGGGATCAGTACGATTGATTATCATCGCGTTTCCCTATGACTTCTCGTTGAAAACCGCCGGTGTGGGTGGATCTAATAAAGTGCAGACACCGAAATGATTCTCGTTTGTCGGTACGGAAACGAAATTCCACTTTTCACATTACGCCTTAACGTAACTCTCTCACGTATCGTCTACTATAAAATATAAATGTATTGTTTAGTAGAATAATGTTTACGTGAGAAAATTACTTCGTACGTTTATGAAACAACCCAGTTAATTCGATTCCAAAACACTAATAATATAATTAGCGATTCCCTGAGAGGCGTTTTATCGTCAGCGTTTATGAAAAATAAAGTAAATTATTTGGAGGGTGGGGGAGAACGCAGTTTGAATTAGTTACTTTCACGAGGATTATATCGAATTAGTTCGAAAAAAAAAAATCAAAACATCGGAACGAAGAGCAGTTGTGACCTAAAGACCTCCATTGACATATCTCTCTCCTCTATCTGTTAAAATTTAATACCGGCCATAGTAATCAAATAATAAACAAACTAAAAAAAAATACATAGAGAAATCTTGTAAATATTTTTATTTTTTTATTACATTCCGTCACGTCACCTGAATTTTTTTTTTTTTTTTGCCACGTCAAATTACAACAGGTGATCAATAAGAATATAAACATACGGATATTCGAGATGAAAACTTCTATAGAAATAATTTCGCTTTGGATAAGCTAAATTGAACTCGGAATTTTATTTACTGAAAAAGCCGAAACTCGATACATTACACAGGTATATTGTCGAATTCCAATCGACACACCAGCACGATAAACGCCATAAACTGTTTATAATAATTAATTCGTAATAAATTTTCGTAATAATATATCATCGAACGACAAAAAAATAAAAGGAAATAATTTGGAAACGGAATTTAAAAAACCAAAACGAATACTGTATTGACATTTAATATATCGATTTGACGATGTCAAACATAATATTTTAAGAAGTTTTTATAATTAAAACCGTAACATATATATATATATATATATATATATATATATGTGTGTGTTTGTGTGTGTGTGTGTGTGTGTGTTCAAAATCAATTTTCGACCGCTAAATGAAAGAGAACGAATTATATAAATACATACCGGCAATCACAAAAATTCTATTCGAAATAATATTGAAGAAAACCGATTATCGAAATGGAAAAATTCTCATTCTCGTTAAAATTTTCATTCGATTAAAGCTCCGCTTATAGTGATTTATAAGACATTTTACATAAATATAATAACATAATATATGGTTTCGTTGTATAAGGTTACACTAAGCCTAACCTAACTTAACAGAATGCACGTGAATTACACGGTCGGACGAATTTAAATTAGATAACGATTTTTTTTCTTTTTTCTCGGTTATCTTTTTTCCCAAAGATATTTTTTAATAACTTTGAAATTCAACTCGTGTAAATAATTCAATTAATTTTTTTCACCTAACTACGTGCCCAACACACATATTATATATCGCGTAATTATTTGTGATTGCGTAAAGCACAGAATAAGACCAATCAACCACATTGCTTTTGAATGTCTAATCCACTCCTGTAAAGGACCAAAAATCGATTGTCTCACAGCCACATTTATTTAATGGCTATCTAGAGCTCAAACTCTAATAATTCGGAATATATTGATTTTTTACCTTAATTATAATATTACTATTAATTTTATTTTATTATTTTTCACGTTAATTTATTGCGTGTCATCAGTCACCACAAACCATACGCTTAATAAATGTAAAATTATTATTCATACATTAGGTGGGACTCGTTTCATATTTTTTAACATATATACATTGCAAATATACGTGTAATTATCTATTTACTGTACGACGTATCGAATAACGCAAAAACTTTTAACACAAAATTATTTACATTATTGACTTTTTCGGGAAACGTTAAGGAAAATATAAAACAACGTTTTTAAAAATATAAAGTCTTATTTGTCTCGAAACGTTTTACTTTTAAATATGTGTGTGTGTGTGTGTGTGTGTGTGTGTGTAATTTCGAAAACGTGTCAAAATCAATATATTATATATAATATATAATACGTATATATATATACTCGTATATATATATAATATATATCAATATATAATACGTATTAAACGCCAAAATTTGTATTCAAAATACAAAACACGAGTTACATTATACAAATTCTATAATTATTAATTAATACCAATGAAAATACGGAAGCTATTCATTTAGTGACATTACAAACTGAAAAACTTATTCGTTAGTTTAAAAATCGAATCGTAAATACAAAATTGTCGAGTACAGGACTTCTTTTTTCGCTCTTTAAAAATGATAATACAACATATTATGCGGTCTTGCTTCTTAACACAATACTTTATGACTAATATCAATATATTTTAATAAATAGAATATTTATAGAATATGTTATAATTTTATCCGCAATATAAAATTTAACTTCTTTTTTTTTCTTTTCTTTTTGTACGCTAACTTATAATCGTATCGTTTTAATGTTTTTGTTAAAATTTGTTTCAATATCGAATAATACTGTCCCAATCATCTGAATCATATATCCGTTATAATATTCTCTACAATAAAATATTTAAAAAAAAAATTTGTTATCTTTTTCAATGCCGAAACAGGGTGTATTTTTTTAGGAGAATTGCTTGACGATGTACACGAAAGAATTCTCAATGAAATACAATTCTTACCACTTATAACTTCGTGGCCGTCATGAATGTTGTCCACCAAAAATTAAATACAATTTTCTTTTAAAAATGCAAGGAAACAACAAGTCGTTAATAATAATAATAATGTCTCTATAATTTTGTCTCTTTCGCCTTATCCTAAATGCGCACTCGAGCGATTTATATTATACAAAACCTAAAACCAGGAAATGAAAAAATAAAAATAATAACGTTTTAAAATCGTTCCATAACACAAACATGGTATAACGGAATCACGCACGACCCAATATTTTACACGTTATTATTGTATACGTGTAATTTATAAATTCACAAATTACGCACCAATATAAGTTGTATTAATAATACAAAGTATTATCAAATTATATTATATATATAAATTATAATTTTCTTTAATTCGACTAATCGACTGGAGTACTTAATAATATGGTGATAAACATTGTAATAAAGTGTGTGCTTTGTATGCTTTTAAAGTCGTGAAGAAAATATTTCAAACATAAAAAAAAACTATATATTGGCACGAATCTTACTATAATAAAAAAAATATCAAGAAAAATACGATTTTCGCAAATAAAAAAAAAATGCGTATTGTATAAATATATACATATTATTATTTATTCTATAGTAAAGTTATTAAACGACTTTCGTCCTATATCGAAATAACGAACGTATTATGAAATTCGCGTGTGTAATAAAAGAAATTCTCTTACGTTACGAGAAAAAAAAATATTTAACTTATTTCCCGTGTTTTAAATGCCATTATCGTATCGAAATCGTCGTTGTACTTGTAGACAATTATTTATTTGTATTATTCCTGGCTTTTTAAACTATTTCACAAGACAATAAATAAACATTTTTTTTTCTTCCTCTTCTACAAACACTTGTCGACAATTAAATAGTGCTAAACGTTAATTACAATTCCGACAACAAAAAAAAAACAAAAAAAACGTTCAATTTTCTTAACTAGAAATCGTGTATTTACGTGAGGGAGGGGAGATTTAACTGACGTAAGTATAAATAGTTTATGTATTTTTCGGCGATTCTTTATTGATTTTAAATTGAATTTAACTTATGCAAACGGAAACTTTTCGTCGTTTTGATCAACCGAGTTTGATAATAAAACTTTACGTTTTAAATAAAATAGTTGTACGAAGAAAGAAAGGTAAAATATATTTTTTTTTCATTAAAAATTAATACTCGTATATGCGTATATAGTTAATTAATTTCGATTTTAAATCGCAAATATCCAAAAGAATTATTAAAATATAAGGTTATGAAATTTAAAACTAAATAAAAACATGAAAAAAAGAAAAAAGATTCTAAAATCTTGTAATAAAGTATATTTTTATAGTTAAGTTATAATATAGTTAAAATAGCTATAAATATAGTATTATACGTTAAGTATATGCATATATTCTTTATTAACGATTATTAAATATATCTCGTTTTTATCTATTTAATGTTTTGTTTGCTAAAAAAAACAACAAATTACACTAATCGTGTGCGCGCTTTTTTTTGTGCTATTATATAAAAAAATACGTTTAAAAAGTATTCGGAATATGTGTTCGAACAAATAATTTATATAGGAAAAATAAATTATTTAAAATATCCGTTTGAGTAATGCGAAAAGTATTCAAATATTTCACAGTTTTTCCATATATAAAATATAAATCGTAAATTTCGTTTTTAAAATTCGTTTTATTTAACTTTTGATTTTAAAAATAAACAAGTGGTAAAAGTTTGACTTTAAATAAATATCGTACGATCTCGTGTCATTTTATCCTTGTTAAACGTTAACGAGAACGACTACCGGACTATATCAATAAAATTTTCTTATTTTGTTATTACGGGAGGGGGGTTTAAAATTGTATTAAAATAAAAGAAATGTATTATACATTGCAAGAGTAGTGGCGTTTTATATTATATTTTTCCACTATTTTAAAATACAAAATTTCTACGAAAAACAAAACAAAAAAATCTTATTACAAATCAGAGTTGTAAAAAAGAAAGGAAACTAAAAACTATTTTCTTAAAATGGGTATAAAATTTATATTAAAAAAAAATAATAACAGTCAAAGTCGTATAACATAGTTAGGTTTGGTCATATTTTAGGTTAGGTTAGATCGGTTGTACAAAACAAACACATTAACAGATTAATATCTTTAAAATAATTCCGAAACTTTGTATTTATGCGTGTATGGGACAAAAATAAAATAGCAATCGCAGATATTACCAAGGAAGTATAAAACTTAAGTATTATTAAAATCAATACTCGACGCACGATTTATAACTATAATTTAGTTAATTATAATACACTCGCATTACAGTGTTATTTTAACATAAATTTTCGTTTTCAAAGAAAGTATGTAAGTGTTTGCCTGGGAAAAAAACAGAGTTTTATTGCGTTGGCAATCGCATTATTTAGTAAACGCTACTCGTTTTTTTCTTTTTGTCAAATGGAATGTGAACGATAAACGATTTTGCAGGCCGTTTATAAAATTCAATTCGCCTCTATAAGTATAATTTAATATTACAAATCGTTATATAATTTATACGAAATAATAATTTTCGATTATGTCGGCACTTATATTGATGCCGCTAATATACTTTCGCCGCGCACTACCTCAACAATTTTCAATTTCACACCGACCTGATTGATGAACGTATAGTTAAATAAGGATTATCGGTTTAAATTTCATTTAAATTTATAATACAATATAACAATACGGAGAATAATTCATACTAGAGAAAAAACGTGTTTTTTTTCGCCCCAAACGAATTTAATTTCAATTGAATTTTTTGTTTTTTTATGATTTTTAGTTATTTTATCAAAGGAAAATTTGGTACACAACTATAACGTATTTTATAAAAATATTAAAATTGTAATTGTTAAAATTGCATATTTAACACATAAAATGTCTTCGTGTGCCGGTGGTACAGATCGTTTTTCATTTACCTCGTCCGTCTAACCCGTCATATTTATTAATTATTTTTCTTCAATTAAAACATCTAAATCTGATTATTATTACGAAAATTTTCAAACGAATTTCCACGGTAATTATTGAAATTTATCATCATTTACATTACTATCGTTTTGTGAGATCGTACTGATTATAATAATAATTCTATTTTTCAAATCATTATTTACTTGCGCGCGTCTCCGTAAAAATATTATAATACATAATTCGTTCATTTGATGATAATACGCCGTGGTGTGCCAGCGATTGAAAATACTCGAAAAGTATATGTCGTACATTTTCGCAAATTTCTTTTAAACTTTAAAAATTATTCAAAAAAGTCTTTCGCGAATATTTTAAACGAAGTATTATTATAAGTAAATGCAAATTTTAATAATACTACGAGCCGAAGTATTCCATTATAATTCCCGCGTATTTACGAAATTCGAACGCGAATTAATCGTGCACTCTTTTTTATTCACTCGTATATTACTAATATTTATATAATTTTTTTTTTTTAAGTTTTATATAATTAAATATTATATTGTACCTGTATAAACGATGAAATCGCGATAACTTTAAATTGTTTGAAAAAAAACCAGGCACAAATACGTCAAACCGGAGCAGTACGACTGGTGGTCCGTGGACTTATCTCAAATGGTCCGTGGTGTCGAAATCCTATTAAATTCTTTTCAATTTTTTTTTAATTTAAAAACAAATAGTTCAACTTAAAAATTAAAAAACGAACAATGTCGCGCTGTACCTAACAAACGTATATAGGAAATGAAATTCTATTTTCCACGTGTTATATTATATGCGTGGTTTGCTTTGAGCAACTGCGTCATTCCAAGAATGCCACAACTGGTCAAAGAAGCCGTACGAGCTAATAATTATTATTAAGTACTTATATTAATTTAAAACGTTTTACTAAATTAGACTGCAAACATCGATAAAATATAATAAGTGTCTAATGTTTTTCCTTAACGATATCGTGTGCGAGAATGTTATTGACCTGTCGGAATAAATATTATTATTATTATTATTTCCATCCGTTAAGTAATGAGCAAAAGACTCGTGTATTAATCGAAATATCAGAGTTGTAAATTCGTTTCATTGCGTCAAGGATTCTCTCCGGGTATAAAATTCTATATCACTAATTTTTAGGCGTTTTCCCCGTTATGTTTCGCAAATTTTAGAGGTTATTTTTTTATTTTTTATTTCTCGATAATACGCGTTAAATTTAAATTATTTTACGTAAGGTAAATTGCCACCGACATTGTCATAATCATATAATTTTATAATTTACAAAAAAATATTGTTTTCTCATCTTTGTCGCTGTTTAAGATTAGGTTTAATATTTTAGCGTATTATAAAATCCAAGGCCAGTTATTAAATAACGAGACTCGATGAAATATAGTAGTTATGGAACGCGGTGGTTTTTTCGTTTTTATCGTTGAAATGCGTACTACACCTACTTACTCTTGAATTTTGTTTGGATTATTATCGTTTATTGCCTGTATAATATCACCTTTAGGCCCCGTGGCGTACACGAAAAGAGCAAAACCGCTCCGAGATGATCCGAGTAGCTCGGAGCCGTTTGGAGACAAGAAGAACGCATGCAAAGTAATTGGTGCGCGCACACTTCATCAGGACAAAACAAAACACGATCGGTGTTGTTCGATCTGGTTAGGTACTTTTGCTCCGAGCAAAATATGAAAAACAAAAATCATCGGTCATCATTACACGCGTTCTTTTCACGTTTAATGTATTATTTATGGTATGTGATCCACATGAATTAATTAATCTTGTACTTACGAAAAAACCGATATTGTATGATTATACAGATAAAGATCATGACAATCGTCAGTTATCCACGACTGAAATGAGTGTGGAAATGGAAACGTCAGGTTAGTTAAAAATAAAAGTAGACCGTTTTTTATTATCATTAAGTTCGCTGTCTAACGAAAATCGCCACAAAAACGGTATAAAAACTTCGTCTTTATCATAACTCATCTTGACGACTGGCGATGTTAAAAACGAAAAATATATCCCAAATTAGTACGCGTATTTGTTATGCCAGTGTGCGTGGAATGTCTTCCGAGCCATTTGGAGCAAAACGTTTCGAGCAGCTTCGAACAACAGTTTTCCTCTTTCAGTGTGCGCCCGTGGTCTTAGTATACGTTGGAAAATATTCTAAAGCTTTCATCAACACCATCTATAAATTATCGTTTATTGTTCGCGCATTTTAAATGTTTGTATTTGCAGTGTTGTTTATTCTTTGTTTTTCATTATCGTATACGGATTTGATAGACGTTTAAATCTAAGACGCGAAGGACACACCCAGTCGTTTCGTTTATTTGCCATTATAATTTTTTTTTTAATGCTTAAATATATTTATTTTTTTACTAAACAAATAATTATTGGACTTTTCACAAATCTTCTCACTTATTGCGACACTCGCTTGTCCGTAATTTGTTTGAAATTCGTTAAATTCAAAATCGATCTTAACAAACACGTCGTATATAATAATAATATCAAGTCCGTATATTGCTGTGCAATGGAGACGATGTGTAGCTGCGAATAGTCGAGTTGAAATTGTTTTTGATTTTATTTTCACAGACGTCCGTCGTATTGTCTCTTCGACTGTATAATTTTATGCACAAACTGCGTGTCCAAATTTCGTTTTTGCCGAATTACTTTTGATAAAACAAAAATTAATTTGCTATATATATATATATACAAGTACATAATAATATGTGTGTGTAAAGGTAAATTGATGTAAACGATACTGTTTTAAACATTTTTATTTTCTTATAATGACACGATCCTCTATCGATTGCTATATTCGGAAAAAAAATGTATACTGCGTATTTTTTACATTTTTCAGCGCAATTACTCAGTTTTTAAAAATCAATCCATAACATCGTAATATATTTTACGTGTTTTTTAAGTTTTAACTCGTTCTCTGCTGATTACACGTTTAATAAACTGCACATAAGTAGAAATTTATAGCTGTGCTTGTGTTTTATTCGAATATTTTCTCACGTATTCATTGTGTAAGCTAAAAACAATTTAAAACCTAAACAAAAAATATGGTAATTTATTTTTTACGTATTATATACTTGGTGTTTAAACAGTGTTGTTGCTTCAAAATATTTAGATAAATCTGGCTAACTGACAACGAGGAAATAAATAATTAATTATTGTCGAACATAAAATGTTGTTAATTCAATTGACGTTTACGGGGAAGCCGTATCGATTAAAAATTATTCGTTTCCAAATGTATCCCAATTATTCGATTCGTAATAACAAATTTTTCGCCCCAACACCAATAAATTATATTACTTTTGGTATATGAACAATTGAAAAATAACTGGGCAATTCAACGCGATATTACCCATTTTTCACATTTGATAATTTTTTCCGCTTCGGAGTTATAAAAATAATATCTCTTTGCTCTGATTTTTCTCAATACATATATACGATTTCAAAACTACTACTACGTGGTACCATCTGGTCGGCGAACCCGTCTGTGACTCCCCTAAAAGCATAATAATATGTTTGAGCACTGAATTTTTTTGAAAAATAAATGATCGTGTTCGATGGCTCTTCTTCGTATGTATAAAAAAATAAAATTCTACATATCTGTGATAATAAATATATTTCCTATAGATAGAAACGTTATATTAATCTATTATTAGAATAACGTTAACGAAATATAATTTTTACCGTTAAAATCGAGTAAACTCCAGAAGTAAACAATTGATTTTTTTTAGTCATTTGTGCGTGCGAATAAATCAGAAATTAACGACGTTTTATCGTCCGACGAATGTTTTCGTATTTTGATGATGATTATTATTATTATTGAGTCGGATTTTCGAAACGCTATATAAACAGTTTTGTTTTCTTATGATTTCAATACGAATTCTTCGAACACATTCGACCTTTCCCCCACTGCACGGTGGTTTCGATCGAGAATTATTGCGTTTCGCCAATAGTTGTTTGTAGAGGAAGAAATCGACCAAACTTTAATAATATAATAATATCATTGTATTACTAATTATATAATGTTTTCAAAACGTATGTTACGGAATAAATCTCAATTACGCGCGCACATAAAACGAACGAATTAAAAGTTTCGTCGCTCGCAATAACTGGCAAGGCCGTTTTGGACGGAAATTTACACGCGTTTTAAATAATGGTTTAATCGATTATTACGCGCATTAAATAATATGAGTAAGCGAAAAACGTGTAAACGAATCGCGCGAAACGTTTTTAAATACGCCACTCGTTATAAAATGCGCGCACACCCGAATAAAAATAAATAAATACGTAATTATAAATACGAAAATATTATCGTAATATCATATACGGTGACGAGACACGAAAGGTCGATGAGCAATATACGTAATATGTGTCTTTTTATGAGCATTTAATTGCTTCGCCGATGACTGCAGAAGGTGTGTACACTGCCTCGGGTTTCCTCCTTGTCAATACATTGGTTGTACATGAGCGACCGGACGATATAGGTGCAGGGAATTAAATAATGTCACAACTATCGGATGATGGATTCTTCTGGGGGAGGCGGGGAGGTTAAAATAATCCAAGTTCAAATTCTTAAAACGAAATCACACGATAAAATTTGATCATTCTCTTTAATAATTATTGATTATTATATTATATTTTTTTATTGAGTTAGCAAATGCGATTTTATTGTATTTTTTTTTTCTTATGTATTTATATCAGTGACGTATTTAGGATTTTATCAATAGGGGGGGGGGAAGGAGAATATGTATTGAAAAATATTTTATTGACCTGAAGAAAATGGCTTCGCTCTCTTCCATCACCACATTTCTTAAAAATATGGCGGTTAATAATATTATTACACACACACACACAAATTGATTAAACTCATTATTTTTCCAAACAAATAATAGTGACTTATAAAGCATCTTTTTGATGTATTTCTTCTAATAGATTGTCCAGGTAAAATCATACCGATTGGCCATTGTTAATAAGAATATCAAAAACTAAAAAAACACTCTCAAAGGGGGAGAAATATATCACCCGTATCACCTCCGCCGTAAATACGCCACTGTGAATTATCGCATTTTTCTAACAAATATTTTGGTAAATGTGTTGTTTTGTTGTTTGGGAGTCCGTTTACGAAAATCAATACGATTTACTACTGGTCGGAGACGAATATTTTCATTACCGTAGTCCGAAATGAAATTAGAAAATAGTCGTCGATACATTTAAAAAACGACTCTATTATTCATCACGTGTCCAACGAAATCAAATAGTTATATTTCATAAATTCAATTCAACTTTTTGTAATAAAAATATAAAATTTTTTATATCGAAATTTATCGAGGAGAAAAAAAATTCTATTAAGGTTTAATTACGTAATTAAATTTAATTTGAAAATATCTTTATTGAGTGACATAAAGTATAATTTTATAACCATTTATTCGATATAAATTCAATCGAATTGATAATTCATATTAAGTACATCACAAATACACGAGTGCACATATATTAATTTGTTTATATGTTTTTGGAAACTATTACTTCAAATATATTCTATGTGTGTATTTTTAAAGTACGGTATATTGATATTTTGTATTTACTAATATGTACAATATATTATATATATTTTTTTTTTTTAATGTTAATATAAAATTGATACCTATGGCAATATTTTTATTTTCCCTTTGGTTTATTTTTTAAACATATTTCATCAATTTTTAAACATGATATTTTGTTTAATTCCCTTTTTTTTGTGTACTTGTAGTAATATCGTTTGAAAATATATTATTTTATACTCGGTAAAGTAGGTTAGGCGCTATTATCCTGTGGAGATTTGGAGCAAATTTTATTACGGCATTTTTTGTTTGTTTATTATTAAATCGAGAGTTATTTATATAAATCGTTTCCAAAAATTATACGTTTTCTTGTTACTTGTTTTCACGCGAGACAAATGTAAACTTTTGATTTATTCAACGGAAAATACCGGAATTTTTCCTACGGTATATTTTTATTTTTTTTAGAAATAAAATCAATAAACGAAAATGTTTTACCTCGATATTATTTCGCTTGTGTTATAAGTAATCGCGGTACTTAAAATTTTGATCGCAGCATTAGGCTTCTCGCGTTGATTGTCATATAAACTGCGTATCGTTTTTACGAATAATAAATGTAAATTTGATCAATTGATATAGCGGAAGGGATATAAACTACCGGGCTCGAACATTTAAAAAAAAAAAAAAAAAACATCTCCGAAAAGGTACTACACTTTCTTCGATATATTATTATACTGCGCAGTGCTCTCCGCTTCATTCGTAAACTCGTGTATTTTATACACTGCGAAAATATCTATCGGATATATCTCCAAAATTGACGAGATACAAGTCGAACGCGACAAACGAGAGGTAAAAATAATGAAATCATGAAGAATACGAATTACGATTTGTTTAAAAGAAGAAAAAAAATTATTACGCGATCGTTAATATTTCCCGATATTTAATCGTATTTCTTATGATAAAAAAAAATTCATCCTGTATATTATGGTACGAGCAAAAATAGACACGTAAAGTATATTTTATTGCTTTAAAAAAAAAATATATCAAAATATAGCGTATATATATATATATTTCGTCGAATTGAATAAAACTCGCTCGTTCTACCTTTGCATTTTTTTTTTTATATAAATAACGTAATTTGTATATGAAGAGTATTTTTTGTAATATAGATTATAATATAATATACAAAACACACGTCGTGATATAATAAAGTACATAAAACATTTTGTATAATATATAATACACCGTCGTTCTCGTAAATGGTATATAGAACGACGGAATCATTGAAATTTTTAATAATATGATACTAATATATAAAAGTAGGACGATTTTTTTTTTTAATATGAATTCGAACATTTTGAATACTTCCCGTGTAATAATAACGTTTAAATTGTAGTTACGGCGGCGGTGAAGTGAATATTTATGTAGAGAGAAGGACCGTAGGAAATATTTTTAGCCTCTTATAGCTGCAATTTTCTAACGCAATACTTAAACGACTCTACGAACCGGAATGTACTAATTATACATTTGTTTGAGATAAATTCGTGAAATGATTAGAAATCTCGACCGATAAAAAAAAAACCACTCTGTATGTTTAAAAAGTTAAAATTGTTTGTGCGTCAGTTGATTTTTTCCAAAATCGTTTTTCGTCCATTCAATTTTTATACAAAACCAATTCCACCTTTCCGTTCTGCGGAATATTTTGACAGTCTGAATATTTTTTTCGTGATCGAAATTTTACGATTTGCCAAGTATTACGTTATTACGGGTTTTTATTAACGCGACAATTATTATATAAGTCCAAAAAATTATAGCACATAGAAACATTTCATTTCTTTAGAATATTTTTCACGGTGTCACACGTCGACGATTCCGATTACCGTCGTCATTTTCAGAAAAGTACTTAAATTTATTTATTTTTTTCGAGTCGATTTTTCAGCGGACCAACCGTAAACGGAACGTTCAAAAAAAATTTTTAATTTACATTAAAAAAAACAGAGTAATGGAACACTTGTTTTGTTTTGCGATTTCGTCACACTTCGTTTTTAATTATCATCGCTTATAATAATTAAAAGAAAAAAAGAAACAACGCCCGATGAAGTGTAATTGTGTTTTTTTATAAATATTAAAAAGATCACCGGGTATTACGGAAAACTTGGAAAAAAAATGAAGAAAGAGAAAAGTGTTTTATTTGTTTTTTTATTTGAATATTTCTGATGTATTACACGAGTGTATTTATACGAGCGGATATTGTACATATATTATTATTATTATTATATACGTTGTAGCAATAATAATATAAGGTAAAAGCCACGCGCATGTATAGGACGATGTGCGGGATTGGAATTCGCGCGCATATTAATAATATTGCGATTTTGTAGTATATTTTTATATTTATTATTATTATTATTATTATTATTATTATTATTATTATTATTATTATTATTATTATTATTATTATTATTTTCAAAGTATCGAACTACGGTCGAAAACTGCTCGATATTTTTGATATTAATTGAAAATAATTGGACGATATTATGCTTACCCGCGTTCGTTCACGTTATTTAGGTCAGAGAGAAGATTTGTATTGTTTGCAGTATAATTAATAATATCATTATATAATGACGTTGTTTGGACGTAAAACAACGATAATACAAAGGAGTCCGGGTGGGTGACGCTGAGAAACGACGAGCTAAGATCGAAATTTTAAAAGTATTTTTGAATTTTTAATTTCGTATTATCTGAACACGATAATGTAATAAATACGATATTATTATATCGCTCCTCCGTCGTGCGTTCCATAAACCTGATTTATAATAATTATCGCTTCCGATCGTAGTTAATGGTATTTTAATATGATTATTATTGCGTCATCGGACTGATCTCAATGGAGATCTCAAACAGCGATTTATCATTCAATCGTTGTGATTGGCGGCGTCTTATGCGGAAACGTTTTGAGTTGTCTGCCAAACCGACTGAATTGAAAAAAAACAAATATATCTTAATGTTTTAGCATGACTGAAAAATTCAAACATTGATGAGTTTTTATACAAAAATCCCCTCCCCCCCCCCCATCAAAAAAATCTGTTTCTTTTTGATGTATTAATAAATAATACAGACATGGGCGCGCACTATTTGACAATGCTATAAGATATTCGAGTAGAAACATTACCATAAGAATGAATACTTATTGAAATACTTTCAATCTATCGATGATAATTACCATTATTGTACGTAAAAAGTTTTATATACCACAGTCTCGATTTTCGCTACATTCTCTTAGTCAATAATCGAACGCAAAAAACGACTATAGAAAAATTTTAGAAAATTTAATATTATTGTCGATAAATGTAAGTGCATCGTCTCGAGTGGTATCTAATGGACGAATCCATTAAATTACACAATTTCCTTCTTTTTTTTTTTCACACGTCCGAAAACAACGTACAATATTAATATTATTATGATGGACGATAAGAAAACAAAACACAGGCAACCAGTTTACGTCGCTCACTTACTTACTATCTGTACACATAATACTTATTTCTTATTATTATAATACGAAATGCGCGTTAAATCAAAATAAGGAAGTTATTATTATTATATCCCCGTTCATTACCTAAGCAATGCGTTCATATTCTCGCGATTGATTGATGGACGCAACAGAGGCAGCGAATATCGTCGATAGACAACAAAATCAATATTACCGCGTTTCGTTTGATCGTTATTAAAAAATAATATAATGCCATGCGCACGTACGATTTTCATTAAATGTATTATTTTCCCCGATCATTCGCGTACCGTCGTCATATTCAGCTCGTCGTTATTATTTTATATATAATATATATGTATAAATTTTCAGTATACGGCCACCCGCTGTGGAATTCAAATAATCCAGTTGTAATATAGAAAAAAAAATCCAATCTTTACAGCAGATCACAAACGCCATTCGTATCCACAAATCGAAAACAAATTTTTTTATTTTCAATTTTAACGGTCTATTTTAGATTCTACGCGAAACTATATTAGTTTGACAACGACGTTTTTTTTCTTCAATTTTTCCGTGTATACGTGTTCGATTGGAATAGCAGTACCTTACGAACGTTCCACGGTACCTAATTGGTACTTTGTTTTATAACGTTTCTCTCAATAGCCACTTTGTACTACAAAACAACCGAAACAAATTGGAATTATTTTCTCAATAGTTTATATAAACGCTAAAAACTATTGAAAAATAATGTCGAAATTATGTACGCTGTATACGTAAAAGAAAATATTTTTAAAAGAAAATAATCTTCTTATTTCCGGCTATTCGTAGCGATTGTTAGATGTCCACAGTTATATAAGATGTAAAAGAGATGATTTTTGGTTTGAAGATATTTTTCGAATCGCAGGAATTTTTTGCTTTTAATTACCATTTTAAATTTTCCGACAAAGTGTAATGATTACACCGAAATTCCATTCACAATTGTTGTATAGAATGCAACGTGGACTTATTCTTCGTCTTCTTCTTCTTCTTCTTCTTCTTCTTATTGTTATTATTATTAATCGCTATCGAATTTAGAGATTGCGTGTATTGTAAGATGTGCGTTCGTTTTTAAACGCGGTAAATCGAATCGTCTTTTCGTATTATTGTAAAATCTATTATGGGCGGATCGACCATTGCGCCCGCGACTCGTGTTTTCAGTTTTGGCCAGCCCATATTATATTGTTTTAATAGATTTCCAAAATTTTCTTCAGACGAAATGAATATTATTAAAATGTTTTTTTTTTGCAGTTGTTTGTTAATAATTTCCGTGTAGTTGGCTCTTCCTTCTGTGATGTCGCGGTATTCGAAGAGACTTTCTAAAGACAATATATAATTACCACGGTAATACGTCGCGTGTTTCCGCGCATATACGAATAAAATATTCAGCAGCATCCGACGGAATGCGAACACAATACAAAAATACACGACAAATTTAATTAAAATAAATGAAAACGACCGTTTTACACATTGCCGAGGAATGTCTTCCCCGTCTAAATATTCTCGTGCAATCGCGGTACTACAGTAGTATCAAACGTTTCGTATATTATTATCTCATAACGATTCGTCGATTTTTTTTCTGTTTCCTCCCGTCGGAACGAGAAAAGAAAAAATCCTAAATCCGTCGTTAACGTATAATAATAATAATAATAATATGTGAAAATAATAATAATAAATGTTTACACGTATATTACAGAAACGCGATGGACGAAACAAAACTGCTGTACGTACTGAGTATTATATTATAATTTACCGCTCATACGCGCTATATAATAATATATACACAGTTATAAGCTATACTTTACCTTTATACTGTTTTTTATAGGTCAGTTAAAACAAAACAAAGGAAATATTGAACGCTATAAAACACTATAAATTTTTAATTTTTATAAATTTAACATTTTTATTCGCTTTATTTATGGACGTAGCATAAACGTATTCGATTTTAAGACACATGCGCATAATAATAATAATATATAAATGTGTACTTTTTAGTTCCTTAACACCACCGTTTGTAGCAGCACAAACACACGAAAACAAATTAAAGGGCCCCTTAAAAATTGGGACGTAAAACCGAAACTTACTCCGAATCGAATAAAAATCATACTAAATCACCTATACTGTCATACCTATATATGTTTGTTTCTTCATTTGTTAACTTTTGAGACTTTAGAAAATTCTAAAAACAGCTTAGCTAAATCTAGTAAATTCCTAGCAAATTTTTTATGGTACTTTGAACTTTATAGTACAATGTGCCGGTGCTAACTTGACGGAGCCTTGTTGATCGATTGGAAAATATTTTAAACTTTCCAATTCTGTTCTTTTTTTCTAATGTGCAGTTTTAATATCCCGGTCGAAGGCTGAAAAGAAGGGAGCTCATCGTATTCCTCGTTCTAGAAACGTCTACTATTGAAGCGAAATGATGGTTTTGTGGATGGTGTGGGTTAGCATAAATTTCCGATAAGCCCAATAGATTTTACGTTAATAGAACCGTTTCGGAAAGGAAAACTTGTGCAGATATAGCCGTGTTTGACGACAAGGGGATGTGTGCGATTTCGATATTCGTCAACAGGAGTTGCTGCAGCGTATACTGTAGGAACATTACGTGGTCGTATTTAAATCTCACGAGGCAACATGTGTGTAAGATACTATTTACAAGATGAAAAAAAAACTTTTACATGAATATTTTGTTTTGCGAGAGGAAATACTCATTTGTTAAGATTTCTCTGTGTTGTTACACACGCGCGTTCGAAATGAATCTAAACGATTCAAAGACTATTGTTGTTATAGAAAACAGACGCTATTTCAAATAGCACATTTTATTGTTTATTCAATTGATACCGAACAATTCGAAATGATTTTTAATACACCAAAAAAAAAAAGAATTAACCGCGTTTCCCCGCTGATTATTTATACATAAAGCGGATCGGTGTTTCATTCCGGTGTTCATTGTACGATCAGACGATCAGAATATTTCATATTTGTATTGCGTTAAAAACAAAAACATACTCGATCGTTTCATTTGGAAATAGTCAGATGAACTTTTCTAACGCGTAAAAGTGTAATAAAATTTCACAATGAAATTTACAACCCTTTTGGAAGTTTTCAATCGCGCAGAATGTAGTATAACATATACACGTCATATTTATAATGTGACTGTGCTGCAATCAAATTGCACGTGTAACACGCAAACACAATCAATAAATCTATCTAAAAATAAAATTGTAAATCGTTCCGCGATGTCTGTGTACGCGTGCAGCATACGAAAACTACTGAAAATATCGAGATGTGGTTTGGGTTTATTTTATTTATTTATTTTTTTCATTTGTATAGTGATTTACGCGGATCGTTTTAGATATAGTTTGAAAAATATCCGTGTGGCGGGATGAAAGTGACACACAAACTTTTAAACATATTTCACATGAAAAAATACATTAGGTATTGATTTTTCCGATTACAATGTGGGCAACAATTTTTAACCGTTTCCGAATTTTAACGTGTGCGCAAAACGTATCTGGAGAAAATTAAACAGGAATATACAATTATGGGGAGAAAATTTCTGTCATTTGGCAACGAATAGTTTCCTTCGGTTGGCCCGCCGACTCACCCGTCTGTAATTAATTACAAGTAGTTGTTGAAATTTGCTATACAGAAAGATGCCAATACTAACTTTTAAGATTCATCCGTCCCTTACTAGGAGTTCCTTACTTCACTCCGCGCTGTTTCACAAAATCGTAAAGTTAGGTTAGTTATAATGTAAGTAGTAGTTCAAAAATTAAAAATAGTTTTCCAACACGTATATAAGATCAAAACATTTGAGCAAAATATAACGCAAAACGGCAAAACTTGCCCGAGAGATAAAATACATTTAATTAGCTGGTAATTCATTATAAGCGCATGCGAGATAAATTCCCTTGACCAGTTCGGCTCAAATTTGAAAATCCAGTTGAGTTATTGGCCATGTTTGGTTTAAAGTTTCGTATAATTTTGTTTTTTTTTTTATTAGGTAATTGAAATTCAGGAGGCTGGTGAAACGTCTATCGGTTTTATACACAATAAGTAGTAAATAATAATTTTTATAAGTCGCTTTTACATACAGACAAAAGCTGAGCGGATTAAAAAAAAAAATAAATATTTGAACGTTTCGAGGTTAGATTAGGTTAACCTGACATCACATAAACTTCCAAACACTGAACTCGATGTGAGGCAACAGAGTATTTCATATACCGAAAAAGCGAAACCATTCGAATCGAATATTGTAATAAATCACTACTCACAGTGCTATGCAACGTCGACCGACCGAGTTAAGCACATAATATTAACTATACCGTACATTATATTATTTTATATGGCAACACTATCGCGTTACCGTAGCCACGATTGTTATGGAAATAAATAAACCGCCTCGCGTTTTATGTTAAGTCTCCTCTACTCTCGTCAGAGCGCACACCTTTTCGAGTGAGGTTTAAATCTAAACTAATACACAAGCACACATTATATGTAAATAAATATAATGTATTATGGTGGCACGAATAGTTTAATTCGTCTTGTTTTATCGCGTATACGTACGACCCGTGTCGTGTACATGTCTAACCCTTTTTAATACACACACACACAATCCACTCTTACGATGGTGTGTAATCTTTTGGAATTTGGTTGGTAAACTCAAACGGACGCGCGCGATTCATAATTTTTCAAACATCGCGCGAACGCGAACGACGAATTGAACAGAGTAATATTTTTACTCTCCGAAATATCCAAAAAATGTATCAAGAAAAATAAAAATTCCTGATTTCGTTGAATACCGCACGTCTATAGTCTTACGGTGTGAGTTTTCTTTATTCAATTCGATCGGCATCCTGCAGGCTACGCTCAACAGTCTATTCTCCTCCACGCGTTGGAGACGGCCATCATCACAGTGGGAAAACTTCTTCGAATCTCCGATACATTTTTTTCGATTTCTTCGTGTTTTTGTGACAACCGATGTCGTCGTATATTCTATTATGTTTACACGACTAAAAGACATTATTGAATAAATCAAACGGAAATCGATTAGATTAGAATAAAATAATAATGATACGAGAGATTGGGGTACATTTTTCCGCATCCATTTTTCCGCTGGACATTTTTCCGCATCCTTTTTTCCGAAAACAAGATTTCCGTACGACCGTTCTTCCGCAAACTCAATTTCCGTATGACCATTTTTCCATATGACCATTTTTCAAGGTACCATGACAACCAGTTAACACTGCATTTAACAAGTCGTTTTTGTTTTTGATTGACATTTCGATATTTTGAATTTTTTCGTGTTTAAAAATTTTTTCTTGTAAAATTTCGAGTAAATAATGAGTGCAGAAATTGTTGGGAATTTTCTTTTTCTCGATGGATATGTTTACTATCACTCGCGATATACTGGTTCTCGCCGACATTGGGAATGTCGAAGAGTGCGTTCGAAGGAGTGCAAGGCTCGAGCGATAACAAATATACCGGAGCAAGATGCGGAAATAGTCGTATTTAAGGGGATTGCCCAGTCTACGCACGAGCATCCACCTAATCACAATGAATGTAAAGCCGAGAAGGTCAAACTAAATTTGAAAAGAAAAGCCGAAGACCATCCGGAGCAGCCACCTGCTCAATTACTTCGTACCGAATTAAGTGGTCTCTCTCAAGGTAAGAGAGCATATTTTCAGAATTTCGGACTTTCTACGGAATTTCTACATCCTATACTTCAAATTAACCTCATAGGTGTGCTGTGCCAGTTGCTCTCAAGAGAGAACCTATCAAAAGCTGTAAGAAGAGTGCGTCGTAAGAATTTACCTCCGAATCCGAATGCGGCGAGTCGTTGAATCGTACGAGGAACATGTGGAAGATGGCACAGAGATCCAGTATTTGTCGAATTTGGCTCATAATATTTACTTGTAAAGGTCACACGAAGATCGTTTTATAATAAAATTCATTGAAATGAAAATACAATGAGATTTCAATAGGATTATGGTATTTTCATTTGTAAAAAGTTGCGGAAGCTTGTACATGCGGAAAAATGTCCAGCGGAAAAATGGATGCGGAAAAATGTCCGGATACCGATCCGATACGATCTCCGATACGAGATGTTTAGGATATTTATGATGTTTAAAATCGAAATCAATTGGAGAACAGTATGAATTCGTCGTCGTTGGCGATCATTTTTTTTCCCCGCTAACAATTGACGCGTTTTGGGCGTACGTGAAACGGCAAAAGAAAACCATCTCATTCGAAAAATTCGGCTAACTACGGTTTAGCCTCGAGCAGGGACGGTCCGTCCCGACGGGATATCCGGAGAATCATATTATGTCGTATGCCTTTATCACATATTCATTGTACTGCGCAAATGTATTAAATTAAATTAAAAATTAAGAATAAGCACATACTTTTTACTACAAAAATCATCACGAGAACACATCATAAGATCGCATGATTATTGTTGTTGTTGATCATTTACAATGATGATATTAATGTTTTGCAGATTTGGATAAAATATATTTTTTAAATAATATCATATATAGTAATTACATTATTATTTAATCGACTATAAACTTTTATCGAAGTCATCAAATATGTATTTGGTGGTTTAATATATATTTTTCTAATCCTATGTTAAACACAATAACTAATAAGTAAATTAATAATACCAATTACTTATGTGTTAAATATATAACACAGTGTAATCAAATATAATCGATTGTTTGAATAAGGCTGGATTTAAACACAAAATTTAGCAATGTTTTTTTGTTCAAATAATTGATATTGTTTTAAATACCTTTTTTGCAGCTAATTGCTACTCGTATTTTTTTTTCTGAAATAATTACTATTTACATTCGAGTAATAAGTTGTTTTTTTTTTTTATGTGAGTTCAGTTTAAAATAAGATTGGACTTTAAAAAGCAATCGGAATTTATTGTATTTACAGAAAACCTTTAAAAAGTATTATGAACACTGTATTTAGAATACTCGAGGGTTTGATGTTTTGTCTAAAAAAAAAAAAAAAACGAGTCTGCGGCGTTCAAACGGTACTTTAATAATAAAAAATATATATAAGCGTAATCTCGTTTGTGAATAATATAATAGCAAGAGTAGGTTTTATAAACTTCTGAAGTCGTTTTAAAATATAATAATATTGCGTTTTCACTGTCGTAATTAATTTATTTGTAATCCACAATTATTAGAGTATGAAAAAGTGACATGTACTAATTTCCCCCCAGGCCCGCCGAATCGAGTTTCCGATCCGTCAACAAATTGAATACGCGCGTGAGAAGATGTTTAAATTCGTTTTTTTTTTTTTTTTTTTTTTTTTCCGCAGGGTTGTTCGCCGATGGACACGAACGCCGTCGTCGTCACGGGGTCGTCGTCGGCCGGCGGCAAATCCGGCGGCGCCAAAAGCAGTTCGGCCATAGTTTTGGCCAGCAGTGTGTTGTCCGACAACGGGTCGTCCAAGCACACCAACGACACGAACCCGTTGGACTTGGGTTACGCGTTAATAGCCGCGGCCGTTTTCCTCGTCGTCGCCGTCACGTAAAAACAAAATGCCGGCCGATTACAAATTCCACCACATGCCCATTACACCGACCGACCGTTTGAGAGCGGCGTGCACACCACTGTATTTAGTATTTATATTAATATTATTATTTATTTATTCGTTATTATTATTAATCGTTGGTTCGGGACGAAAAAGTTAGGTTAGGTGAGGAGGTTACAGCACGCGCGTCGAGTAAATAATAATAATAATAATTCATTATAAAACGGAAAATGGTAAAAATTGCCGCCGAGTGGCCGTCAGTTTCAGTTTCGTCGACTCTCGCGTATTCATTATAAGTATTATACTACGAATCGTTTCGGAGACGATATATTTCGTGAAACAAATCGCAACTTTCAATTTGTCCGGACGACTTCGACGCCAAGTGGAACAACAAGCCTTGTACCACGTTAAAGTAATAAATTTAATAATAGCGGCGCGTTTGGCGCGAAATTTTCCAAACCGTCAATAAAACGTTCGACAGAGTTTTCTCTGTTTACAACGTCTCGGACGATTAAAAGTCAGTGATTTGTCAGCCGCGCGCGCGAAAATGTACCACGTGAAAATCGGTTAATTTTCGTACCGACGGTTTTGCTATAGAGTATAGACGACTTGAATTTGAATCCGTCATGGGCCAAAAACGGTTTGGAACATATTTTTAGTCGTTGATTTGAATTTTAAATAATATAAAACATACTTTAAAACGGTTAAAAATCCGTTTGAAATATTGATAATAGAAGATCGTTAATCGAAACAGTCGAATGTCATATCGCGTGTAAATATATATTATTATATAAGTATATATATAATAAATATTAGTAAAACGATTATTTGTTATGATATTAAAAAAAATGTACAATAAAATGTTTAAACGTTCGGAGACGCAGATAACGGCCGGTTTCTTTTGCAATCACGATGATTTTTTTCAGACTCCGCGATGCGTATTATCACGCCAGATTTTGATGAAATACGTTTCAATTTTTCTTCCCTTTTTTTTCGAAAACAAATGCCAACAGTTTCGAATTAATGTATTCTCTGCGTTACAACGGTAAGCGGCGAACGTTCTCCCCGAGCCCTCGAAAACGTATTATTGATTACCGATTAATATATATAATACTCATCCAAAAACGATGTACGCGCGTCTCTACGACACGGTTGCTGTAAATTTAATATATGTGTATAAAATATTGAAATGTGTTTAATAAATAATGTCTTTTTTTTTTTTTTTGTATTTTTATTTTATTGAAAAACGTATTCGTTGCGGAGAAACAATATGAGTATTATAAGTGCGGTGAACGCGAACTCTGTACAGTGAAAAATGAGAGGGGAAAAAAAACTAAACCGATGCCTAACTACACACGTGTGATATGAGATTACTACGACGACGACAATATAAGTGCCGTCGCACGTGTTGTTTTTATTATATACGGAAACTGCGATTGGAGGAGAAGGGAGCAAAGAAAGTATATTCGTCAAAGACAAATAGTTGATCTTCTCCCAGCACCAGTGAGCGTTTATTTTTCCGGAAAGTTTCTTTTTTCACCATACACATAATATAATATCGATATATGTGTGGGTGTGTAATATCCTGTCTTATGCTGTAATAATAGTAGAGTGTATATATTAAAACCGAATCCATCGAGCACGTTATTTTAAAATACCTCGGAGAGGTTTAAAAAAAAAAATCATTAAAAAAAACTTTCTTATCGTATTTGTAAACGCGATTGTCGACTTTGCATACGACCATCGTCGTAGAAGCGAAAAAACTAATCGTTTTTGGCGAAAATAAACAGAATCTCTCGATCGCGCATCCGTCGGAGCAATGTGGTTGCAAGATCATATTTTTCGTTTTTTTATTCTTTGGACGTCAATAGACAATGAACACTGACTATTTTTTAAAAGTAAATTAAACATTATAAACGTCGCTGTAGTTATATTGTACACGTCCATAAGACGACGTATTCGGTTCGAAAATTAAAGTTTATTTTTTCCAAAAGTTAGTTAAAAAAAAATATATACATACATAACGTTTGAAACCAATCGAGAGGTTTTCAATAAAAACGCGCACGGCTCAGACTTTAAATAAAATATTTCTTTGAAAATATATCGATACTTGGTTTTTTTACTCGTTATTTTTTTCACGCCAGTGAATAAGTTATAAACTGTAAATTAGAAAATTTTAAATACCGCGAAATTAAAATTATATATATATATATATATGTATAGTGTAGTGTGATGTACAAAATGCGATTTACAAAATGAAATGTCACCTACACGCTATACGAAAACCAAACACGAGATTGTAAAATAACGATATAACACGCTTATGGTGTATATGGGAACTCAGTAATGCGTTTTACTGGCAACAGTATATTTCTTGTAAATTTTACTGCTATATTTTTCTTTTTTTTATAAAATAACTTATTAATTGAAATTTGTATTTATTATTTTTTTTTCAAAGTTGAAAGTTTAATGTGTACCGTTGAAGTGGCTTTGTATAGTTTTTTATTGTGTATTCTATGCTTGTGGATACGATTTTGAAGGGGAAAAACATCGCGTTTTATTAAAAAAAAAAATCACAATTTTTAAAAAAGGAAAAATCTCGTCCAGTTTTTTTTTTAAATATCTGTAGACGAATAGCATTTTTTTTTTCGAAATTCGTTGTTTTCCAGACACTATAAATTATGAAAAGTTTAAAATTATTTGCTGAAAAATAAAAAAAAAATGTTTACCGCAATATATATGTTTCGCCGATCGCAATATTCCTTTTCTTCTTATACCGCAGCAATTAATAAATAATATTTAAATCGTATTCTGAATGTTATATATATAATATATTACAATATTCACAATTTTTCATACTCTCAAATTTTGAACGAATTCAATAAACATATAAGACTTTTTTCTTCATTTCGTGCTTTTTCCGACAATTATTATTTTACAATCCCGACGAGAATTACGTGCGATTCCGTTAGAGTTTATTCGAACTTCTTACCGTCACGCTTCGGGTTACTGTTCCTGCAATGCACTCGTCATTTATTTTTCCTTTTTTTTTTTTTTTTTACTCGCATATACGAATAAAATAACATATAATATTCGTCAATACGTAAAAAAAAGTAACCATTTCTTTCGACAATAATAATTATTCGGTCGTCGACGAATTAATTTTTTTTTCATTATATATCCGTTCAACGTGTACTTTATATACGCTGCAAGAACCGCGTAACCTTTGTCGTGACGAATCGCGCGGTTTAATGAAACCAAAAAAAGTGCACGTCTCGACTATATACTTTAACGTTTCTATAAATCATAAAACACAAACGACGCACTCGGGGAAATCGAAAAATTAACCGTCTCGAAAAAATATAATTATATATTAAAATACGCTTAAATGATATTATTGGTAATTCAAAGTTCAGTTGTGCAAAAAATTCTATAGACCTCGCATGAGACTGTTGATTTCTTTCGATAAAGGCCACTTTTTTTTATCATATATTTTTAGAACAATTTATTGCAAACCTTAAAAACAATATTTCTCGTTTTATCCCGTTGTTCGGTTGTTTCGGATGCTCGAACAGCTTTTTGTCTTTTAGTTGCAACGTTTCTCTACCTAACACTACTCAACACTAAACACGTATTATAGATTTTCTTTCCCTCTACGCTTATAGAAGCTCTCACGACGCACTCTTATGGTTCACAATTGCTTCCGGACAGCTTTTAGTCTTTTGACTGCAAAGTTTTTCTGTTCTATTCTTCATTGACATTTCGACAAAATGAAGAACGTCATGAAATGAGTGGAATTAACCCTCGGCTTGAACGGTCGAATGAGCGCGACAAACTTTCATACAAATACGACATACTGGTGCCGATCGATTGAACCTTATGGATGCTTATAGATTATTATTATTATTATTATCATTTTATTTTCCTATAGCAATACAAACGGTTACCGCATGGTAACAGCCGTTCTTATAATACGAGGAATCAGAAATGTTCCATATTAGTAACAATCGCCACTCACTTTAGGTCCTAAGGCGATTAAATATGGGCGACTATGACCTTTCCCCCGACCACGTCAATCAACATTTTTGACGGCTAATTTAAATTTATATAAAATATACGTGTGCACACAGAATTCGGTAATTCATGGTCAAACAGTATCGGTTCGAATTCGAAATGCAGAAACGAGCACGATGTAATATGATGGAATCGAGTGGGTATAGTGTATACTTATTTCTCGATACTTATTAAAGCTTATGAGAAATGAAAACAAAAATGTTATATCGCGTAATCACATAAAAACCTATAATTTTCGTATAAGCGCAAATACCAGAGATCATCAAATGCCCTATAGGCTTGACGTTTTTAGCGAAGACCCGAACGTCACAGGAAAACGAATTGAATATTCATACCGAAACCGATACCGATGTCGCGCGTTTAAAACTGACTGTTGGATACGGACTTGCCCGTATTGAAAAGAATTACTACTGTGGCCTTATATATATTGTAGAGAATAACCCGGGGCTGTTTATATAAATAAATAATAATTTTTTTCGACGAAAACAATTTCTTTTCGCATTTTCCTATTGAACGAGGTTCAATGCCTTTTTTATTCTTTTTCCCATACATTAAATATAACGTGCACCAAAGTCCAGGCCAAACGTCCTGTTTAATATACCGTTTTGCTTTTGTCCCTTAACACTCCGTGTTCCCCCGTTCCGCAAGTAAATTTCTTGTCAAACTTGAGATTAAAATAACTTTTATATTAATGCGCGTATAATAATTTTAATATATTTTCTTATCGAATTCATCGTATCTTTATTAATTGTATCCAAACGGTGTACACTAAATTTTTTCAAACTCTATTATTTTAATATTCATATTCTGAGGGAAACGAGCGTGGATGCAGACCATTCAATAGAGCGGGTGGAGAAGATATATGATATTTTTAATGAAGATTTGATCTTCAAAAAAAGCGGTAGGTATATACAATTTTAAGATGGATATAAAAGAAAAAAGTTAATGAATAGCGAGTTGCGGAGGCTTGAAAGACAAATTCGTTATTTAATGCGAAATTTTTTCATTTCAACGAAAATTTGAATTTAGAACACTTCCAAATAATTGTAAACAATGATTGACCCGTAAAAAATCTAAAACCTCGATCGTAAAACTTCTTTTTCAAATTATTAATCGTAAAAAACGCAGAAATTTTTATCATTTTAAAAATATATTTATTTTAAAAATATTGAATATGAATTATTTCGAAACAAAGATTTTATATGATATTGAATTAAAAATATCTTCAGGTAAAAATTCGAACGTTTTCTCGTGATTTACAACGATAATGCGAAATTTCATTTTATGAATATTAGAAAGTGGTATTTGTAATCTCTCTAAAGTCAAACTTCAAACAATTTATAATGCAATATATAAATTCAAGTTTATTTTTCATATTGTAAAACTTTAATATAAAATCAAAAAACTACTTTGAAAATTTGAAATACATCTCAGACAAAACCTACTGTCCTATTTTACAGAATATTGAACCCAATAGGAAACAACAAAATATAAATATATATATATTCAAAATCGGACATCATATTTAAATATTTTAGTTATATAAGAATTCTTAATTTAAAAATACATTCTATTTTACATAATATGTATGTAACTATGTACAATAATGTATTTTAATTACATGTCTTTTATTCAATTACAATTAAATTACACAGTAAGTAACAAAATAAACGAATATATTTTTTTTAATTTTGGGAGTTGTTTCTATGGCCACCTTCATATTCGCACCTGGAAGCAAAATATTTTGCCATTGCAAAAAATAAATCGATAAAATTTATTAAAATTTATGAAAAACCAACAGAACATTAACAATTGCCAATAAGCATTTAGTTATGAGACGGGGTAGAAAATAATAGTCTCGAATTCTTCATGTGAATAGCAAAAAAACCAATACTTATAAATATGTACGCAATAATTTTCTGCTACAGAGTATAGTACTGAAACAGCAATTTTTATGATTTTTTTAAGTGAAAACCTTTAAAGATTAATGTAAGATAAAAAATTTAATTCCGGTATCGAAATATTTAATTTTTGTTATACAATTCTAGCAACATAATAATATATTAGAGATAAAGCTATGAATTTGTAGAAAATTCCGTTTTTCTTTTTGCTTTTTTATTGTAAAATTATTACATTGAAACATTTGACTACACACAAGTTGTGTAACTATTAAAACGCGTGTAACAAATTGAAATAAAAACGATTTTTTTTTATTCTAACCATTTAACGAAATATTATATTCAATTTTTGTTTAAATTTTTATATAGAAACAAAACCATATGTACTCGTATATTAAATTATTTAAAAAAAAAAATTGTTTTTTATGTATTTGGTTACAATTAAAAGGGAATTAAATTCACAGCCCTTATAAATGAATCGTATTGGAGAGCACGCACAAATGTATTGAGTGTTGTATGTTGTGTAAAAAGTATAATAGTCTAAATAATATTGCTGCATCAAACAGTTAGTTTAAAACGATTTCAAAAAGTGACTATTTCCGAGAGGGAAAAAAAATTCCAAATAAAATTACTCTAACAATTAAAGTTTACGAACTAATAAAAATAATAATATCAAAAAAAACGTGCTAACAAATCGGTTGAAAATCATCGTAAAGTCCATCCCGCAAAAGAACACGTCCGAAAGATTATCGCTTTCTCGATAAAATCCCTGTATATATATATATATATATATATATATATATATATATATATATATATATATATATATATATATACACATATATACTCTATTGTATTTATTGATAATATTATATTGTACTGTTAATTGATTTTGTTATCCAAACACAATATATACGTAATGTTAACGACACGACTAGATAATTTGGAATTGTAACTTTTTCAAACGATGTAAATAAAACTAAAAATGTATTATATTATATCTTACAGCTTCGTATTTATTATTATTATTATTATTATTATTATTATTATTATTATTATTATTATATTGGAAATATACTACTTGTTTTATTTGTTTATTTTGTCATTGTGTTCTCATACTAAAACTGCATTCCTATTTCTTATGTTAATTCGTCCTGTGTAACAACAAAAGTGTCGATATTGTAAAATCAACAGGTCCGATTCGAGACCGAAAAACGAGATTGTAAGTCCACGAATTTATTTCTCAAATTTCAATGTAGTAATTTCTAATCCGAAATTAAACGGTATATTATCAAAATGTACAAAAGTTTTTGATATTTTTTTTTCAGTGTAAAATTCTAAAATCGATCAAATTTAAGCGAATCAAAATTACATTTTAAAACCCGGAATAATTCACTCCGTATAATATTCTTGGTACATTACATAATAAATTTAATTTTTTGAACAACGTTATTTCAAAAAAAAAAAAACAAAGTATTATAAAATGTTTTGTAAATGCGATCCAAAAGAAAAAAATAATAATAATAATGAAACTATACCACGGTAAGTTGTATAATATTACGTATACGTCTTGATTAAATACATATTAAATATTTGCTTTTATAACAGATGTTTTAATGAGTAGACGCCCATTTACATTTGATGTTATTTATTATACATATAAGAACTTTTTTTCGCTCATTAAAATTACGCTTTAATTGTCATAAAGATTGTTTAACACCAATTAACGCTGGTAATCATTCGGGTAAATGTATCGACTGTGTTATCATTTATAATACGATAAATGCATATTAATCGAGTTCTCAACTTTAAATTAAATAATTATTTATTCGAATTCACAATGATCTACTTTTGTATGGAAACAAAAACGTTTAAAAACGATTCAACGATAATTGTGCGTTTAAGTTTAATTACGAACTAAATTTAAAAAAAAAAAAAATGATTTTTTTTCTATAGAGAATTTTAGGATAATTGAGTGCATTTGAACTCACTGTAAATTTTACGTCAAAACGTAAAATTTAAATTCAATCATATTAATAAAATAACAATTGAAAAGTCAATAATAATATACTCGCTTCTCAAAATAAGTAACTATATAATATTGGATGTTGAAAAACTAGTCACTATTGTGTAACCGGTAAAAAAGTTCGCGTAGAACACTGTCTGACCATCACAGAGTAACACTTCCTATGCTACAACTACTCTATACTATCGTTAAGCAATTTATCTGCCTACCCGTTTTGTTTGTTTTAATTTATTCGCTCATCGATCGATTTACTACTACTCGACATAACTTTGGGAAACAATTGAAAGTTTAGGCATTATAATAATTGTTTTGTACGGATAAATAACAATCGTGATATTAATTTAACACCTAGGCAATTCGGATAGTTAATTTTCCAAACTACGTCATATATAAATAATAAATACTTAAAATTAAACTAAAACAAATTATAATATCGACAAATGTAATGTACAGTGGCTTATATAGGTTTTTTTTATAGAGACGGATTAAATTAAATTTTTTAAATTCTGTAGGCGTAGCGAGGAATCTATTGGTATTCACAATATTTTATTGTTCGAAACGCTACAAGTTATCGTTATCATTCATATCATATTGTCATTATCAATTTATAAGACCACACAAATTTAAGTAAATGTTGAATATATTTTGGTATATATATATATATATGTATATATATGAGACTATTTAATATATGAGACCTAATAATAATAATAATACATTTATTGAACAAAAATCACTTGGTTTTTGACTAATACAATATTATATACATTAACACAAATATACGTAAATCTAATGTGAAATTTTTAAATTAAAACATATTATAATAGTAATAAGTAATAGAAATGAATATTTATACGCATAGTATTATAAACTATATATAATTCTTATTGCACGTCTTTTCAAAATATAATTTTATTTTAATTAAATAAAATGAACACGAATAATTATTACATTCTGTGGTAATGGTGTTTTATCGAAATTTTAGAGAAAATACGAAATTATATTATAATTTCAATGTGCATCACCAGATATTTTTTACTCGTGAGCTGCTACGGCACATATTCCATAAACTATTTAAAACGTAAATATTAAATTATATTAAACCATAATCGTTTTTAATGATTAGTTATTGCTTTTTATAACGTGTTGTATCTACTAAAAGGAAAATATATATTATAAATGTTGTATCGCGCGTTGCATACGCATATGACGTCATTGCAAAACCAAGAAATTATAAAAAAAAAAAATTATTATTATTACTATTTCTTAAGAAAATACTTTATGTATGTAAAATATTTTCAATGTACTCGTAACAGAAAGTATATTACAGAAATAGGACAACTGGCAAATTGACTAATTTATTTAATTATGGAATCGATATTAGTTTTTACGAGCCCTCCGCTCTTTTACAGGATTATAATGCGCTACTGTTGTCGCTTCAGTCAAAATCAATCACCAAAACCACCACTTAGCATAATATGAATATAAAGATTTTAATCCATCAGAATTAATCACACGAAATAAATCGCTGGAAATTCTGCAGAGTTTTCTCTTCTTCTGAGCGCTTAAATCGGCCGTAGCTTTTTTTGACGTTACTGAAGTTTCAGTCGAAAATCGAATTACTAGTTTCCCGGACTTGTATGAACGTCATTTTAATTATTTCTATAATATTACCAATTCGAAGTGTCGAGTGCAGAAAGAGAAATATAACTTAGAGTAATTAAAAATGCTATCTTGAAATAACATTAATTAAACATACGTTATGTGATTAATTCCAGAATTTCTACTCGAATTACCTACTGTCAATAATTGCCGTCTACGCGAATATTTTACTCGGAACCCGCAAAAACCTCAAAAAGGAATCCTTGAAAAAAACAAAAAACATTTCGCCGCTTAAAATCGACCGTTCTAAACATTATATCGTTGTACAAATATTAACTTGGGACGCATAATAATGTGCATTATATGTTTGACTTATATTGTTTATTTACGGTGACAATGAAAGCAACGAATTATAATATAGAGACGATTCGCGTATTTTTTCTTTTTTTTATCAATTCATAATCGGAGTAAATATGTGAGAAATATCGTTCGATACGGTTCAGATATACACGAGTGCTTGAAAACAATTATTATCGTCAAGTTTTGAAAAGTATGTCGTCTCGTACCGTTGTTTGCAGTACCAACACCATTTGTTTTTTTTCCTCCAAATTACAAATAATATCTGTGCATTTTATTTGTATAAGAGGACAACCGTCGTACCGTGGTTTCAAGACCGTCGTTCGCGTTCGTATTAAATTTAATTATTGTACTAAATTATTGTTTCGAAATATTTTGTCGATTTTTTTCCTTTTTTGTGAAGGTCAGTCTTCAGAATTTTTGTGTTTACTCTATTATTGTACTTGTTACAAAATATATCTGTACCTCAAAACCAGACGAATGGAAGCTCAAATGTAACGATTTTAAAATTATTACATTTTTGGCACGTATAATCCGTTTTTCGTCTAACCGTAGTGACGGAAGTCCGTTAAAAATTCTCCTTTTGTCATTTTACTACGGCTAAATGATGGTAAGTCCGACGTAACGTAAGCAAAACGGTCCTAATATTCAGTTATTATGCTCTTATGAAAAGTTAGCGTAATGTGACTCACGTTCGTTTGGTTCTGATGTACATATATACGTATTAATCGGCCTTTAATAACTATCAGTTATTGTATTTTACGTTTTTTGTTTTTTGATTTGCTGTCGCATCAAAACGCGTTTTATAAAAATTGTTTTGTATGACCCGAATGGCCAAAATCATTGTTTATAGCGTTCAAGTACGGAATAACAACGCCAAAAATGTATTATAAATATCGTTTTTAAACGTATAATATTTTTTTATACCATTTGACACCGTCACGGCGAACGGAGTTGATTCCTGTCAATTTTCCACCTTACACGTTCTAACAAAACACAAAAAAAAAAAAAATTATTACTAAACAAAATAAAATATATAATAAAAATTGTGTACACGCGTTTCTTCAGCAAAATTATTATCATCGTCGTCTTTCATATTGTAAATATAAGTTTTAAATATTAAAAGAACATTTTACAATACGATATTATTAGCGAGTCGAGTAAAATTTTGATTTCATTATAAATTCCTTAATTGTACAAATGATATGATATATTTAATAGTTGACAACTCGAAGAAAAACATTGCTGCACGTCGCTATAACCTTATCACGTTTTAATTCATACGATACATTAAATATTTAGGCGGGCGAACTTATTCGATCGTATAAATCTTCGGATATTAAAACCCGTGAAAATGATTTATAGTATGTATTATATATATAAATATACCGTATTCCCTATTGCATACACCGTGAAATAACTAATATTATTTTGTAATTACGAAATTTCCTCTGACAGTTGTATAAAGTATATGAAGAAAGAAAAAACAACATTTAAGTACCGTATAGACAGACAACTAAGTGCGTTTTAAGCCAACGAAAACTTTAACCATTTACTACACATACTCTCGTATATATGCCTATACCTACCTGTATAATGTATACGCAAAGAGTGCAACGCGATGAACGATCGCTGAACAGATTTACGTGCTCGTATTATACGTATATAGCAGACTATATTGTAAAGTCTATTTTAGATTCTGGACGAATTTCGTTGCAACATCAGTGGCGCGGTTAAAGAGAATAAAATTATTGGCACGTCTGATGGACCGTACACATACGAACAAATTCATAGACGTCCCTAAAGAAAAATCATTTCGGCTAAAACATGAAATCGGTAATATTATAAACGACGACACGCTTTTCTTAAGAAATAATTAACGTATCTCTCTTACTTGAAGAAGTACTCTACAGGCGTCGTTTGTTAAGAAATTTCGTATTTTGTGGTTTGTATGTTTGAATAAATTTACCATGTTTTACGATGAACGAATATTTTTAGACGATTTAGAAAATATTTACGATTGGATCGTTCATCTTGCGTAGTGTCTAAACGTTATAAACGGGATGCAGGAAATCCGTTTGAAACACAAAAAGTTATGGTCTACACATACGCATTCTTAGAAATTTAAAACTTTTACTTTGTGATTATATTAATAGGAGATTTTCAGAAGAATCCGGAACCGGAACAGCTGCAAGTCAAATGTTATCATACAGGAAAATGTGCGGAATGAAGCCAAGTTCTCGTGGCATTAGCCATGTGTGTTTATTGGATTTTTAATATGATTTTATACGATTTCAGGTAAAGAGAAGTAACGGAAACCAAAAACCCATTTATATTCCGTGCTTTTAACAATAAAATATTTACCTATCTGAACGTTTTGTTATTTCGCCCGATTTTGACGACGACACGTCGTGATCATCGACAAATAAATATTTTCAGGTCCGTGTCTCCAGCACAGCCCGTTTTAAATATGATACGCAAGATTTTCGTTTGCGCTACGTTTGTACAGCTCATCCCTTCACGAGTTTTCCTCAATTTTCTTTAAGCATGATACCAGGGCCATGGACTCTATGCAGCAGGAAAAATGGCTGGGATTTTATTTCCTTGGTCGTAGAACCAAACGTGTGTAATAAAAATAATATAATATACATTGCGTTTTTCTTCGCTCTATCATAAGACGTTTTGTAAATCACAAGATGTTTATAAAGTAAAGAAGTAGTAGTAGTAATAGTAATAGTAGTACTAGTAGTAGTAGTAGTAGTAGTAGTAGTAGTAGTAGTAGTAGTAGTAGTAGTAGTAGTAGTAGTAGTAGTAGTAGTAGTAGTAGTAGTAGTAGTAGTAGTAGTAGTAGTAGTAGTAGTAGTAGTAGTAGTAGTAGTAGCAGGGCCGTTCAGAGGGGGGGGGGCAACGGGACCATTTTGCCCCAGGCCCCAGTTTAGGATAATTTTTAGGGGGCCCCCAAAAGACTAAAATGTCCCGATAAAAAATATTATTTTCGTTGCGTCAGTCACATATATGTAATACTCCTGTAATCTATATTATATTGCGATAACGAGGCTCGTTTTGCTACGGTAGGCGATAGTGCAGACGATATTTTTAGACCAAATTAATAGTCGATACGCTGATAACCGATACACGTAGAATAGTCAACTACAGCCCGTACAGCCGCACGCTCGCTTCAGTCAGTAACTTTAATTATTAATCGACGGTTGACGGTATAGTGTCACCGATAAAATTTATAGATCATAGGTGATAATTACCGTAGGGCGTAGGCACCTACTATAGATATAGTCTATAAACTACTTGTCTACCTGTAGTATAAAGAAACAAGAGTGAATACCAACACCATATCAGTAAGTAATAATAATGGATTAAAATATGTACATATCATCCTTTATTTTTATTAAAATAGATATAGTACGTAAATAATAATGTATACATAATACCATTGAAAATAAATTATCAATGATAATACATATACGAACACTGTTATAGTTTTTCATCGGCTTTCCCATTTTTACATACTTAGTAGGTACTATCATCCCAAGTGTAATATCATTGAGCATAGATTATACCATATATTATAATTTATAATCAATGGTAATATTAGGGTAAATGAATAAAAACGTGCCGGACACATTGATTTAAAAAAATTATTTTTCACACTATATACATTTAACGTGATTTCTTTAAAAAATCATTATGATGGTCGAAGAGCAACCAAATTAATTTGCCCCAGGCCCCAAAAAACATCGGAACGGCCCTTAGTAGTAGTAGTAGTAGTAGTAGTAGTAGTAGTAGTAGTAGTAGTAGTAGTAGTAGTAATAATAATAATAATAATAATAATATTAATAATAATAAAATATATAAATATCATATTTCCGTGACTTGTTACATGGATACATAATATTGTACACGCATGTGTTTGGATTTCTTAATACAATCGTTTTTCAATATAATAGTAAAATGCAAAATCAGCGACATTTCTGTCGGGTTTATCAACTCTATTTACGTGTAAATATATAAATATAATAATAGTATGTACACGTAATAATTTTGTTTTATTAAATATTGTTTTCTGAATGTGTGTGTGTAAATCACCGATTTAAACGATTTTATAATTGATTTTTTTTTAAATACTATAAAAATTGTATAATTTGACGCGAACGTAAGCTGTGCCCATTTTCGTGTAATTTTTTACAAGTCATAACACACTTATAGATTTTAAATTTAGAGTACACTAGACAAGTATTTGTCGATGATAACCTGTTGTTGTGTGCGTCAAGTTTTTGCGATGTTGGTTTTATAGTAGTTGAAGGTTAATTATTATATAGGCGTATGTCCGCACACACTTACTGAAAACTATAAACTTCCGCGTGTAAAATTCTTTTAAATGTGTGAAAGAGCAATTGGTTATATATATATATATATATATTTATATATATATATATATAACGTAACGTTGTCGTAAATTCTTCGAAAACTATAAGGGCAATAAATTTTGTTTAAAAAATAATCGACAAATTTCATTGAAATTTTTATTCATTTCGTAAGATATATATATATGTGTGTGTGTGTACGATAAACATTTATTGTGCATCGTCAGCAAGCTTTTTCTTTTAGACATTATGATAAATAGAAACAATTGAACGATTAAGCCAAGATTTAATATCAATTCAACAAACACCGTTGATAACTTAACGAATCTGAAAACACGTTCGGTAAATTTATAAATGAATATTTTAAGTGTGATCGCAAGCCAAAATGAAATTATTAAACAATTGACGATGAAATTACGGTGAAACAAACTGAATGAAAAATCTGTACTTTGACTTTTGTTGTGGTTATTAAAAAAAATATCGTCTTTGAAAACTCTACAATCACAATAATAAATAATTAAATTATTCGTGTAAGACTAGTTGCACTCGTCTGAAGCAGTCATTTTCAAATCTCACAATTCTGAATACATTGGCTCAAAAAAAAAGAATTAAAACAATTATGAATAGTTTTACGAATATAGCAAACAAATTGCAATTATAAAGATAAATTACAATAAAAAATATTATTAATATTAAAAATACAAAAAAAAAGTGTCCGCGTTATGATACAATATAATTTATAAAATTTGTGAATGTACATTTTAGAACGTAAGTTTTAAATTTGAACTCATCATTTGTAAACTTAAAATATTAGTTTAAAAGAAAAACCGAAAAGCTTTAGAAAACTATTAGTGAATCCGGAGATAATTTAGACATTCTCTACTTTCCAACGCGTGTACATTCGATCAAGTGCAGGTACAATAAGAAATCTGAAAACAGCAGATTTAAATTTATCGTGGAATCTATACTTGAGACATTCAAATAATGACACAACTATTGATTTGAAAACGATGTGGTTATTTTGTGTGTAATCGTTTTTTCGTGTGGCTTAAATGATCCGATTTTACGATCGACCTCACTTCCCGATAGCAAATCGCGTGTCTATAATTGATTGGATGTTCTCAATAATCTTCTGACCGTCGAAAAATTTTAAACAAACCAATAAAATAGTCGATATTTTTAAGTTTATACTTAAACAACCAAACGGTAAAGTCGTTTTCGTTCTATTTGAATAGGTTCCATCAATTAACCATCGATTTAGTGAGCTCACATAACGGTTATGTTACAAAGGAAAAGTTACGTACACAGACAGTTATAAATTTACAATTTTTAAACAGAAATTTACAATGTCATCTACTATATTTGTCCACCGCAGTTTTGCGACTACAAATACTTCGGGCTCGTGTAAAACAATCATTTATAAGGACCGTTATACGAACTACTCGGTTAAAAATGTTATTTTATAATTAAAAAAAAAAACTTAATTTTATCGAGTCAAAGTTATGGCACGTCTTTAGCAGTGATCGTTGTAGCATACAGGCAGAGTAGGCAGCTGCCCGTACCAAATGTTTTGATGTTCACCTGGTTAAGAATTTCAATGTCGTGTTGTTTTGATATGAAAAGTAAACGCCGGGTAATAATTAAAATATTTCCTTCGTTTTTTTTTTACCACTTAATACGCAACATATTTTGCGTGGATGATGATTATACGTGAAATTCGTCTACGATAATTCGTGGATCTTTAGCTATAATGCTGAACGTAGTTTTTCTACTATATGAAGGCTTATTAAGTCTTACCTGCAGAGAGTTGTAATGTTAAGATCGAGTAACTCTGTTTTATTATTTGTAGATAAGAAAAAGAACTTTGAAAAACTCTAAAAAAAAGACCCAACTGCTTGTTAGGTTTTTGAAATACGAGAAATGTATACATTTTTTTATGAAGATAATAAAGAAAACTAATATAATTTTTTAATATTTTTGAGCAAAAAAATTTTTAAGGAATTAAAGATACGTTGGCCCAGTAGATTACTTATAAAATATGATGTACGGAATTCGAATTTTAAACCCGGTGGTCCTTAACCAATTATTAAATAGTTTTTTTTTTTTTTTTACAAAAACTCTCTTTTAATATTAATCACGTACAAGAGAATATCATAAAAAATATATATATATTACGACACAAATTGCAATATATTATCAAATAGAGTGTAGGATTTTTGAAGGACAACGCACGACATAATAATAATAATAATAATAATAATATAATAAAGGTACGACTACGTAGGTACGCGTATATATATATATATATATATAAATATATAAGTGAAGTCCGGTGTTTGTCCATTTTAATGTTTACATAACATAGACGAGGGTTTACGTGTTATATTTAATGTTTGTACGACTTGCAACAACAACAACAATAGCAGTATTTTTGTTTTCGTTTGATATACGGTTTTTTTATTATACATTTATTTTTATTTTTATTTTTATTTTTGCTTTCTTTACATTTCGGAATGTTAGTCCGGGATTCATCGGCTAATGGGGATTTACATCGTCATTAATTATTATAATAATATATTGCGGCCGACGTATAAACAACGAGAAAATAAGAAAAACGCATTGTATTCACGAGAATATCATCATTTTATCTATTGTAATAATATTAAAAAGAATTAAATTCCCGTGAGTTGTACGTATAAAAATCACTTGTGGTCATATTATGTAGACAGACGAACGCAGAAAATTACGGTTTTTCGACTACGTGCGAATATCAACTCTATAATAATAATAATAATAATAATAATATCGTACAATTATAATTAATACATCAAAATTCGAATTTAATCTCTCATTAATATTTTGTATTTGCGTATCGTCGACGAGCAGAGACTAAGCACGTTTTTTTATTTTACAAACGATGTAATTATTATTTTTTTTTTTTTTAATTTACTTTATACTACTAACCTACTTATCGTGTAGTTATTTGATAAAAGAAAAATATAATTCAAATCGCGATTTTCTACTGATGCAGGAGAGGACTGAGCAGCATTGAAACTCGTAAATTAATGAAAAATATCTCGAATTCTGGTATATACCTAACCAAATGTACTAATGATCTACCCCGTCGATTTTAGTTTTAAAATAATGTTTTTTTTTCCTGTTGACAATTTTTTTTTTTTTTTTTTTTGAGTAAAAGTATTGCTTCAATTTTTACAAGTATACCCCGTTTTCCGATAATAATTATTTCACCGACACTATACTCTGAGGTGACCGAAACAACAATATTTCATCAATACTTCAAGCACAAAATTTAGAATAACCGGAATCGGAGGGAAATTTGTTTGACTGCAGAATTATTTTTTCTCGTCAATAATAGTGACTAAATTTTTTTTTTTGTTCAATCTTAAGGGCCCACCATCCAACCAACTAAAATCCGGAAGCAACTGTTTCTTAGAATAAATTTACGCAACTGATACATACTACAGTATTTATACGTTTTTTTATGTTTTTACAAGACATCATTTATAATATTATGTCCCAGATTATACGAATAAAGTATATATATATAAATGTATTTTAACGTTGTAAGAAATACGAGTGTTAAAATTTCGAATCGTCAACACATAAGTCAATAACACGAGCTACGTATATAACCAGTTATGCGGACTTATGCCCAAGTCAAACAATTCACGTTGTTATACGAAAATATTATATCTACAAATACGACGAAAACAACGACGTGTTGTGTTGTTTATTCGAAAAAATAAAACAAAAACGTAGATTTAACACGGCTGCAGTTTAAATAAAACGAAAATTCTCTTAGACGAGCATACGATAATATATTATTTTTATTTGACTTAACTTATATACATATAATAAAAGTTTTCAAAAAAATAATAATAATATTTATGTGTATAAAGTATAAGTAAAACAATTATCATGTTAAATGTTTTAGATTTCGAACGGAGCGAGGTAAGTAATGCTGTTTTTTTTTTTGCGTGTCTGTACAGCCAAAAATTCTACCAGGAGTGCTCCGATATTTACACTAATACCCGGTTTACAGTAGAGATTCACTGTATACAGTGTGTAAACGCTAATTGAAAACACTCAATATTTTTGCGTAGAGCAATGCATTTTGAATTCTGTTTTTTTAGATGGAAGTTGTACTTAATAATACACATTTTTATGGTCTCTGAACTTAAATCTGTTTATTATATTCGCGCATGCGCAATGCAACTTTTTTTTCTTAAATGGCAACCCCCACTTTTGAGCACAAATTATTTTTTTTCATATTTTTTTATGAATTTTAGTGGTTCAACCAACTTTATATGTCCAAAATTGATTGAATTACAGCAATCTAACGAAAAATATCGAAAATTTCGCGATTTTCATTTTTGTCCCCTATTACTCTGAAAAAAAACCGTCCTAGATACTTGAAAACTACCCCATCTAATTTATTAAAGTTTTATTTCATTTCGAACTACCCATTGTTAGGTCCATAATTAGCTGAGTTACGGATATTTCAATTTATTTGAAATTTTCCGCAAGAATTTGTAATAATTTTGCCGTTACATGGACATTTTTTAATTACAGAGGTTGATTCTGTCACTTTACCATTTATTTTATGTTCTACAATTGTTTTTCAACTTGTGAATGAATAGTGCGACACTGAAATGTCGATTTGTCATAATTTTACTTGAATAAATAGGATTAGGAAAGAAAAAAATGTAGGTATGTAATTTATGTATTTTACTTTACTTTTAACAGGTAATTAACAGTTTAATTGATAATAAACTTAACTCTAGTAACAATTTTATTTAATTATAATAACTTTATTTTAAAAACTGCTCAAATCGTTGTCCGTTGTGCTCAATACATGCTTCAGCACGCCGTATAAGTTCTTTATTAGTTGCAGCTGTAATTTGTGCTTCGGTCAGTTCGTTTGGGACCATATTTTTATGATGGAACACTTAATGGTAGAAAATATTATAATTTTCTAATAAATGATTTACAAATGATGTTTGAAGATATTCCGTTAGCTATTAGACAAAATCTAATTTTTCAACAAGATGGCGCTCCAGCTCACAATGCAATTATTGTTCGAAATTATTTAAACGAAACATTTGTAAATCGATGGCTAGGAACGCACGGACCCATTGAGTGGCCACCAAGATCACCTGATCTTACTCCATTAGATTTCTTTTTATGGGGTCACTTAAAAACTATTGTGTATGCCGATCCTCCTATAAATCTTCAACATTTAAAAGATAGAATAAAAGAAGCATGTAACGAACTGACCGAAGCACAAATTACAGCTGCAACTAATAAAGAACTTATACGGCGTGCTGAAGCATGTATTGAGCACAACGGACAACGATTTGAGCAGTTTTTAAAATAAAGTTATTATAATTAAATAAAATTGTTACTAGAGTTAAGTTTATTATCAATTAAACTGTTAATTACCTGTTAAAAGTAAAGTAAAATACATAAATTACATACCGCACTATTCATTCACACGTTAAATAACAATTGTAGACTATAATATAATTGGTAAATTGTCAGAATCAACCTATTTAATTAAAAAATGTCCATGTAACGGCATAATTATTACATATTATTGCGGAAAATTTCAAATATATTGAAATATAATTTTCTCAGCTAATTATGGACGAAAATGTAGTTCGAAATGAAATAAAACTAATAAATTAGATGTAGTTTTCAAGTATCTAGACGTTTTTTCAGAGTAAATAAACAAATGAAAATCGCGAAATTTTGATATTTTTCGTTAGATTGCTGTAATTCAATCAATTTTGGACATATAAAGTTGGTTGAACCACTAAAATTCATAAAAATATGATAATGCATTGCGTGTCTGTACAGCCAAAAATTCTACCAGGAGTGCTCCGATATTTACACTAATACCCGGTTTACAGTAGAGATTCACTGTATATATAGTTGGTACTTTAGAGAAATCATTTTTCGATTTTCTCGACATAAAAAAAACTACCGAAAAATTACATAATTCCGTCGAAATCGATTATCGTAGTTATTTCCTCGTCATTTTCAAACTAGCTGCTAAAGTAGAAACTTGAAATATTCACCAAATACGTAACTATACTTTATAATTATATTAGGGGGGAAAAATTTTTTTTCTTTTTAAATTTCTTTCAATTTTCGGTTTTTTTTATAGTAATTATACTCGTTGTTAGGTGCGGCGAGTGTCAACCGGAGTCGTAGTATCGCGGCGTATTTTAGCCTCACGGGAGTCGAACGAATCGCGGCGGTCGTCACTCGTAGTACCGGATTTACAGTGCCAATAATGTAACAAAAAAAAAAAAAAAAAAAAAAACGTTTATTAATAAAAATACAATTTAACAAAATCGATGCTTTAAATAATATGATTTTATTTCCGCGTCACCCTCAAACACTCGTAGTCATTGAAGGTATTTCATATTCATAAAAAAATAATAATTTTTTGGTTTGAAAGGTTCTTAAAAATCGAATATAATTTCGGACGTACGTTAATTCAACAATATTCTCGAAAAATTTTCCGACAAAGTGTATTTTATATTTCGTTTGGAAAATTACGTTCGACTAAATGTTTCTCAAATATCATGTTGCTTTGGTGTGGACGCGCTTGTTTTATTAAATTTTGTCGGTGACATTTCGAGAAACATTTTGTCACCGAAATAGGTGACAAAGTCGACGGCAAATATTTCTTGGTCTGAACGCGGCCTTAGATATCATATTTCAACTGATGTAACATTATATTTTTAAAAATAACTAATTTCAATTTTAATTTTCAGTATATTTTCCGGATTCTTTTTCCTGGACCACTGTGCAGCGGCTCGCTAACTTTTATTTATTCATATTTTTAAATAAAATTTACGAATCGACATTCCTAGTATAATAATACTAGTATTATTGTTATACTTTACTCGACGAAAATCCGTGTATTGTATACGCGCCACGTAAATATTATCATTTATATTATTTTGACCGCTGTTTTCTCGTCGGGCCTGAAGTATATTTATTTATTTTTTTTTACTATATCGTATTTGGAAAAAAAAATCCGAACGCGTATGTAATGTGACCTCGACACTGATGAGCCGAAGCGTCAAAAAAAAAAAAAGTAGGTCCGGCGGAACTGAATTTCATTACGTGTATATAAAGTAGGTCACTATCGCCGCGAGTCACAATAATTTTATTAAAATATAATAAACGTTTTTTTTTTTTTTTTTTTTTTTTGGTATAAGAACGACGTTCATACCGAGTAATAGTTTATTTTCGTTTCGTATACGATACACGCTCTATATTATCTTTTTCTTATCCAAATATCCAAATGTTGTGTCGTATTCCTTTTTTTTTTTTTTTTGCTCTATTTATCGGTTACACTTATAGCCCCCCGTCCGTTGCATTTATTATATGTTTCGATATACATGTCACCGGTAATTGATATTAGTTTGGTTCAATATTATCCCCGTCTTCGGTGTCGTTACAAAATGATGTCGGCCCAGTTCCGTAGGTGATTTCAAAAAACAAATAAGATTTTTCTTGATATCAGTCCGATTGATATCACCTATCGGTGTTCACGAAGCATATCTTTCGTCATTTGTCTTGGTCATATCACTAGGTACTCCAGGTGTAGGTCTCAAGCACCCAATTATGAAACGACGCGTCATAACTTCTAAGGCTACATTTATATTTTTTTGCATGGCGCGATCTGATCCATATTTAGCGTATAACACATTCACCGGCTGAACGTCATAAGAATGGTCGTCATGTGCTGTGGATCGTAGTGACTGGGAGGTTCACGAAATTCAGACACACGTTTTATGTAATTATAAACGAGCGTACTTAAAAATACAATTATTCTAAGCTGTTGCAATAATAATTGCTTTCTAATCATGTCTGGCCATTTATTATTGACTGTTATAAAACTGTTTTACTTCGTGCGTCCTCAGTAAAAATAAATAAATTTCACTAGAAATTAATGACCGTAGTCTACGAGTATTATTTCGTGGAACATTTAAATTTAAAAAGAATTAACCATAAAACCCAAAAATACATTCAATATTTAAATACTACTTTCTGACGTGCGTGAAAGAAACATTTTCAAAACGTTTCGATGTAATAAATAAATAATTTAAAATTATGTACGTTAGCATTTTTACAATTCGTTAAAATGCAAGTTCAGTGTTCGAATTTTAAACCGTTCACCGTTTTAACTAAAAAAAAAAAAACTCTGACATTCCTCTAAAGCGTAGTTGAACACACTTATAGGTAGATGGTATAGTCAACGTTTTAAGTTTTACACACGGTTCGCTAAAGATAATATTCATCAATCCGCCACAGCCACGTGACTTTAAGGAACGTATAAGCTGGTAATACTAAACAATGACTATTGAACATATATTTTCTACATGATTGGGTGCTTAAGTGACACTTAAATTTATGTAGAGTCAAACTTAAACGATTAAGTAGTAGTCGGATGTATATTATCAAATACCGCTCAACTGCTTCCGACGTACAGCAGTATACTAGCCACACTTTGGTCGAAAAATTCCTTTGGACCTATAATCGTAACCACAGTCGCAGGTCGGTTTATCATTAATATTTCTATTTATGTGGAAGTGTCATCATATTCCTAATATACGGTTAGGTAAGGTTAGGGATATCAGTTCAATATTTGTAAATTTAGACTATTCTATTTGCTCCGTAAGTCATACCATCCGTAAACGTTCGGAATAGTATCGGGTTTTCAACTCCAATCCGTGCGAGCTCCGTTGATTCAAGTCCGAATTGAATGGGACCTCTTTTGATCGTTTAATAACCACAATGAAACTCTTTATAAATTTTTACAATCCCGACTATCGTTTCTTTCGCTCTCGGCCGTGATATTCACCAATACCTCGACGTTTTCGCATCCCAATTCCTCCAAACCTCTGCGTTAAGTATTTAACCGTGTTTTTACGTTGTTTTTTCAACACTTACACTTTTTAAAGTAAAATAAAATCATTCTTAAAACGCGCGGCTCGTTACGGACTCATTCAACTTCACTACATGTACTCGTATATATAATGTACGTTGGCCGCAGAAACTTTTCCACGTTTCGTAAATTATTCCGAAAGACAAAAAAAGAAAAACCACACACACACACACACACACAATATTGTATTTTCGCAAAAATCGGTATAAAAAATAATTATCAGTGTAAAATGTGTCATACCTATAGGAAATAGACGTTATGGCTTACCGCAGCAAAATACTTACGAAAAATCCAATAATGGCCAAACATTCGCTCGATTTGAATAATTCCACTTATGTACAGCTTATGTAAAGAAACGGATTTAAAAAAATTAACGGTCCCCATATTATTTCCTTCTTTTTTTTCCACTCTATAAGACGCGTGTATATAATATATAAGGTACGCCGCGTTTTCCGGAACGTTAATTCTTCCAACAAAAAGTACTTTTCATATGCACATAATAATACATAAGTCGGTTAAAAAAAAAATAAATAAATAGCGCGTGTACCTACTTAATGACGAAATTATTGAAGTGTATCGTATAAAATGCGTCCTATTTAAATGTTATTATATTCGTTTCTGTTTTTTTTTCGTGTGTATACATACTTCGAAATACCGCAAGCGTGCAAAATAACTCGAATTAATTATTTATTTTTTTTTTTTTAAATAACGTAAAATTAGTTGAAAAAATAACTTCACTTTTAAGTAGTTGTAAACAAAACGAAATCATTCCGCCTGGCACTCAAAAATAAATAATATGGTTCTGTAGTATAATACGGTTTTCTAAAAAAACGAAAAAATGGTTTAACAATATAAAACATAAAAAATTTCAAAAAATATCTCAATGCGATATTCGAAATATTTCCAAATAAATGTAATTAAACATTGCAGGTTTTATATTCCAATACGCGCGTTCTAAACCACATATTTTTTTATTATCCTATACACGCGAATTATTTCTTATAAAAAAATAAAATATGTATTGTTATAGTGTCCGGTTATAAATTTTATAAGTATTATAAGGAATTACTGCGGTGGTCATCGTAAAAGTAAATAATAAATAACGCTGTAAATTTTGGTTTTACAATATATTTCGTATATGTTTTTTTAAATGCTTTCACCACTATTATTTACCATACATATAGTACATAATTACGGGGAAGTCGAAGCGGCGTATAAACAAATTTCTCGACGTACTCGACTTACGAAAAATTAGGAATTTTGAAATATTTTTGCCGTATTCTTTTGCGTAATATAATTCGGAATAAAATATAAATTTTTGTTTTTTTTTTCTTTTTGGAATATGTTCTCTATATACGAAACTGCAACGGTAAACTATATCCTTATTTATATATACGAGTATATATATAAGAACAAGCCTTTTTTATGTTCCAATTTTGTGACGACACTATTTAACTTTTTTCAAATTTTTTTTCACAGAGTTGTTCCAAATACCCTCTTGAGCGTCACCCGATTTTTCATTTTTTTTTTGTCTGAGGGGAGGGATAGGAAGTATTTAAAGGTTACGGTTTTTTAGCGTGTCATTTAAATTATATGTAGCATTTTCTAGAATTGGAAGACCTGACCATTTATATGTTTACGCTGCACCATAAAATAAAACTCTGAATATGGTATATCAAAAGCTTTTGACTTAAGTCCTTTTTAGAATTGAATAAATCAGTATAGAATCATTTGTAAATATTCATAAGTAAAGTTAAATTATACAAATTATGATTATAGAATCATTTATAAATATTATTATTTTTTTATTTATAATTCAACTACTACTATTATTTAGCACTTGAATAAATTAAGTAAAATAAATTTTTTTTTCTTCTTTAAAACACAACAATGAGTGTGGATTTAAGAATTTCATTTAGAAAAAGCAAAAAACTATACACGGGCTAAGCCGGATAATTCAGCTACGTATTATATAAAAAGCCGAAATATTCGTAATCGCGAGAATTTAAATGCGTAATTTTTTTTTTATAAAAAAAATTCAAAAATTTCCCTTACTCGATGATTATAACTAGGGTTGTGATTTTAATGCTCTAAAAAATCTCAAAAATGTCTTAAAAAACTCAAAAAATGCATTTAACTTCGTGAAAAATGCTGTAATAACTAAAAAAAAAAGCACTGAAATCGTCAAAAAATCCCTTAAAAATGTATTTAAGGTTATTTTGTCGAAAAATTAAAAAAAAAAAAAAATTACTATAAAATAATCAGTATCGCCCAAAACACATTTTATACTTACGGACCAACGATTCGAAATACCGGGGAAAAAATGCCTTTGCGCCAAAATCCTCCAATCCTAATCAGGGACGTCGTTTGAGGGGGGTGGTGCAGGGTGTGCAACGGCACCACTAACTTAAAAAAACGTTAACAATTGGCGCCGTTATAATTAACTTATACATAATATAAATAAAAAAAAAAAATATATATATATAATAGTATATTTTTTTTCGAGTTTTTGTTTATTTTTGGTTTATCGGTTTTATGGTTTAAAGCTATTTTAATGTTGCATTAGTCGTTACGAGTAATTTTCAATTAAAGAATTATTAAAGGGAAGGAAAGAATATTTACATAGGTTCGCACAGGTCACCTACATTTATATGTATAAATATTTATTTTTTTTTTTTTTCAACGGCCTGGTGAAATGTCAAAATTGGCTTGCCTAAGTGTTCGCACACGCCCGGAAAACAAACCGAAATGACGGCCCCGACTCAAATTCCGAATATTACAATGAAAAATAAATTTATACACTTTTGAGTAGAAGTGGAGGCACGCGCGCGCGTAAGTCGATCGTTATTACCATCGACACGGGCACACATAATTTCACCGCGTTGCAGCCGTGTGTCAGTCACTTAAAACGACCGGGTGCAGTGTTACGGTGTTTCTGGAGAGGGGTCACAGCGTTATTGTGTGTCAGTTCATAACGGTCCGTACCATCTCTCCTCCTGTTAAACCGCATGCAGTAAACGAGTGGACCACCAACACCACTACCATCTCTACACTATATAGCTCTGCAGAGGCTGATGGCATTAAACGACAGCGACGGACGAGCGAGAGTGGAATAAAATATATCGCCTATACGAATCGTATACCTCTACTATATGGCTTAGTAGGCCTCGTTTCTCTTATATTCACCCGACGTCGTCACCGGTCTGAACCAAAACAACATCGGGCAACTCGTGTTATTCATAAATATATCGCGGAAGAGTGTTGTCGTCCTACGCGGTTTTCGTACCATTTTTTTTTTTTTTTTTTTTTTTAACGAAAAAAACATTTTTTTGTTTCCAGTGATGTTAACGTGTTTTTAACAGTTTGAAAATTAATAACACTATTATTATTATTTTTTAAATAGTGACGATTTAACGGCGAACGTATCGCACACGCACACGGTAAGCGAATTAGGCGCGTTATAATGTTACTAGGACTCGGATTTCAACGAATTGTCATCATCATTTTTTTTTTTTTTTTGGGGGGGTGGAAGGAACGATGCTTTTCAAACACACGCGCTATATTCTTATAATGATTTGTTATTTTAGTTGTTTTTTTTTTTTTTTTATAACGTTTTTCGTCGTTTATAAAGTTTTTAACGTGTTTATTTATTTTTTTCTACGACCGTTTCCTATACGGAGGTGAAAAATAGATTCGCCTAAACCAATTTTTTTTTTTTGTTTTATTCGCCGATATATTTTTAGATAATTTTTCCGTATTTTCGAATCGCAAATACTTTTGCTCGACCGTTTTTGAAATTATTAAATTATTTCATTTCGTAGTTGTCGAAGACAAAAATGAAACTATTTTGTTATTTTTTTTTTTTTAGGCCAGACGCGTATTTTGAAAATTTTTCAACGCATTAAAATCCGAGCCCTAATTATTACAATATAAACACTGTATACGTTATGAGCGTTTTTCAAACATAATATTGTGAAAACGTATTTTTTTATATATATATGTATGAAAATGTTACTATACTGTATACATATATTATATCGTTTAATAATACGATTAAATTTGAAGTATATTCTATCGAAAAAATAATAATAATAATCGAATCGTTTTATATAATCGGAAATTAAATATGTATTATAATATTATTACTCGTATATAGGTATATCGTAAAAATTGATTGGGAAAAAAAATAAAAGTAAATTTGATGGAAATAAAAAAAAAAAAGCCGATAAAATGGCAATAATCGTCCTTATGCTTTCGATTGAATAGAGAGAAAAAACAAATACCTATATAATATATTATATTATTGTACCGACACAGTGGGGTATGAAATTTAATAAAACGTATTGTAAATAACTGTTTCGTCTAACCGTATATTATTATATTTTAATTAAAATATCGGTAATTGCATTGCGGACCGAAAAAAAGGGGGAAAAACGGAACAATTTCCATCGAACGTGCGCATTATTATTTTTTTCATAAAAAAATATCCATTAATATATGAATTAATGTATCGTGCGTATATAATACAAGAATGAAGTCGCCATTCGTCTTTTTCTTTCTTCTTATCGTGCCCAGGCTTTAAATAGATGTTTATTAAATTTCTTTATTTGCTCCATTGGATTGGCTATTTGTATAGCCGCGTCCGTTGCATTTGCTAGGTCTTCGGGTGTACGTCTCACTGGGTTTAGGGGACGTACTTGTACCTATATGTTGTTCCGTTTGTTCGTTTCCACAGTTACAGTCTACGGTTCGAGCAAACTCCTACTCTTACTCTGTTAAGTGTTTCCCGAATGTTCCATTCATTACGACGATATCCGAGTGAAAGTTTTTCCATTGGTCTAATTTTGAAATAAATTGGTCTGTTTCAATTTTGTCCGTCTTTAAAGTCGTTCGTGGGCAATGGATGTTGTGAGCTCCGGAGTTGATTTCAAAAAGTTTTTTCTTGATTTCAGTCCGGTCTTGGCGCCGGTTGGTGTCCATGGAGTTGGATGTCTTTCATCATTTGCCCGGGTTGTTTTTTGGAAGCCACGCTTCTTCTGATATCGAGTGGTGTTATGCTAGCTAGAACTTGTGCTGAAGGCATGGGTTTGGGGGCCTCAAAGGTCCAGTGATTAAGCGGCATGTTTCGTTCAATTTTTTACATCCACCTCTTTCGCATGACACGATCCACTCCACATTGGTCTTCTTCTGTAGTTTTTTCTATCTACCATCTCTTCCAAAAAAAAAAAAACATAATATTATAACGAAATGTAAAAAAAAATGAATGAAGATCCTTGTGCCATTTTTCAAAATATCTATCAAGGCGTATACAGGTTCACCACAACTTTTGCATTGAAATGACGTTTGTTTCCTTATTTCGGTCTTATATAGCACTGCATACGGTTTTTAAAATATATTTACCTCTTTTAAAATTTAGTGAATGAGGTATTTTTCTGATTAATGATTATGTTCAGGTGTTTGTTTTTTCTTTCATTTTGTTTTTGAAAAGTTCTGCTGCAGTAATTTCTATTGAAAGACCAATTAAATTGTTTATAAATAAATCACGAAATCGCTTGAATCTAACGTGTTTATTACACCAAACTTTTCGTCAAAAGTAAAATATGAATTCAAAACCGTTATACAAAATTCATTATCTTTATTTTACTTGAATTTTCAGTCGTATAATTACGCCATTTCTTTTTTTTATTCGTTTGTATTTATGTTCCGCCATCGCGCGATTCTAATAATTTTCTTATTATTATTATTATTATTAATATTATTACGAGTATTATTATTATAACAATAATATTATAGAGACATTCTCGCCGCCAAACAGAAATCCTCATCCCGGATTATCAATCCAATGCGAGATCAGTTGATGACTAATCGAGGGCAAGAGAAAATATTTCAAACGGTAAAATTAACGTCCGTATCCGAAACAACTATGTATATATATTAATATATATATGCGGTGTTATGGAACTTTCTATATTATTCGACGCGTACAATAATAATTTAGTGTAAATGTGTATAGAAAACAAAATATTTTTAATAAATAACGCGGTTTTTAACATCAAACCGGTTGACCGCCATAAACAAGAATCGTATTTTTTTTTTTTTTAATAAATATAATTAATTTTTAATATCGTAATAATTTATAAGTTTTGGGCATTTATATGCAATGATTTTTTCCCCGATTGACCATCAGATCGTTTCGCGCCACGTTTTGAATTAAAACGGGCGTTGTTTTTTTTTCTTCTTCATTTTTACGGCGAAATACGATCGATATTTCGTATTTTTTACGCAAATATTTGTCGAGAAATTTCGAGAAAAATTCGCGTAAAAGAATATCACGACGAGTTAACGAGTTTAAGGTGCCCGAAAAAAGAAATATTTTACAAATTTATTGTATTTACAATATTCATTTCTATATTTTATACATTCTGAAAACGGTTTTTTTTTTTTTGCTGCTTGAGGAACACTTTTTTTCGTAAAACGCTCCGATTTTTAAATTCGACGCCAGTTTCCGACGTGGATAATAGTAACAGTTTGTATTTTCGTGTGACTCGTTTTTCAATTTTTTTTTTTTCCAATGGTTTTCTTAAACTCGTCCGGAAAACTACCAAAAATACAAATAGTAAAATTATCGACACATATTCAATATAATAATATGTAGCTGTACATACGAAAAATATTTTGAAGCAAAAAATCTTTCGATTTTTTTTCAATAACTTTCATTTTTAAATTATCTTAATTATACGCCTAATTTATGTAGAATTTTTATTAATTCATAAAAAAACATTGAAAAGTTATCTTGAGCATTATATTTATAGAACAGAATCTAATTAAATAATAATTTATAATTATTATTGTGTTTGTGAACGTTTCGGTTAGACACTTTACACTCAAAATTCGAAAAAAAAATATCTTTCTCTACAATCGACTGTTACGAGTGAAAATGTCAATTCACGGCGGGTATACCAGGCGCAACCCACTTTCAGATTTAGAAATCCTACACAATGTTTGTTTACGTATGCACACGTCGAATAATAATTTAAAAAACTCGTCTTTGGTATTTCGTTCACGATCAAGGTAGTCTGCACGATATCATTGAACCCGTAAGAATTAAAACAGATCGAACGATAACAGAATTTTTTCGTTGAAAAAAAAAACAAACAAATTCTTAACGTCAGCGCAAGAAATCAACGACGAGACTGACGAGCAAAATACACGCAACTTACTTGCTTTAGTATAATAGCGCTTTTTGTTTTTTTTAGCGAGACTTTGAGAGGAAATAACTCCATACATGTGAATCGATTATCCGATGACTTTTACTCGCGCGTGTTGTATTTGGAATTTTATGAATCATCTCGTGTTACTCACAAAGCACACAAAATTATCTGTTATACACAACACGTCAACAGCGTTACGAAAAAGATTGCGGGCCGTATAAGTTAATTTTTTTTTTTTTTTTAATACGTTTACCGACGAACGATATACGGCGGAATCGTGTTATCCATCATTGATGATCGTTCCGATTGGTTCGGACTCGAAATTGCTCAGTGATCCTAATGCTCGGAGACCCGTGTCAAATGCTATTTCCAAAAACATAACGCTCCCATCGACGAAATATATACAAAATAAACCCTAACGCTATATGCGGTGTTTTAGATTTGTTCGCGGCGTATTTATTCGTGTATTATAAATTTGATGCTAGGAGGGAACAACGCAATTAATCGGGTTTTTTTTTTCTTTTCTTTCAAATAAACGAGAATCTCGGATATTATTACAATGCGGATATATAAGATTAAACGCGAGTATACATTACGCTGCAGTTATTTGAAGTGAAGTTTTTTTTTTTTTTTTTTTTTTTTTATCAATACCGTTGAAATAGTTAACGACGCGAGTTTTATTATTAAAAATAAACGGCTTGTACGTGTATTATAAACGAGTGCAGTGAACGCGGGAGGATAAACGTGATAATATTATTGAAATTCAGACAAGCGTGTTGGCGACACGAGCGATCGACTAGATTTCTGTCGCGCGCACACGCGCATACACACAAATATATATTATATTTAGTGAAATTGATTACGTTCGTGTAGTATGCGTTCATATTTTGTTATGTGTATAAATAACAACGGCTGCGAATTTAATTTAATAATAAAAAAAAAATCCTGTAAAATACGCCGTATAAAAAATGACTCCGCTATACCGTTCGAAATGCGTTTCTGCGCACGGTTATTTTTTTTCCATTAATCGTCGAATTCTCGTTCGTGTTTTATATTATAACACATACGCGCAAACGAATATCGGTAAAAACGCTTATAATTTATATTACTAACTAGGATATGTGTATAATGTTTAAAAGTGGAAAATATTCTGAAAACGACATTTCTTTGAGAAAAAATTATCGTCGCGAAATTCTATATCTTATAATACGGGAATGCACGTGACGACCGACGACCGTTCACAGCGTTTCCCTTTAGGCGCAATTTATTATATGTATTACATTAGTCGCCGCCGCGCTCGATGTTTAAAATTAAAAATAAAACGTTAGAAACGAAATTCGCGTTTTGGAAAAAAAGTCCCGAGAAATATAATAATATCCTTAAGAAAAAAGGATCCCCTCCGTTTTTTTAAAATAATTTTTACACCATTCAATTATTAATATAAACGACGGATTATACTCGAATTCAAAAATGGAACTCACGATTCGGCGAACGGTTGAAAAACTCGGCGGGAATCGCAATGCAAATAATCGACCGCCGTAATATTAAAGAAATTAATAAAAAAAATAATAATACGATATTGTTGCGAGGAAGAAATGAAAAAGTATTTCTCACAGTTACATTTCCAATGTTAAATACAAGCGATTTCTTTCACGTACTGGACATCTGCGCGGTTCGTGAGAAACAAAAAGAAAAAAAAACCACCGATATTTTACGTGACAAAAATATAAACGTATTTTTTGGATCATAAATTACAAAAAAAATTTTTTTTTTTAATACATAAACGCCCGTCAGTATAATATAATTTTTTTTAACATTTAATCGTAAACGTCCCCCCTCCCCGCCAGCTAACGTTTAAAATTCGATAAGGCCATACAATATATTTTATATTTACTACTATATTATTTATAGTAAACCTAATTCTATATACTGTCCGTATTTTATAAACTTAAACGGATATATCGTATTTTATACGTGTACTTAAACACGACTTTTTTTTTATGTATATATATGAAATGTGAGGGTCAAACACGAAACCGAGAAACGTCGCTTATTTCAAGTGTCTCGTGTAATCTAATAATATATATATATATTAGATGTAACTTTTCTCGGCCACATACTTCTTTTCTCGATTCTCTCGTTATAAACGAATTTTCCGCACAAAGTTACACTTCATCCCGTGTACTATATATACACGTATAAATAGATCCCTCGTCGAGTTTTTAAAATATTACCATAATACTGTATGTGTGTGTGTGTGTGTGTGTGTGTGTATAGATAGAAAAATATCTAACCGAGACTTTATACAGTAGTTTACCGATTCTTCAAAAATCGTCCATAACGTCGTAACATTTAAATTTGGACAGACTGTACGTAACGAAAATATAACGTTACATTCGTTTGCGCTTGTTATATTATATATAAATTTTATTTTCTGAGCGGAGTGAAGATTGTATTGGTTTTGCAATGATGTCTGTACCCCCCCCCAAATCTACTAGAATGAATAGTGTACATAGGAGGAAAAAATTGCATCTCTAGTTGCGGTACTTATTATAGAGAAGTCATTTTTCGATTTTCGCGCATAGCGCCTAAAAAAAAACTCAAAAATTATATAAAAACGAGATTTCAATAAAATCTATTATCGTTGTATTACTTCGTAACTAATGGATACAGGAACTTGTAATGTACACCGAATATGTAACTATTATAATCGTTTTATCAAATGCAGTGCTTTTAAATCTACCGTAATAACAAAACTCTAAAATCGTTGTCCGAATAATAACGACATGCCCAACATCATGTGACTCGGTTTTTTTTAAAGTTTTCATAAATAATAATAAAAAAATTGCATCGACGTTCGTCACATTTTAATAGTTTGCATTATTATACACAGTGAATTAAATGAGAATCGGAGAAATCGAAAACGACTTTCTACTTGTTGAGAACGCTGCAGCCGTTTGCGTTCGACGATATACAATCTATATATCATACACGACATGTTGTGTCTTAAATTTTCTTTTTTTTTCCCCCTCAAAAACTCGAATTATATTTATTATTTATAACGTGTTTTATTTTATATACGTTTTTATTTTTCCAGTTTACCGCGGTCTAAAAATGACTTTCGCTAAGCCCGCGGAATCGCAGTCGAAAATACAAGAATTCTTTAAAAACAAATCCGTCTTCATTACCGGAGGGACTGGATTTCTCGGCAAGCTAATCATCAACAAACTGATCAGGTCATGTCCGCAGATCAAACACATCTATCTGCTGGTGAGAGACAAAAAGGGAAAATCGGCGCACGAAAGACTCGAAGACATATTCAACATGCCGGTACGCATATTATAATAATATAATTCGTAGTAAAATATTATAGAAAAACGTTACTGCATTTACCGAAACAGTTACTTATAAATAAGTTTTTTTTTTTAATTTTGAAGGTTAAAAGTAAATTTTTTTTATTTTAAAATGTATAACTCGGTTAGTTTTGGAGAGAAACGAATCGAGACGATATAGAGTTCCTAAAGTCGCTGTATCTACTCCCTCGTGGCATCGACACGTGTGATTCCATTGCAAAAACAGAAAATACTTTTATATTTTATGCTATTATAAACATATCATGGAATACGAAATTGAAACATGATGATTCCCTATCGAGTTGATTTCATAAAGCCGTACATGTGGACACCGAATCTGGTCAATGTTATTTTTGTTTTATCGCGATTTCAGTTGTCGGTTTTCAGTGATTAAAATCCATTCAATCAATCGATTCGACTCGTATAAATTATAAATTAAATGAATATAAATATAATTAAATAAAAATTAAACTCGTCGACAAACTTAACACTGTTAAAACTAATCATAAATCATCTATGTCTAAAGACGGACTAATGTCCTTAATAGGTTATACAACCAGTCTATTACCTCTTCATTGCCCTTATGTAGTCCATTTATATGCCATCGTTTTTTAAACTCAGACATTACGATGTGTCTGATAGAATAGAGTTTTGTGTAGATTGTGGTGAGTCTTTCGTTTTCCATTTATGTAATAGGTGGTTACATTTACTCTGCTCAGTTCGTATTCTGTTCAGAATGGTCCATATGGCTCTTGTTCAGTCAAAGAGTCCGGGGGACTCTTTGATTAAGATCAATTTGATTAACATCCATATCGGTTTCACGAGTATTGATTTCGATTTTGGACGGTTATTTTTAAAATCGATTCGGAAATATTTAACTCGCGTTTCGAACGCGTCATGCCATTTTATATGTTATTATATCGGTGTCGATAATGCCAACATTAAATATCCCGCAAACAGATATTTAAAGACGTGGACGCGTTGAAATTGAAGAAAATCAGCGCTCTAAGCGGCGACTGTAGCCAAATCGATTTGGGCCTGTCCGCCGACGACCGGACTATGTTGATCAAAGAGGTGAACGTGATATTCCACAGTGCGGCCACGGTCAGGTTCGACGAACGTCTCGACATCGCCATCGGTATAAACATAATCGGCGCCAGAGAAATTGTAAAATTAGCTCATAAAATGGAAAATCTCGAGGTATATATAAAGTATTTAAATTATACAGTAATAAAAAATAAAATAAATAATAACCAGAGCGAAAGGTCCATACATTTTATCGTATTTGCATAATTAATTATTTAATTTTTTTATATGCGTACAGTCGTATGTGCACGTTTCGACGGCTTTCTCCAATTGTCACAATAAGCGCATAGACGAGAAATTTTATAACTTGCCATACAACTACGAGAAACTCATACACCTGTACAAAACGAAGAGTTCGAACATACTCGAAAAAATGAAACCATTGTAAGTGCAGAGTACATTAATAATACGAATATCATTTGATTAAATGTTCAACAATTTTACGTAATTATATTGAAATCGAAAATTGCCTCGACCTTATTTTATAATATTTATTTCGAACGTTGAAATAATTAAATTTTCCAAACGTGCGCGGTTATTAAAAGGCAAATATTGTTATAAAAAGAAAACCCCCCCCCGTTTTGTTTTTTCCTCCGTTATGTTCTTATATTGATAATAATTTATATCGCGTGATACTCTATAGATTGAGTTATTTATTATAATATCGATAAGTTTTTTTTCTCCCAATTATTATTACTATCGATTTTTTACATTTATCGTCGCGTTAGAAAATTAATAAGAAGCCATATATTTTTTATTATTTTTATTTATTTATTTACTACGATAAATTTCTTGTTGTTACCGATGAATAATTTTCATTTTTGCCAACAACGGCATAATGTGACAAAAATTCATCTTTTTTTTCCAAATTAACAACTTATCGAAATAAACGATAAATGCACATTTTTAATAAACCATATCTGTTGTATAGCGTGCGAATACCGCTCAAACTCGAACATTTATTATCATAAAACGTATTTCGAAAAATGTTAATTATAACAGAATTAGAAAACGGTGTATTTTTTTTTTTTTATACCGTTTTAGACCTAAATAAGGTTATAGGCAAATTAGATCGTTTAAAGTGAAGATGGTATTTTAATTAAGAAACGCGTTAATAATAAAAAACAATGTTAATTTTTACGTTTATTTTGTGATTTGTTTTCGTATCCTATTAGTTAATTGATAGACTATTTAACTATTTAAAAAGCATCGAAAAACACCGTTAAATTTCTGTTTGTCATTCGTTTATTTATAGTCTTCTAGGACCTATGCCGAACACGTACGTTATGACCAAAGCCGCAGCAGAACTGCTGATCAGACACGAAGCGAAAGGCTTGCCCGTCACGATTCTCCGTCCGGCGATCGGTAAACGGAAAAAATAATTGCGCGTATTAAAAAAAAAAAAATACAATTAAAAATTTGTTTTCCTCCTGCACTCTTTTATGCGCTGCAGTTATAGCGACGGCCAACGAACCGCTGCCGGGATGGATCGACAATTTGTACGGGCCGACGGGCATCGTGACCGGCGTGATGACAGGGATAATAAAATCGATACCGTGCGACATAAACGCCGTCACGGATTTGGTACCTGTCGACATGACCGTGAACGCGTTAATAGCCGCGTCCTGGGACATGAACGTGAGGTATTCACACAGGAACGACACGCATATGAGTCCTCTCAAAACTCTCTTTTTCCCCGCGGCTCTTTTCTACATATAGTCCTTCCCCAAGTCCGTCTCCACTTAATATCATTAATTCCGTTTTCGAAATAACCAGTGCGTGCTAATGATAATTCGTGTTGGCCAAAAAAAAATCATTTCAATTTCTTTTATTTTCTCTCGTCTTTATATAAATTTGATTTGTGTCGGGAGCGCACCCAGCAACAAACGTCCTCAATATTAATTTTTGTAATTTAAGTTTTGATCTATAGTCAAGGTGAAGTTGTACCTGTAAAATATTATTATTAATTTACGAATGTGAAGGAGGCGGCTTAAGCCCGTTAGACTCCCCTCCTTGGGATGCTGCGCCCTTGATTTGCGTCACGGAAAATTTAATTTTTTTAGAGAATAATTTTATATACATAAATCGTTTTTTTTTTTTTTTTTTTTAAAGAATTTTAACGTATTTTTTTCGTTTTAATTCGGATTTTTATTTCGTTAAAACTAAATATGCCGAAACATAGACGTACGCCCAATCGCGGCGTTGTCCTTCAGCCAATTGTAAAATCTGTACGCGCGTTATTAAAGACACGCGCGGGGATATGTAAGAATATTAAAATGTCGTTTGAAATTCCAATACACTTAAACCACTTGGCGATATTCTTAAAAGTATTTTGTATTTGCATACATTACTTCGCATGCATATGAGGCACTGGGTATCGTGTTCGCGGATAAGTTACCTAAGTAATAGTTTTACTTAGCCAACACTAATAATGTTATTAAGTCACAGAATGAGAATTCCCAACTCTACACCAGTTTTGCACTATTATACGTTTGGTCGGGGGGAAAACAAATTTGCGTTGACGCTGCTCTCCTTAACGACGCGCAGAAACTTCGCGTGTATTTATATAATAATTAAGACAGATATTTTCGGGAAAATAAACACTACGAGATTTCGATGAATATAATTTTTTTTTTAAATATAAAATATAACAGAAAGAAAATTGCCCGTGAAAAATAAAGAAAAGCGTATCGTTTCGTTTCACCGAAATTATATTTATAATAATCATGATTGCACGAAAACGTACGTCTATGTGTAAAGTAATTTTTCGATTTCATCACGAGCCGAGTAATATTATAAATTTTTTTTTCTATATTATTTTAAAAAAGTATATATTTAATATTTTTACTCTTCCGTACTTGGTAATTATAATTATAGAAAATATATATTTATGAGATTTTACAGTATCCTTTGAATGTTTATATAATAAAGTAAAAAAAAAAAACATTTATATAAAATGTATTATATTTCACGGTCCAATCGTACGCGATATTTAAAATTTTAGGATTTTAAAATATGTTTTATTTTTTTTTTTTAATTTCCTAGTAAAACGCCTTAAGTTAACCCCGGAAAGAAAATTACAATTTATAAATTGTCTTATTTTTTTTTTTTTTTTTTTTTGCACCTTTAAAATTAATAATTACGTCGTTTTCGGGATGAACAAGGAAAAACTTATTCGTATACATACTTTAATTATATCGCTTATTAATATTGGACTTCGGTTTTAAAACTAAAATATTATAAATATTTTTTTATTTTTTAATCAGTTTGACGGTGCATATATTTGTTTGCAAATTTAATATAAATTATTTAATGTCGTAATGAACGTAATAATATTCCCTACCCCACCCTTTTTCAGACACTCGGCGGAACACAATACGATCGAAAAATACGAAAAAGACCCGTGGATCTATAACTTCGTGTCGTCACCCGAGAACCCGCTCACTTGGAGGTTCTTCTCTGAGAATCTAATGCACCACATCATACACCGACCCACGGTCAAGGCAATGTGGTATCCGACGTTGATCATGAACGACTCCATGTTTATGCACAAACTCACCGTGCTGGTGTTACATTATCTGCCTGCGTTCTTGTTAGATCTGGCGTTTATCGTGTCCGGAAAGAAACTCAGGTCCGTTTAAACACGCATAACCAATAATTATATAGTAACATCGAAGCGAACGACTGTGTTGTAGTCACGATATAAAGTTTTTATTTTTGTTTTATTTTTTTTTTTTTTTTTTTTTGCATAATATCCGGCGGAATAAGGAAAAATCGCAAATTTTATTCATTTTGATAATAATATGTTCACGAATTCGAACTCAATCGAAACGGCTGTTTGAACCGCGGGTGAAAAGGTCTCTTCTCCGTCTTTTTCCATTATTGTAATGTACGAGTATTCGATTTGAAATTATACCGGGAGGTGGACGAAAATCGATTAGTGTTCGCGCACGCGAGGTTGCATCGATATTCCGCTATTGTCGAAAACCGTCGTGTGCTGATTGCCACCGACAGCAATCAGCCAATAAATGATAGAGCAGAAGGGGGCACCAGCATCGCTCCGGGGTTCATTCGACGTGCGCGTTCCGTTTTCTTCTTAAACTGAATGTGCTCTGCGTCTTACTCGTTGCAGCGTCCTCGTGCGGTACAGACGAGTTTTCAACTGCAACAGAGAAAATTCACCGTTGAATTCGTCATGAAAATATCGTACGCGCAAAATTGATTGCCTATAATATGTTTTTCTTGTCAGGCTGGTCGATCAATATAAAAAAATCGGCACGTTCACCGACATACTGGAGTACTTCTCGACGAGAGAATGGATATTTTGCAACAAAAACGTACGGAGTCTATGGGACAAATTGAACGAACACGATAGGGATTTGTTCCCGTTCGACATCAAGCAAATGCGTTGGGAAGAGTACTTGGACACGTATCACAAAGGCATAATGACGTTTTTACTCAAAGAAGGACCGGAAAAGTTACCGGCGGCCAAGAAACGTCTTAGGGGGTACGTATAATAATCGATATAATTTACACATTATACGAGTATGAAACTAATTAATGCCCGCACACCCTCACGCTTTGATAACAATTATTGTTTTTTTGCGACAATCGGAGAATTAATTTTTATAATAACTAATATGATATATCGGTGTCTTTTTTCAGATTGTACGTCTGTCACATGATTTTCAAAGGAGCTGTTTACGTAGGACTGCTAATGCTTTTTTGGATAATCATAAAGAAAATATTCTCGATATGATTTTTATACAATACGGACGCGTCATAATATTATTATGTACGCTCGGTTACAATTTTAATCGCATTACAAAAAACTTTTGTAACTTTCCTGCGTTATATACCTACAAATTACAATATAATCTCTAAACGATATCACTTATATAGGTACACTAATTATTATCCTTTTCGACAAATCAAACACACCATTATTTTAGTGTATAATTTAATATATTTTACCAATCGTGTAAAATTATATTAATTGTATTGTAAATGTTATGTATTGTAATTTTAATAATAAATGATATAATATAATTTATATAGGGAGTTCCTGCAGATTGATTGACTCAATTAATTGTATTTAGTATACGATATTATATATATATATATACGTATGTTTTATGTATTAAGCGTTATTTTTCAAACTGTATATAAATATATAAAAAAAAAATATATATATATATTAAGTGTATTAAAAATGTGTACAATATTGTAATTTTATTCACTTCATATATAATCAAGTATGTATACCGAATTATCATTACGAAAACTATTAAAAACCGATTTTTATACAAATATATCGTACAACAAAACGATCTAATTGAGTACAACTATATTTATAAATCCTATTCCTACATATAATTGTATATTTATTTTTGTTTTACTATATATACTTATGGTATTATAAGTTGTAATAATTTACAAATCACTTGGTTAAAATCGAAAAATTTAATAGCCAATTATATTGATTTTACGATCAACGCAAAATAATATTCATCCTATATAAATTACTATATATATATATACCGACTAACCAGAAATGTTTATATATTAATATGTATTAAATTTAAAAATCGAATAAGTAATTTATTTCTCTCAATATTTATTTTATTAAATATTTCGAAAATTTAAAAAAGTATCATTAAAAAAAAAATTTTTTAGGGATTAAATCGTAAAAATACGTCAATTTTTTAAATAAAACAATAAAGACAAAAGTGTACACGACGTCGGAATCTTTTGTTTGATAAACAATAACGAATATCATATAATGATATAAACATATTACGTGGATACACTTAAATATAAATATTAAAATAATCTGCTCAACAATAATAATCAATGTAACTATCATTCAGTGGCGCATGATTACAAGAAAGGGATATGGAAATAGATCCTCAAATCTCATATCATTTTTTTTTTTTAATCTAATAACTATAAATAATAATACTATAATATATAATGTATATACTATAATATATACATTGAACAATAAAATACGAGTCGACGGTTTTTTTCAAGTAGACGTAATGTTGTTTAATTTATTTGAAAAAAAAAATAATAATAAAAACTTGTAATCCTTATCATTCAACGGTATATACAAAATTACCTCAATTTTTCCAAATATTTCAAAAGTTATACGTAATAAATTACGGAAATTCGTTGATTTTTTTTAATCGTAAGTATTTCTAAAAGTGAAATACAATTTGTATACGGATAACCATCAATTCATAATAATATATGATATTTAAAATAAATTTTTTTTTTTATAATAACCACCATAATACCATAATATCAGTTTTATCAATCATCATTTTCCTTTCTCTCAAATTTACATTAAAATATATGTAATTTTTTTTTTACGTTTATATATTGATTATTGTATTAATCGAATGCGCCATCTATAGCGCATGTGAGTAATATGAAAAGGAGTATACCAAAACCTCCGCCTCCGCTTTCCTCCGCCCGGTGCCGGTACCAGTGACACCGCCGCAATCCCTCCGCCCGGTGCCGTTTCCATTGTCACCGCCGATGCCTCCGCCGCAATCCCTCCGCCCCCGCATATATATATATATATATATAGTATAAGATGAAGTTATTAAATATTAATGTATACATCGCACATGCGCGTCATTCTTTTAATAATAAATCGCACCACACGACTGTAATATTATCAACACGTCGTAACCATATGTCGAACACCACCCCTTCACCCCCTTATACATAAAAATATACGTGTATATAGATTATAGTATATGGTTTGTGCTTTATACATTCTAATTTCAATGTAAAGATTCATATTATAACACCATCAAGACACATTTGCTTACATCCAGATTTTTTAAAACGAATATATACACTTATGGGAAGTATTTTGTCATTTATTATCGATTCACCACAAAGAGTTAAAGAAAAAACTGTTTTGAATGATAAATTTAATAGAGGTGGAGGGATTGCGGCGGCGGCACCGGCGATGACAATGGAAACGGCACCGAGCGGCGGGATACGGCGGCGGCGGAAGAAATGGGAAAGTGGCAGTGGCACCGGCGGTGACAATGGAAACGGCACCGGGCGGAGGGATTGCGGCGACGGCACTGGGCGGAAGAAAGCGGAGGCGGAGGTTTTGGTATACTCCTTTTCATACTACTCATGTGATAACGTATGTGCGAATTAATTTTTTTTATTTTACTTCTCGTAATGATGTTTGAAAACAATATATGAAAAAACTAAAATAAAAATTTTTAATTATGTGTGTCAACCAGAAAAAAAATTTCCTTTTCGCTTAATACCAACACAGAACGCGCGTATAGGTATGTACAAAAACGAAATCGGCACGCGCGGTGTTTACTCAGATGTGTTATTCATTAAACGCGGCTAAATAATATTTTAGGTTGTAACTTATAGTAGCTGATACGCATGATATATAAAAGGTGTATACACTAACGTGTGATTTAAAAATTTATCACAAAATTATTATAAAATAGTGTATTCATTTGAGATTGCTATAATTCGCAGTTTCTACGCCGTTTCGAGTGTAATTATTATATTATTCTAACTGCAAGAAAATCAATTTTTCTTAAAAAGGGTGTGAACATTTATTTAAAATTATAGAGACCCCCGGCCGGGTCGACGTTATTAAAATGTATTGAAACACATTTAACGAGACGATTTTATTTTACACGATAATACAAAAAAATAATAATATATAGTCGAAATGAAAATAAATAATTATATAACGATTGTTTTAAAACCGTCGGAGTCGATGCGATTTTAATACGAAAACGTTTCTCATCAAAATACCTTTGTAGGAGATAATTTTTTTTATTAGAACAGGAAGAATTTTCATCAAGATGATACTGGACTCCACAGTTTTCAAAGCTTAAATTTCAAAAAGCTGTAAAGTGTGAACAACATTTAAAATTGTAGTGCATATTTTTTTTAAATGCCTATCTTTTACGCGTTATATTAAAATTTAATTAAAAATGAAGGATTCCAATGCGATCTGTAAAACATTCTCTTCTATAAAATACAAAAAAAAAATTAACCGAAATCTAACTATAGAATTTTTCCTAAAAAAAATTTTCTCCGAGACGGAGAAACAACAACACGAATGACTGTCACACAGGACTGTCTTGAACAGGTTGAAAATGATCCAACCTGGACATGTGTCCGTATGACTTTTTTCTGTTCCCCCGAGTCAAACAGGTCATAAGGAATGCATTTCGAGTCGGTAACAGACATCCAAATGCCCGTGATGAGGATACTTCAGAAGCTTCCAGTCAATGAGTTCTACGAATATTGTCAAATCTCATGAAAACTGGAAAAAGTGTTGGACTCAGTGTGTAGCTGCTTAAGGGGAATACTTTGAAGTCAGACCTCATATAAATTGCTTCGGTGTGTAGTCGTATATATTATATATATATTAGTGATTATTTTTCTAAAGATTTTATTTTATTTATTCGTATGGCAAGGTTTTCATATTTTCAAAGATAAAACAACAGTAATAAGTTGATACTATACGTAATCGTAATATAGCGTTTTAGAACTGCGCGCAATTTATTTTAGAACTTCACGATTTGTCTGATGCGAGGCCTACAAGTCTTATATATATTTATATATATATATATATATATATATATATATATATATATAAACCGCGAAAAGATCGAAATAAAAACAAATGTTTTCGCCTTTGCTTTTGTGTAAACAAGAAAGGAACGAATGAAGACGAGATACACCGTATAGAAATATATTATATTGCAGACAGTCTAAATTCTAAATCTACCCTTTTATACATATACGTAGGTTTATATATATATGTATAAAGATTGTCTTATATCGCACTGCAGTAGGTACTCTCTGTAAACGCGATCAAATACAAAAATTCAGTACATACATACCTACACGAACTCCTCCGCGAGTGTAATGATAGTTCGCGTAACACGTCGTGACTTTTAAAACGCCAAAACGCCGCAGCCGCTATATTTATACGTGAAACCCACGCTGTGTATTCAAATAATAATTTATCTTTCCATTTTGACTTTTCAGAAACACTTTCAGTAACCAACTCCTCATTTTGCCTATATATACGTACATAACACGAGCGCGGTCAAGAATAGCGAGAAGCCATTTTATGTTCTCGAAAAAAGACGCGAAATACGTTTGTTATAGGTACCTACCTAATATATGAAAATTGTCTCCAATACATAATATATAGTTAATATTTTTGCTGCATATTACAATATTGTTACGGACTCGTTTGAGAAACCGCAATACTTAAAAAAAGAAACTGTCTTGTTCTACAATTTATTGGATATAAACGAGAAACAAATATACCTATATAGCCGACGACGTGTAATTATTTGGCAACTACTTATCAACAACAAATGTACCCGAGAAAATTTAGTATGTATCCAACTCGCTAGTTTAAACCATAATTATGGCCATATAGGATTTAAACGACCGTCAGCGTTTCAGTAATACCGTAGATTATATGTATTTAATACAATATAATATATACATTACAATTATAAATTGTATCAATCTATATTGAGAAATTCTAGGTGCATTATTGCATGCAATTAATATACATATTTGTATATATGATTAACTTAATTCACAATTTTATTATATATAATTATATATATACATATTTTAAATATTTTATTATTTAAATTATTTTTATATGTAAGTGTTGTATTTATAAAGTTCTAGTAAAACTGTTCTACTTATAATTTCTTTTCCCTCTTAAAAATATGCATACTATTGTATATAATTTATACACGAATAAATAATGGTGATCTTAAGGTTTTTAATTTTAAGTAAATTTTTGTAATACACTACAAAAAGTAATTTAATGTACCGCTACTTGCCAAAACTACATGAAAATATCTCTAATGTATCCTTCTTAATTTATGATAATAATTGTATAATAGAATATCAAATTGAAAATAGTTACCAATTCACAAAAATGATTTATCATTATAATTATACATTAATGATATTATTAAAAATTCAGTAATTTTTTCAAAAAACATAATGTGTTATGTTAAAACATATTATGTTTAATTTAGTTAACTATAGATGTATGAAGACATGGTATTATTATGCTGTAGGTAGGTATATAAAAAACTAAGAGCCATAAACAGCGATAATAATTATTGCTGTTTATTAATATTATAATATGTAACAATCAGTGGCGTATTTTCAAATTTTTTGTGGGGGGGGGTCTAAATATTAAGTACCTATAAATTTATAATATAAAAAAAACACATACGAGTTATGATGTAATAATTATATTATGTATATTTCACTACTATTATGATTTATTAATACAAATTAATAGTTTTTTATAATAAAAAAGGTAAACGACAAAAATAACCAAAAGTTAAACCCAAGTTATTTATACAAATATTGTATATATTTTTTTTTTATAATAGAAACATTAAAAACTCATAATATAAAATTAATATTCTCTTTCTCCGAGTTATTTATGACTTTTTAAATTTTTTTCTGGGGGGGGGTCGAGATCCGGGAACCCCCCCTCCCCCGTAAATACGCCACTGGTAACAATTATACATATTATATTTATAATTATAATTATATTGTTACACATTAAAGTATTTGCAAGATAAGTGTAAATTACAATACGAAAATATACTTGCCTAAACTTCAGAATCTTCTATAAAAAATTCAAATAGGTAGGTATTTAATATTACGTATTGTGACCAGTGGCGTAATTAAAATATCTTTAAGGAGGGTGATGACCATTAGTGCAACTAGGGGTTAGGGAGATTTAGCCCCTCCAACTAAGATTTAGTCCTCCAAATATATTTCTAGTTAGTGGATAATTGAAAGTTGATGACCTCCTTCTTTTTTTTTTTTTTGCTTATTTAGGTAATTTTAGCATCAATCGACCGAATTTCTGAAAATGAAGACATTTTGCTTATTAATTTTTAGCCCCTCCCCTAAAATTTAGTGCTAGTTGCGTCCATGAACATTATTAATATTGGTATTCAAGTTCAAATATAAATATAAAAGCTATTATTGTAAGAGAATAAATTTCAAAACTTAAATATTATAGAACTTCTGTAAACGAAAAAGCCGGTATCATCGATGTATAGAAAAAATGTAAGTACAATATTATTATTTTCAAAATATCTTTTCTTAATAACGTGTTAACGACTTCGAATAAATATGAAAGATAAGCATTTATTAGAAATAACTGTTTATAATATGTATGTATTTCGTTTCATATGTTGTATGGATAAATGACGGTTGCAATAAATGTTCGACCACTCGTGTCGACCACCATACGTCGTTATTAAAATAGCATATGCCATCTATCATTCTTTTAACTAACTAAATATTCGATTCCAATTCAACCATTATCGTCGGCTATCTAGGTATATTTAATCTATGATATCATTACACTGGTCCGATAAGAAATTTAAAAATTAATTCGTTTCTGTCATTTATAAAATCTAAACGAATCTCTCACCGAAGTGTTGTGTTTGTATTTATTTTTCCTTATGTATTATTCTAAATTTTCGTTCAACAGTGTTCTATTAAAATATGTCGGAAATGTCACTGGGAAAAATACGTTTCGAGCACACGAGTGAGTGACTTTTAATGTTATATCGGCATAAACCAGGCGCTAGCGTTACCAATATTCCTATAGATACGACGAGTAAAAATTTTTATTGATTTTTTATAGATTTCCAATGTAACCAATCATTAGCTGTGTTGTATTAAGGAAATGCAGCCATCGTACGAGCGTACAAAATCTGCTGTCATATGTAGTGCTCATTTTGTGCACTCAAATTATGTACTTTCTGGCAGAGGGTGAAATTGCTAAAAAAAAAAAAAAACAAAAATGCCGTTCCTTCCTGTCTTTTAAATGAGTAGTTAATTACAATACATTATTGCAGCACTACGAATACCTTAATGATATTTTACACCAGTATTTCATAAATGCCTCTTTTTCACAGTATTGATATAAATAAAAAAAATTTTTTTTTAATTCTATGCTTACAGTGTTATACAATCTTTTTCATTTAAATTATTTCAGCTACCTGTAAATCATTGTTAAAAAGTTTACATGATCTACCAGTAGACAAACCTCTGACTTCGACAATTATGAACATCAATTAATGAATCGCTTAATGAAATAGGTCTATATTCATGGTCTAAATAATATATGATATTATTTTCATTGTAATATTATCATTATTTCAGAAATAGATTTAATAACCAAACAGCTATCTATGAATGATAGACCCATGGACACACCTCTTATAACACTTGTCAAAAATAAAAGGTACACACTTATTCGAAAACTAATGCTATCTATTGTAATGCAAAAATGTTTGTGTAGAAAACGTAAAAGTTTTACGTGTGATTTCGAGAAAACCGATTTAAAATGTCAAAGAGAGAGAATACAATATTGGCACATTTCTCAGAAAATATACGTAGAGTTCTTAAAACATGGCCACGAAGAGAGAAATAAAAAGCCTTTGTCAACTAAAAAATGAAAACACAATAGTAGATCATTGTTATTCGGTTCTACATAAAGCAATATGTTATATGTTCTATGTATATGACGATAAAACAAGTGTATTATTTTATTCTAATTTTAAACATAATTAGAAAAAGCATTTTATTTTTTGTCTCAACTATTTTATTTTTATGTATTATATATAGTCCTACAGTAAAATATGTTCTTGCTAATTTGTTAAAAATATGTAATACAACTATAGTGTATCACCTGTGATATAAAGTACATTTTAGTAAATACTATTCAAGTACAAATATGTAAATACTTTTATTCTCAAGTATTCAGAATAAAGTAATTGCAATACAATGTTAGCCACAAATATTAAATAATTAATTTTAGGTATTGTATTACAGTAAAATGTACAAAATAACGCCTCGAATAATTTTAAAATTAAGTTATGTCAAATTTTCTCTTCTCTTCAAACATCACTGTCGATAGATAAATTCAATAATTATAAATTGTATAAATTTACATTAAGAATGATGAAAAAAACACGATTGTTTAGTAGTCAGATGGTCGCCAATAAAAAAAATCTCATTGATCGTTTTAGAGGAAAAATTAGTTTTTACATGTTCTCTTTCCTCTTTATCCCGTACAAATTGTGTTAGGTCATTTGAGACAACAGTAATTTCTTTCAGTGTAACTTCCTGATGATTGTAAATCGAATATCACATCTTTTATGTCGGTTTTATTTATCCGATCAAATATAACACGATTTCATTCAATGTTTTATTGAAATCATCAGTTTTATAAAAGACCACAATTTCTCGCCAACAAGTGTTTACGGTTGAAAAATTGAACTTCGCCCGGCGAATGTTCTCGTTTTTCCACACCTGCGTCATGTTGAATTCCGAATGTTCTTTGAGAAACGTCAAAAAGCTATTTCGACGATTATGAAAATAAAACGGTATTTTGGGCAGCTATAACAGCGAATTTTGCTTTCGACACGTTTTAATCTTATCAACCGGAGAACGTAGGAATTATATCGATTTTTTTTTTTAAACATTCATTAAAAATCGTTATCAGGTCTACGAAATGGTTACGGACACGGCGACCGCGGTAACCGTTCGTTATCAAGCGGTTCCGCCGTCTTTTAGCGTACCACACACACACGCACACATTCGCGAAACACTTTTCCTCCTCTCGCCGCTCGGCCGTGCGTCGTCTTTCCACCGCGCTGTGCCCCGCCACGCCCACCGACAGTCACACCTTTCCTCCGGCCCCGGAACGTCTGTTTTGTGTTTCACACACGGTAGTCGCAATTGCACATCAGTGTGAGTCATTATTTTCGTATCGCCACTCGCAACGTACGGGAAAACAGTTTGCATTTCCAATATCCCGCCGCCAGTCGTCAACGGTGAAAATCGTATGGAATTTCTGCCGTCCGTATTGTTATTATTATTATTATTATTATTTCTTCAAACGTCTTCCATAATTCGGAATTCGTAACGTTCACCCGTTAAGTGTTACTTCGGTCCGTTATCGAGGGCGCGCGCGCTCGTGCTCGTGTCTGCTATATATATTATATACGTTTGTGGCGTGTACGTTTTCGCTCGCCAAAAAAAAGGGAAAAAAAAAATTAAATAATATGTAAACAGATTTCATTCGGTCGGCGAACGACGGTCAAACGAACGAGACACGCGCGAGTACTTATCTGTGCAGAAAAAAAAAATTTCGCGCTGTCGCTGTCCGCCTTGTCGACTGACGGATCAGATGACTTTTACGCGACCTTTTGACGTGTTACCGCCGCACATGACAACGACAGAAACGACGATCGCAGAAATGGCCGAGACCTGAAACGCAACGTATCAGTGCTGAAAAATGGAACATACAGTTATCGCCGTTCCATCGCTGTTATGGTGGTTCGGTTTGATTTCAACCTGGATCGATTCGTCCTCGTCGTTTCCAATTGGAGGTGAGTAAATACACATTTTCATTTGTTACACGGGTACATCACACTTGTGTGCAGCCGCCAAGTAACAGGGCACCAATCGTCGTCTTACTACTCGACATCTTAAACAGCGCCGCCTTTATATCGACTAATAGATACCATTCAAATTTCCATTCTGTTCATAAGTACAGGCAAGAGTACTTTTCCGAAATGTCCCTCGCCTAAAACACGGTTTACCGTAGAATTCGTCACGTTTTAATACTATAGTAAATATATCTTAATCGTTCACCCCAGCGATTAAAATATTCAATGTCATTTATTTCTTTGAAAATAAAAACAATTTTAATTGAATAAATATTGAACTCAATGTGTAAATGTAAAACGTGTTTAATGACATAAGTATTTTGGAAGTAAGAAAATGTACCTAAGTAGGCCTGTGGTGTTCCCCGACCCCCACTCGATACCTAATGAAAGCCTTAGTTTGTAACTTGTAATATTTGGTACTTAAGTAATAGCTACTAAATGTACATACTTATATTCAAGAGTACTAACATAACTTATGTGTTCTTATAAATATTCAATTGTTTGTTTTCATGTCAGTGTCGTTGAAATTCTTTGTTATTGTAATAGTCTTTTTATCATCGAGATAATTATTCAGATATTGTTAAGTGATTAACAACATATTTCTGAAATTAAAAAGTTGTCACTGACCAGTACCACTAATTATAATATAAACTACCTATTTCTTATCTGTATTTTAATATTCAACAATTTACCAAAAAAAAAAAAAAATGTAATTATAAATTATTTCAAATTTAAATTACAAAATGACACATAATTTAATTCATTTTCATAATCAGTATGATGTCATCACCGAGTACTCATTAAATATTTATTTATTTAAGCAAATCTTTAAAAATACATTGTTGCCTAATTATTATACAGAAACACATTTTACTAACAAACTATGTTTCTATGAATAGTGCCATTGCCTGTGGTTAATCTGTGGAGGTTAATGTTTATCTGGCTTGAACATAAATAATTGTAAACCGGATCAAATACATCCAATTAATAAGTATTGATCTAAAAATAGTATTTTAAAATTTTACTCAAATATGTGAATCGATACATCTCTATTACGTTGGTATAAAAATACAAATAATCTGACATTGATATACCTACATATTTATTTAATTTTTTTAACAAAAAATTAAAAAGAAAAAACTAGATTAGTTAAAAAAAAAATTAGAATATATTGCCAAATTTATGATAATTTCGATTAATAGATAAGTTATTGCCATATAATTTATTATTAATAATAATAGGTAATTATAATTTCTAATGTAGGTAATTTTATTTCACTTGACATTAGTAGTAAATATTGTTATGTTCAAGGATTTTTTTTAAAGTTTTACCTGCAATAAGTACCTAACTATTAAATTTAATGCCAAATTACTGAGATAAAATATTATTCATACATATGCTTATTATTTTGTTTATAAAAATAACTCCTATGTTTTGTTGAAAACAAGTTAGAAAAGAAAACGATTTTACTCTAATATTTCTAAAATGCTAATAACATATTCTACGGTCTTTGTCTTTTTATGAGCTGTGTTTTTTTTTCTATCTATAGTTTTTTGTCAACTAATGGTAAACTGACAACTAGAATTGGCTTTATGCCATGCAGTATAGTTATAGTAGGTACTTAGTTATTATTATAAATTTTCTAGGTATCTGTTATATATTTATATAATTTAAAAACAAAGTCTTACTAGTAAAATAAAATAATAACATCAAACTCTTTTCAATTATATATTAAATTCACATAATGTTAAACATGTACTCTAAAATCAAAAAAAAAATAACACCTACCTACTTCCTATATTCATATGACTAATGACCGATTTACAAAATATTAAATTATTTATTTTGGTTGGCCTTTTTTTTTCTTATATTATTTGTAAATCCTCACCTGAATAAACAACCAGCTCTCTACATCTCTATAAACTTCCCATGCATTTGAGCTACTGAATAATAAATACCTGCTCCAAAACATTTTTTTTTTTTTGTAATTTCATAATTGTATAATATAGTTCATTACTGTATATGAAATATTTAAATTGATTGATTGAACAAGTACTTGGTACTTATTATTTTATTTCAAATACTAATTTGAAATAAAATATACTACTTTTTTAAATACATATTATTCTATGTGTCTACCTGCTTCAATCATTTCAATTATTATTCCTTCGTGGGCTTAAAACATTTTTTAATTGAAAATACACATACCTATGTTAATTTTTGTGTTTATTGTTGTTCATTTTATCATTTAAATGACCATACACTTAATATATTACTATATTTAAAAAAAAACTGAATTCTAAATTTTATTACCCATGACTAAACTACAATTATTTAAATTATGTATTTACACAAACCATTCCTTCAAAATATATTTTAAAAAACATTATACACCAATATTGTTCTATCTATAATGTGTAAATATGAGATATTACAATATTATACATTATATATACAAAAATTATAAGTTCAAGGTTAATATTGGAATAAAGTGACCTATTATCAAATTTAACGATAATAAGCATTAGCTCTGATAATTATTATGTTTATTTTCTTTACTATCTTAAGATTTAAGGAAGATATACGTGATGATGTACGTATTTAAATTACTTTTCTAACAATTAAGATAAAAATGATGAGTACGTTGTCATAATTTCTGTTTATCGCATATTTTCTGTCAACTCTTAACCAGGTTGTTTTAAGTACATATTCAGTTCAATACTTTAAAGATTTACCCACTAAAAATATTGGGTACCGATTTTTTAAATAAACAAACCAATATATTTGTTTGAATGTAGATAAAAAAATATATTTTAATGTTTTGTTTTCACAGATTTAGGTTCCAGCGTAGTGTTTTGGAACAGCTCTAATGTATGGCTAGAAGCATCAATAGTTGCTGTTGTATTTACTATATGTATAGTTGTCTTCCTTGTTGGCTGCTTGGACTGTTGTCGAAATAGTAGATTCAATTTCAAGGTAAATTATTAAATTCATTTTATATCAATTTAAATTATAATAAGTACCCGAAGAATATTTTAGAAAATTAATTGAAATTTGTTTATTTCTCCATTAATATTTAAGCATTAACTTATAAAAATAAAATATAAATAAGACATAAATTCCTTATAATTACTTACTAGGAATTTAGCAACATTTAATTAATTTGATTTAACTTTAACACGAGATTTCTATTTTCTAATAAAAAAAGTAACTTTATACTAAGTTATTTCAGAAATTTAAATTGTTTAACACTCGCTCAATGTTAACCTACTCTAAAAGTATAAGTCTGCCAAAAATAATTTATCATAAACTGGAAAATTTAATTATGAAATTATGTAAATAATTTTTTTATAATTTCTGATATAATTAAAAATATATAATAGCAAACACATAAACATATTAAATACTTTTATACCATCATTTGGTTAATGGTTACAATAATTTATATAATTAATCACTTAATCACAGTTAATATTTACAAATTATTGTGTATAATATAATAGTGTTAAATATTCATTTTGTTTCTTTTCTTTTTTAATGTTTAATATGTAATTGCTTTTATCATATTGTAAAAATAAATTGAAATATACCTTTGGTTATAATTTAAACTGCAATACAATATCAGTTTGTATATCTAACTTTTATAATACAAGTACAATTTCAATTAATTAGTAAAATATTTACCTACATCTCGACACATAAATTTTCTCCAAAGATCCAGGTTTTTTCAGTCGAAGCCATTCTGCCCGCGCACCTTCTTTTAGCATCTGGAAGCTACTCAAGGGGCGCGGGAGAGCAGTGCCGACCAGGGGGCTGCCTGGCACTGTGTCATCGGAAGGACCGCCCCGAGCGAAGCCCATACCCATTTCAGTTGAGGGCACGGCCGCTGCCCGTAGGCTAAGGGCTCATTGTTCGGGCAATTCTAGGTTAATTTTAACCTAACCATCGATGGACCCCTCACCCCCATCTGGGTGAAGAGGTTTTCCCATTATCTAGCACTGGTCCCACAACCACCACGTTGCAGCCGAGCAGGTACCTCGACCTTGCGGGGCACCGGAGTCGGGCGCACCCGGTCCGGTGGGGCTCCCTGCTAATATTGGTTGATTAGCCCAGTGACTCCAGTACACCTCCCGCTATTCTAGGGTATATCAGAGACCCCGGTAGCAGTGGCCGTGTCTAGTTATGTACAATTAGAAAAGAATTAGTTATTGTGGTTTTGTGGTTGAATTATTTTCTATCAGATATGAATATAAAAAAACTAATATTGCTTGTTATTGAATAGTTATATATATATATATATATATATATAAACTGTGTAATGGTCATTACAGTTATATTCACCTCATTCATACTGAGTCAAATATGCACATTTATCATGTGGAGTACCTAACCTACCTATGTTAGACTTATATATATTTTAACATACTTATATTTTAGTATTTTTTAAATTCAACAATAATTTTTTTTCCAATATGTTTTTAGTAAATTTTAAAAAAAAGTTAGATTAATCATATAAATCTATCTATTTTAATTTTGTGAATAAAACGCTTATTAGATTTTGATAAAATAAAAAATTTGAAAAATTCAACTAAAAACATTTTTAAATATAAAAACTATTTTTCTAGAACATTTTGTATTAAATTTCTGTGTTTTCCGTGCCTATCACTCATCACTTTATAAATAACAAAGAATGAACTAAATATAAACCTTGGTGCTTATACAATTACAGAACATTTTTTTTTATCTACTATTACTATATTGTGTATGTACATTATACTGTATAACATAATAATATATACATAATAATCCATTGTATTTATTATAATATGTTTGATAGTGTAATGTATAGATAAATGTGTAAATTGTTGTTGCTGGTATTTCAAATCCTCTTTTGATCGAAATAAAATGTAGGTTTATGGGTGAGATTCACCAAATTATTTGTTTTCGTACTTTCCATATAATATTTCTTTCTACATAATAATTTATATCAAAGATCTAAATAACAAGAACAAATCGCTATAGGAATTAGTTCAATGCAAGAGACGTGTTTGCATTTAACCTAAATGATGTACAGTGTGTATTTGCTCATATTGTTTGTGGTTAATGTGTATGTATATAGCATAAAAAAAAATGTGTGTGTGTGCCTATCGAAATTTAAATTTTTTTTTTCTTTCCATAGCAACATGATTAATTCGTCTGCATTAAAACTACAAAACATTTTTTAAATATATTTTAAATTAAATAATTTCAATTATAATTGTTTCAAAGAATTTCGATTAGTATGATTCAATTTTTTTTTTACGTTTTACTCGCACAATAATTAATAGTTGCTTTTTGATCATTTTTCTAACTAGGTACTTTTAACCTTAATTTACATAAGTATAAAATTTTCATTCTGTTGTCGAATCTAGTTTCTCTTTAAGAATTTGATTATTTTTGTAATAGATATTGGTGATAGGTGTATATGTATAGTATTATAGTATCACTTTGATGGTAATCTAATTTGTATTAGATGATGCAAGTTATCACATCTAAACGGCACAAAATAAAAATTCTTCTTACGTATATGGTATACGTACCTTCCATATACGTGCATTTTTCAAATACGTGTTTTATACATCTACTTATAGGTAAGTATACACGTAAACGTAAATTGAACTATTGGTCATCGAACTCTTCTTATCAGTTGTTTGCTCTAAATTATAATCCATCGTTTAAATCCTTCATACTTATTTATTTCAAAGGCGATATATTTACTTTCTGTACAAATTCGTTTTTAATTTTCCAGATTATTTTCCTACTATATTTGTGTCTTGATATCACCACATATCTCGTTATGTTAAAATATAAAAATAATTCTTAATTTTTGTTTTTATAGAAATAAAATTAATGTCTCGACTCTATTATCAGTATATTTGAAGAATGACTCAATTCTATACACAGTATTAACATAAATATTACATATGACGAGTCCGTTAAACTACACGCATTAATATGTGTATACTGTATATACATTTTTTTTTTTTATCATACTCCAATTAAAAAAATGTTTTCGTTAAATGTCGTTCAAAACTATAATTAAAAAATTACTTGTTTTTCCACTAGTTAGTAAATGACGACGTTGCATCTATCTGTCATCCGAAACTATATACATTACTAAACTGTAAATATAGATGATGATGATGACGTGTTTTTAATCATTTGTTTTGTCTATACTCCAGAATTTTTTAAGCGTGGTAGGTAAATAGGTGTTACTACTTGTCATCGTATTATTCAATTAGAATTTTGTCCATAACATATTACAACAAATTATTTACTTAATTTTGAAAATGTTTAATGTATAATGTAAAAACTAAATTGTAATGTTGTTTATTATATATAGGTATATATAATATGTTAAGCGAATGAGCTTTATGGATTTAGAATAACGCATCGGTTCTCTATTCGGACAATTGACATATTTTTTTCAAAGTCAGGTGAAATCCTATTTATCTATTAGAAAGTAAACAAGGGGAAAAGAAATATTAAAATTTGTGGTAAAAAAAAAACAATAAAAGTATACATTGAAACATTCACGTGGATTATCATTTTATCAAAAGTCATCTGTAAAATACATCTCTATATAAGTGTATTATATCGTAATTTACGAGATTAGCAATTATTTTAATAATTATATTACAAAAAGAAAAAGTCCTGACGTTTGAATTTAGGCTAAATGCAGTTTGTCTTAAAACGATATTATATTTTTAGATTTCTTTTTATAGAATTTGTAGTTTTGCGTTAAAATTTTAATCGGTATAACTAGTACAAGGTTGCACGAATTGCCGCCTTGCTCTTAACTAACTATACCTATTCTAAAATATTATCTTGAAAACCACAAATGACAATATTCTTTTTTCAAAATTATATAACTATTGTTTGTACCATTCTATACATCATCATTATTATTATACAGTGTGTAAACGCTAATTGAAAACACTCAATATTTTTGCGTAGAGCAATGCATTTTGAATTCTGTTTTTTTAGATGGAAGTTGTACTTAATAATACACATTTTTATGGTCTCTGAACTTAAATCTGTTTATTATATTCGCGCATGCGCAATGCAACTTTTTTTTCTTAAATGGCAACCCCCACTTTTGAGCACAAATTATTTTTTTTCATATTTTTTTATGAATTTTAGTGGTTCAACCAACTTTATATGTCCAAAATTGATTGAATTACAGCAATCTAACGAAAAATATCGAAAATTTCGCGATTTTCATTTTTGTCCCCTATTACTCTGAAAAAAAACCGTCCTAGATACTTGAAAACTACCCCATCTAATTTATTAAAGTTTTATTTCATTTCGAACTACCCATTGTTAGGTCCATAATTAGCTGAGTTACGGATATTTCAATTTATTTGAAATTTTCCGCAAGAATTTGTAATAATTTTGCCGTTACATGGACATTTTTTAATTACAGAGGTTGATTCTGTCACTTTACCAATTATTTTATGTTCTACAATTGTTTTTATCTTGTGAATGAATAGTGCGACACTGAAATGTCTATTCAATATTACTTTTCACAATTATACTATTGAAAATTGCAACAGAAACTTAAATAATTTGTTTCATTATTATCTTTAACATTGATCATTAAATTTTATCGGGCCTTCTACAGTATCTTTTGGATAAACTTTATCTTAATGGCCTCATATCAAAAATGTATTTGCTTTGACACTAATTTAAAGAAAATAAATGAAATAAGCAAATAGTTCAATATTTCTCACTGTTCATTTATATTGTACAACATTTTGTAAAATTTGACTAAAAGCAATATTAAATATGAATCATTCGGAGAAAGTTGATATGCTATTTACTTATTGGGAGTGCCGTAAAATTCACGTCTTACAGCACAAACTTATGCTCAACGTTACCCAGGTATGCTTAGTTAAATTTATTATTTTTATTTAGAGAATTTTCTAAATTAATTTTTTTTTATAAATTACTCCACATAGAGAACACCCTTCTTGCAGTTTTTTTTTCAACTTAGAAAAAAATCTTAGAATTTGGGGATCATTTTCAAAAAGAAGTAACAATCCACAACAAAGACGAAGTGATTCATTAGGTGAAGAGGTCGAGAACCAAGTATTAGCGTACGTCAGATTAAATCCTCGAGTATCTACACGTCACGTTGGTAAAGAAATTGGAATATCTCATACTATGGTTCATAAGGTTTTAAAAAAGTATAAAATGCATCCGTATCGACCTGATATAGTTCAACATTTGCGCGAGGGTGATGCAGTTCGTAGAATTACATTCGTTGCTTGGTTGGTGGACAGATTAGACGAAAATCCATTTATTTTAAATTCGATATTATGGACAGATGAATCTAAGTTCACCAATAATGGTGTTATTAATAAACAAAATAACCGTTATTGGGACGATCAAAATCCACATTGCACATTTGAAACTAACAACCAAACCGTGTGGGGAACAAATGTCTGGTGGTTTAATTGGTGGTAAACTGTTGGGACCATATTTTTATGATGGAACACTTAATGGTAGAAAATATTATAATTTTCTAATAAATGATTTACAAATGATGTTTGAAGATATTCCGTTAGCTATTAGACAAAATCTAATTTTTCAACAAGATGGCGCTCCAGCTCACAATGCAATTATTGTTCGAAATTATTTAAACGAAACATTTGTAAATCGATGGCTAGGAACGCACGGACCCATTGAGTGGCCACCAAGATCACCTGATCTTACTCCCTTAGATTTCTTTTTATGGGGTCACTTAAAAACTATTGTGTATGCCGATCCTCCTATAAATCTTCAACATTTAAAAGATAGAATAAAAGAAGCATGTAACGAACTGACCGAAGCACAAATTACAGCTGCAACTAATAAAGAACTTATACGGCATGCTGAAGCATGTATTGAGCACAACGGACAACGATTTGAGCAGTTTTTAAAATAAAGTTATTATAATTAAATAAAATTGTTACTAGAGTTAAGTTTATTATCAATTAAACTGTTAATTACCTGTTAAAAGTAAAGTAAAATACATAAATTACATACCTACATTTTTTTCTTTCCTAATCCTATTTATTCAAGTAAAATTATGACAAATCGACATTTCAGTGTCGCACTATTCATTCACAAGTTAAAAAACAATTGTAGAACATAAAATAAATGGTAAAGTGACAGAATCAACCTCTGTAATTAAAAAATGTCCATGTAACGGCAAAATTATTACAAATTCTTGCGGAAAATTTCAAATAAATTGAAATATCCGTAACTCAGCTAATTATGGACCTAACAATGGGTAGTTCGAAATGAAATAAAACTTTAATAAATTAGATGGGGTAGTTTTCAAGTATCTAGGACGGTTTTTTTTCAGAGTAATAGGGGACAAAAATGAAAATCGCGAAATTTTCGATATTTTTCGTTAGATTGCTGTAATTCAATCAATTTTGGACATATAAAGTTGGTTGAACCACTAAAATTCATAAAAAAATATGAAAAAAAATAATTTGTGCTCAAAAGTGGGGGTTGCCATTTAAGAAAAAAAAGTTGCATTGCGCATGCGCGAATATAATAAACAGATTTAAGTTCAGAGACCATAAAAATGTGTATTATTAAGTACAACTTCCATCTAAAAAAACAGAATTCAAAATGCATTGCTCTACGCAAAAATATTGAGTGTTTTCAATTAGCGTTTACACACTGTATATTCATAGACGAGTAAGCGTACTTACTCGATATTTAATGAACTTGAAAAACACTTTCATCCGCGAATTATTTTAAAAAACACTTAACATTTTTAAAACATCCCATAACACTTTTATTATTATATGGTGTTCATACGTTTCCTATTATAATAAGACTCGTAAGGTTTTGTCCATATTTATTTTTATTTTAATAGGATAATACGGATACCGATTAAAGGTCTATACATACATATGTCATGTCAGTGTCGTCTGTTCAATTTCAGTGCTTTGGATTTACACTGTTCTGTGTCCGTTATTAGTGTCCGTTCAATGCCGTTAGTACGTATTGACTGAGTACACGCGCGTTTTTTCACCGTGTTTTACCGTTTTTTTTTTTTTTTTTTTTTTATATATGCGTGTTTGACCAATATCATAAAATGATCAAAAGTGTAGACGAACCGCTAGAAGATCTAGCAGTACTTGCTTGTTGCTAGACAAAGAAAGGCAAAATAATCAAAGTAACAACAAACAAAAAAGGATTTGGATTCTTGATTTATGGAAAAAATTGAAAGCGAATTTAATATGAAGACAGTTGTTGGTAGTTCCATGAAACAAAAAAGTCTCGCGAATAGGCACGAATAAACGCGATCACGTTGTCGCAGTGTCCGTTTCCACTGTTCCGTGTGATAACCCGTGCCCGTATCAGTGGTGACATTTCCAAAAATATTGTCTCCGACAAATCTAAAAGTACGGGATTGAAAAGCAGAGACACTGAACGATCACGGAACGGACGTCATGTGACCTCCTTAATACTTGCACGACATTTTTTTTTTTTTTCTTTAGCTTTACAAGCCATTTAGGCTTTTTGCTGCTGAAACTAAATCTTTCCATTTCCCTCTGTCCTTTGCCATATCCCAGTTTATTTCTCTTGATTGCATAAGTTCCATCATTGTCTCCCGTACACTGTCCATCCATCTTCGACGTGGTCTCGTTCCTTCCATTTCTTCGTTTAAGACTCTCTTCAGTAGTCTCCTCCCATCTGCTCGCCAAACATGCCCCATCCATTCTAGTCTCGTGCTCCTAACGAACTGAACTACGTTTTCTCATTTAAACCTAACCTAACTTGCACGACATTAAATATTTTAAATACAGACAGGACATATCCCCCGGCTTTTAACAGATGTAAAATCAGTGGTGTTTTATAATAAAATTGTATTATTAATAAACAAATGTGACAGCATTTCAATAAACTTTCGTCTAATCGGTCTTAATATTTTGGCGTGGTAAAAATTTGAATTTGTCATCTATTCAACGCATATAACTTTGTTGCTGGACAATATTTTGCATAACGGATGCGTGTCGTTCAATCGTCAATCGTTCATAAATATTTTCACCTTCAAATTCACAACCAATATAGGTACTTAGGGAGCGATGGTTAAATTCTAAATTAAACCCAAAAATTCTCTGATTAGATTAGGCAGACCGGAGACAACGAGTATAGACGTGAGACAGACGACTTCTTAAGCCATAGAAAATATTACTACCGCGTGTTTTTTATTTCTTTGTGAAATCCGTACTTAAATATATCGTAGAATGCTATATTAATTCAATACTCGGGCGTGTCAATAACCAGCAGCTCATTCGGACAACGGATTTCGTGTTCGTGCCGTCGCTATAAACACTGCTGCGGTCGTTTTTATTTATTTCAAGTTGTATAATTAATGTATAAATAATAAGCTATACAGGTGGTGATGTTTTCTTTTTTTTTACCACGAGCCAACGAGATTATCTGCCAAGATTTTAAACTTAATTTCTTTATTGCTGTGTATTTTATTTATTATTGAATCATTTAAGAATTATTTATAGACTATTTTCAAAATTACATCCCCACTCCCCCTTTCTTTATTATACTATTGACAAACGTGGACTTTTGTTTTTCAAATAACAATTCGTATTTTTTCTCCTGCGTTATAAATTATACAAATATATATAAAACTAATAAAAATTGCATTTTTTTATTTCTATTTTCGATACGTAATATTATATTACTTGAAAATTTGATCACAGAGAAGTTTTCAGACATTTTTTGTTTTACGTTACCTGTATATAGACGTATTTTTCATCCATCATCCTATACTCGTGTAAATATATAATGCTCATTATTATTATTATTATTATTAAGTCTAGTTCTGCACAACAACGTGTGTAATTAAATAAGATTTGGCCCAAATGGATTTTTTTATTTTTTTTTCCTGGCATCGGGTTCGAACGAGGTTTTCATTGTTACCGCTATGTGTACCTGTGTGTGTGTGTCTTTTCTGTATAGTCTGAACCATGACCAATGATACGGAGTCGCCATTCATTGTCGGAACGACGAGAGAACATCGACCTCCTCTCTCTCTCTCTGTATATATATATATACACACATCGTGCACAGATTTTTTGCAATGTGTATACACCAGAGCAAAGCAATGGGATATTTTCATGCTGTGTAAAAATCGTCTCTGTTGTATAATTAGCTTGAGGCGCTATAGCATAATAATATAACTCTCGTACGTGATTGTTTAGAAAAAAAATAAAATATATATATATATATAAATAACCGTCAAAGGAATTTAAATTTAAAATTTTTCGTAGCTTGTTGCGTTACGTTTTCCGAGATTTTTTTTCTTTTACCATTATCACTGTTTCGAGATTTATATAAAATAATAATAATTTCTTGCTTTTTTTATTGACTGAATGATTTTAATGAAAATAAAGGTTTTCCTTTTCAACGGAAATCTGATGTAAATAAACAATTCAAATCTGGAAATGCTAACCCACAAAAACCTTTGAATAATACGACGCATTGACGTTATATGTATTATATAATAATTACTGTTATTATGCGTATTTAAAATATATTATACAAACGCTATTTGCATTTTCGTCGTTAGAGCGATTTTTTTAGGCCTTGCTGATGCGTGTCCGATAGGGGGGAAAAACTGGACACGTCATATTAATAATATTGTCGCGTTATAACAAGGCGATTCATTTTATCATGAACCAGGCTGTGTATACATCTCGGGAAATATTAAATTATTTTTTATTTTTTTGTTTTTCAATATTTTTTATCCTCATCCCTTATTCATTATAACTAGGTCAAGCACGGTTACAAGAAAGGGAACTATAAAAGCAGTCATCGTCTTCCTCCACCAGCCCCTTCCCTTAAAAATAAAAGAAAGTCATTATTTGATCATTTATTTGCGTAACCCAGTATTATTATTGAACAAATCGCGATATAAATGATAGCGGATTTAATAGGAAGAAAATGGACACATATACTGCCTCGTGTCCATAACCAACTCTGTGAGCCCTTTCATTAAAAATGTTATCATTACTATAGGACTTTACTGTGTTGTTGAGTTTGCTATAACTTTTTTTCTACTCTTTAAATTTAATTTAATTTAAAAATTCGCTTCGTGGCTAATACGAATTGAAATCTAGAAATGTTCAACAAAAATTTTGTTTTCTTTTTTTTTTTCAATTGTAATTTTATTATTTTGTTGATTATATTCCATATTTATAAGTTTTATTTCAATACTTTGGAGACTAGTTGTTGCGAGTTCGTTGAAACAATTAATTAATTAGGGTGTGCCCCCAAAAAAAGAAAATGATGCATGTTCTTTACAATATCATGTGTTCAAAACAAAAAATTCATTTAAAAATGTTTATTTTATCAATAAAAACAAGGCATAAAATATGATACCATGCTGACAAATAAAATAATAAACTGTTATAGTTGCAAATTTGCACAAATTAATCAATAATATAACCTAAAAATATGCAAAATATTTACAATGTATTAATCCTATTAATTACCTTCTCGTGGTTTTTAAAATTTTTAAAAAACTAAAACCACAAAAGGATTTAAAACGTTTTTGTACAAGCAACAGATTTATTTAAAAATTATTGAAGTATTAACAATCTTTTAAAAATTACTATATTTGGTACCTAATAATAGTCTGATGTATATTTTTGGACCTATACAATATTAGAAAGTCAGTTGTGTTAGTTTTCCAGACATAAGTATGGTATTTTTATTAAAATAAATCATAATATTAATTGATAATAAAAAATATTATATATTAATATACATTAGAGAGATATTTGTCTAAAATAAAATTTGTTTTTGTTTGTTTTTGCAATCTGTTTTTAAAGGATTCTTCAATAACACAGGTTCGAATAGAAACTATAATGATTTAACAACAATACACGATGGTCTACTACTTTACATTACTAATAAAAAAAATTAATTTTTCTTTTCTAGGAATTTCAAAATGAAGTACTATCAACAAGGGATTACAGTTCTCCTGGATTGGCATTTGTTAACCCTATTAGCAATCTCCACAGTAATGACTTGTCAACATCGGATTCTACTGCCATCAATATTGAACAGTTATCACCATCAATTAAGTACCAATCATTATTTAAAGAGTGGTTGAGTAAGTACAAAATGCAAATATTATGCGAGCAGTGCTCTTATTTTCATTCATTATTTTTTTATGAACTGTTTTAGATGATCCGCTTTCAAATTTCCCACGGTCTCGGTTACAATTTCATCATGAACTTGGTTTTGGATGGTTTGGAAGGGTAAATAACAACAGTACTTTATTTTATTAATTGACGGCAATTAATAAACATTTTAAAACACATTTTAGGTGGTAAGCGGTGAAGTGGTTGGTTTAAATCAAAGTGATAACAATAAAGTGGTAGTGCGTATCTTAAGAGATGACGCTACTGATGCTGAACGGCTGAAATTCTTACAAGAAGCGACTCCACACAAAACTAAAGTGAAAAGTGGAAATCACCTAGTTTTGGCACTTGTAGCTGCTTGTATCAAAATGGACCCATTATTATTAATATTTGAATCTAGTCCTTGGGTTAGTATAACGCTATTATATTAATATAAGATTTATTGTCATAAAACTATTTTTTTTTCTTAGGGCGATTTAAAAGCTTGGCTTCGTAAAAACACGGATGCTAATGAATATGAAACACAACTGGAATGTAAACTAAAAATGTCTGTTCAAGTAGTCAACGGTCTTTTGCAATATTTAAAAAGTGGAGTCGTCCATACGTAAGGATATTCTTTTCACATATATTGATATTGAGTAATATTTTTCATTTGGTTTCAACAAAGATATATTATTATTTTCAGTGATGTGGCTGCAAGAAACTTTTTAGTATTTCCCGATAATGTAGTAAAAATTGGTGATTATGGTATCAACACACAAACGTATAAGGAAGATTATTATTTTACTGAAGAAGGTGTAGCTATACCTATCAGATGGAGTTCCCCGGAAACTTTAAATGTATCTGAATCCGTCATTGAAACTAAAAAGGTAAATATAATATAATACCTATATTATTTATACATTTAAATTATGAATATACTTGTATACTCGACGTATGTTAAGATGATAACCCGGTGGTGACCGATTTAGCGTTCATTCATGTTGCCTGGCTCCTGATTGATCCTCGAGAAATCTGGTCATTATTATACAGCGCTGTTCTATATAACGCGTTATACATTGTATTACAGTGCTAGATATGTGGCCATAACATTTGTTTGGCCATATTCTATATGTGCAGATATTTTGATGCGCTGCACACAAACATTTATCAACCGACTTAGGCGAAGAGCGAGGTAGAGGAAATGGTTTTGCTTACGCGACTGATCATAATCTTAACGTGTGCCAAGTATAAGGAAATAAATTTTACATTTTTTTTTTTTTCGAATTTATTATTATTGGCAGTTTTATCAACTTCCATATTTTCATATATTTGAAACAGACCTATTTAAATGTAATGTTATTTTTTGAATACAAAATGTAAATTAAAAACTATTGAATATATACACTTTAAGTGTATTATTAAATAGTATTCAACTATGAATAAACTTATTATATGGGTATTTTTTATTTTTTCCAGGTTACTGTCGAAGGAAATGTTTGGAGTGCTGCAGTTGTAATATGGGAAATAATGGAGAATGGTGCTCAACCATATGGATCTCTTAGTGATTTGGCTGTATTATCTGCAGTTTTCATTGAACGCACGCCACTTTTACTTCCTCCGTCGTCTAAACATCACAAACTCTCTCAACAAATGTATGTTATACTAGTTGTCGTTAATAATATATCGTATGTTAATGTTTTGTGTTGTTTGTTTTTATTTTAGATATCAAATGATGTTACGGTGTTGGAGTAGTGACATGACAAAAAGACCAACGTTTCCAGAAATTATATCATCATTGGAAGAAATCTACAGCATGTTAAAAGCTAATTTTGATCCGATTTCTCCAAATTCCAGTCCAATATTTTCTAAAGATTTTGTGAAAAGTGACAGCGACTCAGGAATGGGTTCTGTCAATAGACCCAAATCATGTGAAGTTCAAGTATACCCTGATAACATGAGTGATATTAGTTCTCAACCTTCTGCATCTAGTGGCGTTGATGTGCTCACTCAGTCCAAGAAATCTCCATCCTTGGAAATACTGCATGGTTCGTTTGAGGATCTAACAGCGTCAAACTATCCTTGGCTTGGGACAGACGATAGTATTCAGTTTATGGAAGGCATAAATAACGCTATTAGAGAATTGGACGAAGCTTTGGCTGGCGAGCCTACGTCATCATCTGACGCTGAATGTTCACCGCCAATTGTTAACTTTAGACTCGGTCCAATGGCCAGTAATAAAATAAGCCGTCCACTGTTTGATAGTTCTTATAAAGACAATTCGTATCTTAGGACACGTTCTGGTACAGAGTCGTCTGGAACAGACACAGAAGATGAACAATGGAGATTAAGAATTGAACGAGGTGAATTTTCTGAAAAAGTCAAACAGAAATCGAAAAGTGTTGCAGATTTAATGATACTAACACACATTGATGCCAGCGAAAGTAGTGAGAGTGACACTCCATTGAATTCGTTGTCAAGACGAAATAGTTTTAAATACAGTCGGTTAGCTGTTCCACTCTTAAATAGTCTTACATTTACTAGTGACAGTGATCTGAGAAAAGCGCAAGACGATCTTGATTTTCAAAATACTTTGAAAAAATTTCAAACGGCTTTAAAAAATAAAGACGATGATTCTCTGTCGTATTTGTCCATACAAATCGATAACAGTTTGAAAGTAAAAAAGGATACCAAAACAAATAATATGCTCAATCCTTTTTTAGAGATTGAGGCCTCGGAAAAAACCAATAAAAAAAACCCATTCATTTTACCAAAAACAGCACAACAATGTCCGACAATCGCTTGTAATTCATCTGTACTTTTGGGTCCGTGCGAGAATTTCACAATAGATTATTACAAAGGTGTTACATCCTTTTTGACAGAGAAACCAGTCGATGATAAATTAGAGAGTTCGATATTTGAGAATTTTAGTTTTACATTCAATCCGTATGAGTCAATGAAATGGGATTCAAATATATTTGATTTCAGTAATAAACCAACCACCGTTATAAATGAATCTGAAGACGAAAAAACTGTTGAACGCAAGTCAAAACATATAGTTTTGGACGATGCCATCAAAGAGTCCAATTACAGTACATTAGAATCTGACTCTGGGCATACGTCAGACTATACGAATTGTGAAGACGTTTCGACCAGAGATCCTCTTGAAACCAAAAGTCTGAGCACTTCAAATTATCTATTCAACGAATCAAATGAAGCCTATAATTATTACAACAATATCACCGTGCTGAAAAATGGCTCTGACGACTCTGGTTGTGAAATAGAACAGATAACAAGTGAAGACGGCAGTACAGAGTTTTTGAACGACAAGTCCGAAGATGAAGATGATAATGAAATCACCGTCATCAAGGTTCATGATTTATATGAAAACGACCACCTCCAGAACAATCATCCCAAGTTTGAAGGTGCTCCTGATGTAGACAGTAAACAACAGTACGAGCTAAAAGGTCAATATGAAATCGATGATATTATCGAAGGCCTTTCAGAATCATGGTATTTGCATCCACCAAATCAAAATGCTTCAGGTTGGCTACCAGAAACTTTAAATCATGATGATGAAACCAATGATAAACAATTATCGTTGGACGAAGAATATGCAGAAGCCATACGACAAGAACTGAGAGGTAAAGTTAGTCAGAGCAATAATGATTCGAGAAATTTGAACATTTCAGTGGAAGAAGACGGCAACACCGAAGCTGAAAACCCTGACAGTACAAATATGGTCATACATTACAATGCTTATCCTCCACCATTGTCCACAATATTTGAGGAAGATGAAGATGAGGACATGGAAATAATTGATACTTTTTCTGAAAACCCTAGTCCTTCGTGTATCTTAACAGACACCTCAACCGACCACCTAGTCATAAGTAGAGAAAAATTGGTCGATTCATCAGAACTGGATAATGATCGAGATGACGTTTTAATTATTGATACCATAACAAATGAAGCAATTATTTTAGACACAGACGTGTCAGAGAAGCAAGAAGTTCAAATTTTAAATAACACCTACACTATTGAGGAAGTCAACTCTGATACGGACGACGTATTGGAAAATTTGGAATCTGACAGTGTGGTGTCGTATTCGCCTGATTCATTATCGCCAGGTTCTACTAGTAAAACTGCTGCAGCAATGTCGTACTCCTCGTCTGAGTTCGCAGAAATGTCCGATCAATTTACTTCACCAACTTATAGCAATAATGATCTATTGCCCATGGACAAACAAACCAATGCTATTAAAAGCATCGAAGAATTATTGAGTATGCCACACAAGAGTAATTCAAATGAACACATAGATGTGTTTGACAGCAAACAAAACAAAAACTGGTTGACAATGTTCTTGAGTTCTAAAACGTTTTGTGAAGATGACCTCATTCATTCTATGTCATTGCCAAATTCCATAAACTTCAACAGTAACAATTGGCCAACAGTTAATGAGTTAACAACAGTCATGAGTAACTCAGAACCCAATTTAACAAAAATGAATGTTGAAAAAAGTTTAAAAACACAAGCAGTATATGAAGCAGACTGTTGGAAAAGCTTGGATTCCAATTCGACAATCACTGAAGAGAAGACGCACAGAGAATTCAAAGTGTCGTTAGTAAACGAAAACTCTGAATGTCACAATGTGTTAGCGACAAACCCATCGCTGGACAACCATGTCTTAAACAATTGGGAAATAATAGCTGATGCGTCCAATGGTGATAAATCTGAAGAAGTAAGCGACGAAGACGAAGTAGAGTTTGTTCCATCTACATGGGACAGTAATGCGATTCCTAGTAGAACTTCACTGCGCAATTCGAATTTGCAACCGGTCAGTTGTAGTCTACTAGAAAACATTATTCTGGTTCTCGAATATCATATAAAACATAATATATTAATTCCCCTTTTTTATGCCAGAGTGCCAAAAAGTCTGTATCGTTTAAGCAACAAAATTATCATTGCGTTTATGAATATCCACGAGACGACAGTGAAACGTTTGACTTGGACATTGGACCGATTTGGGACCGTACGTCTAATTATTTTGATTTGTCATCATTTAGCGGTATGTTAGATTTGAAATTGACACAAAATTATTTAAATGTTATCCAATATTTGAATATTCAATAACTTTACTCTTATTATTATTACAGATTGGGGAGCGGGTCCATCGAAAACAGATCTGCTCAGTCCATCATTTATTGATGATGATGCTTGTAATAATACTGTTCAGACCCCTAGCGAAACCAATTTAAATTTCCCATTGAGTAAGTTCTCAATAGTTATAATAAATGTATATATAATGCAAATTCAATTTTAATAATAACATATTTTTTACACTATTAATAGCTACATTTGATGAAGATTTTTACATAAGTAGTTCAAACCAACCGTTTGAAACAAATCAAAGTCAATTTTTCCCGGGTCTACAAAAGCCTAACGACATCGATGACAAGTTTGAACCCAGTGCTGCAGATTTAATCGCTCTAAAACCCAATAACATAAGTACGAGTTAAACACAAATTTTTTGTTGATACTCTAATTAAGCTAATTGATTTTATTTATAACTTGTACAGTTTCCAAATTAAAAGATGTGCCAGAACCGGTTTCACTTGTAAACACAATCACTCTGAATGAAGAACTAGCCAAAGCTGAGATAGATAACATGGATATAAAAACATTGGGCAAAATACTGTCATTTAAAATGGATGACGACACTGTTAACACTAGTGATATAAAAACGCTCAAAGAACCGCTATCGCCTACCTTGGGAGAACTGTGTCATGCCAAACAACGTTTGACATTAAACCTGTCTAAATCTACATCTTTGTCAAGTGGTGGCATGGAGAAATTCAATACTTAAAATTGAATTAATCACCCATTTGGTATTTGGTCGTTTTCGAAGACGAAAATGTAATAAGACATACCTAAATGTTTAGCACAAGTGCCAAACATTTTTATTTATATAAATTACGATAATCTCAGAGAATTAGTTTTTAATAATTTTATACGTACATTATCTTAATGTTGTACTATTAATTTCGGAATGGTGCACGAACCATTATTCGTGGCGAGTATAGTGGGTACGTAAAAAAAAAAAGTTTGAGGGCAGAGGGGATGACGTTTATGTGTTATCTACTCGTTTACCACTCAGTTTTCGCCCCTTGATCCGTAATGTTCTGTTTTGACGTTCCTTAATATTTAAATTTAAACAATTAATCGGTACAATTAAATCGTAATTTATGAATCTTAACCAAATTATAATTGTTTTTTAGTTGCTAACATTTTTTTTATTATTATAGTTTTTAAAAATATTTTATTATGTATCAAGTGTGTAAATATTGCAATATGTTATTATTATTTTATGAATGCGGAGAAGGGAAGGTTGTTTTTTATTATTTTTTAATTTTTATTATTATTCACCGTCCAAACGATATATAATATTATATGAATGTTCTTCCTCCCCCTCGCATCTATCGTAATTTAGTGAGATTAAATTTTTTTTTTTCAATATTGTGGCGTAACAACAAGGGTAAAACAAATACGACTACATGTTATTGTTGTATGTTTTATATAAGTATATATTGTATTAGGTAGATATTTTTGAGAAAGCTCACGCGTATAAGAAAAAAAATTATAATTAAAAATTTAAAGTTAAAACAAATATGATCCGTGAATTATTAAATTTTTTAATAAGCGATTATTATTATTTTTATTGATTTCGTTCGAATTGTTTTATCCGTCAATAGTCAATTTGTGCTCATGGTATGATTTTTATATATATATTGATATACATGTACTGACTCATCGTTCTCTTTTGACACTGAGAAATAAACGTGTCGTAGTTTATTTTTTCTCTTGTTTTGGTCAGTGTTATATATATATATATATATGTCAACCATGCACATAAATCCTTTACCGAATGTATTTATCCGACTATTGTCAGTATTATTATAAGTGCGTTTTTTTTCCTTCCTCTATTGTTATTTCTTATTTGTATTCATATGTATAACCTAATAAATTAAAAAACTATGATTTGAGAAAAAAAATTCAATTGTTTTCTTTTTAGTAAGGCTGTGAATTTTTCTTTTTGATTTCTTTTTTAACATTTTTATCAATTAAAAAGAACTAAATAAAAATATAACAAAAAATAATCGTTATATTATTTTAAACTTTATGACGTATTGATTTACAGCTTTATTTACAATCAATTCCGTGTATCGTATCAACAGTCGTCCTGTCACATTCCATCAAAAATTATGGTTTTCCAACTCAATATGTACCACTCAAATAAAATAAAGTACAATGTAATTCGGTTTCCGGACCAAATATTTTCTTTCAGTTCATCATGTAAATATGAAGAAATAATCAGTTTGAAATTAAACATATTTTTTAATTTTGTAAAAACCTACACCCACCAATTTTTGAAAAAAATATAGCCACTGAATATTCGTAACGAGACCATTATTATTAGTCAATTTGATTATTTTTGACAACAGCTATATATACTCATTATTGTTTGGTTAGACATATTTTGTTTGAACACCTATTTTAGTTACATTAAAAATTAATTTTAAAGGATTTGTTAAAGCCATATAACAAAATAATATTATACAAAATTGGCGTTTGGGTTGAATTTAGAATTTTAACTCTTATTACTAAATTTGAATGGAAAAGAAAGAATATTTTTGTAGGTACATAGCCTTTTTGTAAAATATTGTTTAACACGTTGATGAACAGTTGTCAAATATTACTGCTATAGCAGTGATATGAATAGTTGACGTCAGGGATCAATTTTAAATATTACTGTCATAGCAGTAGTATAAAAACCATCCAAAATGTGTCATTACTACTATAGCAGTGATATTTTCAATGATTTCTGATGAAAGAAGTTGTTCTGATCCCAGACATCTCATTAGGCACTCTATTTTTAGCCTGCTTATACACGTTTTCCATTTTTATTTTTCCGTTGATTAATTATAAATCATATAGTGATAACTGTTATTATTTTCTCTTTTGATTAATACAACTAGTGATGGTTATCTGCTATTTTTTTTTCTAACATTTGCTAATGCTATTGCTATTCTAAAATAGCAGTGAAAATTAGCAGCTATTGCTATTTTTGTAAACACATCTGATAATATAATGCTATCAAATGTTTTTAAATTTATTATTTAGCATTAGCTGCTAATGAACAATTAGCAGTTAATGCTAATAACAATAATTTGATGATTATTTAAAATTATTTGAAATTTAATAATTTTCCTTATCCCCTATAGGCATTGGGGCGAGGTATTTTTAGTGGATTGTTGATATTTGATATGCATTGTCAACTAATGTTAATAGTCAACTGATTATTGCTCTCCAGTAAAAGTGTGTATATCAAAAAAATAGATGCTCATATTAATAAAATAATGCGATTAATGTCAGAGGTACTTAAAACTTTTAAGTTAAAAGCACACCAGTACCATGGCTACCAGTGATATCTAACATAAAACCTTCCAAACTGAGATGCCAATAGACTGCTTCAAATATAATTTAAAAAAAGAACTAATTGATCCTAATATTGTTAGAAATCTATCAATCCAAAACGACGACTAAAGTATCGCAAACCAATATGCAATGTATAACTCATCCAATTATATTTAATCTTAAGATCTTATGAAAGATCAGTACCTAGGAGTAAATACATAGAAGATAGACCTTATAAATAAATCAACCCAATCATACCTATACCAAGATTGAAGCTCCTGAGAAATGTTTGATGTCAACTAAATAGAATTAGAACAGGACATGCAAGATATGACTTATAAATGGTGGACTCCCCAAATTAATATTAAGATATTATTAAAAATATTAAATAATAATGAATATTTAAATTAGTAATAATAATAATAAAGATTTTTAAATTAAATTTGTAAAAAAATAATTTTTTAATAAAAAGTCAAAGGTAATTCTAACAACTCCTTTCCCCAATTCCATTTGGATTGAGGAGACCCTACTATATATGTTTTGTAAGCAAAAAATTGTTATAAATATATACATAAATATGAAACACATTTCTAGATTAGAACTGACAACTCTATACAATGTATGAACAAGTCAGTTCTTGTTAATACCTGTATATATAATAAAATCATAAATATGAACAATACAGATCCAGTTTTAGTCAGGAACCAACATGCTTATAAATTATATCAACTATTATGTCTACGAAACAATTAATGTAATGAAGCTCATTCTACTCCAGGATATCACTATTGATGCATTTTGTCTGTGGTATTGAAATAAATAATTGAATTGTTTATTTGTATCTCAAGTGATTTTTATTTAGATATGAATCGTAAGACAAGTGATATTTGGTCTCATTTTACTGTTATAGACAATACAACATTAGCAAAATGTAACATTTGTAAAAAAAAATATTCTTTCAAAACAAGTGTCACAAATTTAAAAACACATTATTCTACAAAGCATTGGATACAAATAAATACAGCAAAACAGGTATGTTTACTTTTAAATTCTAAATAAAATATAATAAGTAGATATGTAATAAAATAGTAAAACAAAAAATTGTAAAATAGAAATAAAAAATAAGAACTATTAATTAATACTAACAAATAATGAATTTATACACACACAGGGCTGACGAAAGCTATGGGTGATGATCACCCAGGGCGCTACACTGACAAAAATAAAACTGTTTTTTTTATTAAAATTATTATTGATTTTAAAAATTTAAATTTCAACTTTACACATACAGCCATTAATTTTAAATACATAGGTAATAACTAATCATATATATTATATTTTTTTAGTATTATAAAATAACAGTTTCTTTGTTTATAGTCCAATGAAGTTAACGAAGAAATTGTTGATGATCCAGGTCAAATTTTTGTTGATCAATTGCCCTCTACTTCTGAAAATGTTCAAAATCCAACTCCAACTACGCTTGCTCAAAATCCAACTTCACTGACACCTATTCAAAATTCAATAGTTAATATTCGTAAAAGAAAACAAATTAATATTTCGGAATATGCACCTAGAAAATGACAATTGACACCCAAAAGAAAATTGACGATGCCCTTATAAGAATGATAACTAAAGATTTCCAACCGTTTTCAATATTAGAAGACGGCTTTAAACATTTTGTACATTTACTAAATCCTTCATATAAAATTCCAAACCGCCATACATTGTCCAAAGTTCATATACCATCACTGTATCAGCAAATTTTAAATGAAACGAAGAATATGGTAATGTCTGAAGCTATCAGTGGTTGCATAACAACAGATTGTTGGACATCCAGAAATAATATTGGTTATAATGCAATTACGTTCCACTTCATTGATAACAATTTCGCTTTGAAATCTGTTTTGTTGGGCTGCCATGAAATGTCTGAAAACCACACAAGTTTAAATTTAAGTAATAAAATAGATTTGGTGTTAAAAAAGTGGGACTTACAAAATAAAATTATTTTTGCAGTGTCGGATAATGCAAATAATATAAAAAGAGCTTTATCTATACTTCAGTTAAAGCATTTTGGATGTTTTGCTCACACATTAAATTTGATCGTTCAAGGGGCTTTAACTATAGAATCTAATCTTCTAGAAAAAATTAAAACTATTGTGACACATTTCCGTAAAAGTATATCTGCAAATAAAATATTAAGTAATTACCAAATTAGTAATGGAGCAAAAGAACCAAAAAAGTTACTTCAGGATATCAATACTCGTTGGAATTCAACGCTGTATATGATCGAACGTTTTGTAGAACTCGAAAGTTCTATTCGTGGCACTCTTGGACTTTTAGATAATCCTCCTAAAGGACTAACAGTTAATGAATGGAAAATAACAAAAGAGCTTTCTCAAGTGTTACGTCCTTTTGAAGAAGCGACAAAAGCCGTAAGTGGAGATAAATATATGACCGCTTCTATAGTCATTGTACTATCGCAAGGACTTAAAAATGTATGCAATGAACTATTAAAACAGAATTACGACCCTAGAGTTAATGATGTACTAAAAATTGTTATCTGGCATGCAAGATAAAGATCGCTGGGGTAACATTATTAATAGCAAGACTCGTTCGCTGTACATTTCTTGATCCACGGTTCAAAAATGTTCCATTTACAGAAAGTCATCAGCAAGTAATAAAAAGTGACATTACAGAACTAACTGCATCTATAATAGCATCTTACAAGACAGATAATGAAGAACTACCTACTCATACCGTTACATCATCAGAAAATGATAAAGGCTTTTCCATTTGGAGTTCAATAGACTCAAAATTGGCCAAAATTCAACCTGCCGGTACCAATACTTCAAGAGCGGTAATTGAAGTACAAAGATATTTGGAAGATGCTATACAGCACCGTAATACTGATGCATTAAAATGGTGGAAGGGTAACAGACATAATTATCCATATTTGAGCCAACTTGCCAGGAAAACCCTTTGCTGCCTCGGAACATCAGTAGCTTGTGAACGTGTGTTTTCGAAAGCTGGACTACTAATTAGTGACCGTGAAGTAGACTCAGTAGCAATAAGGTGGAAATGCTCCTATTTTTAAATCAAAATACATAAATATATAATAGATTTTTTTGGAATATTATTTAATAATAATTATTATTTTATAAGTAAATAATAAACATATAAAAATTGTAATTTTGTTGTTATTCATTTGTGTTGTATTAGGTAATGAAAATATTTAAATATTTTAAAATTATAATTTAAGGTGTACTCACAATTTCTTCATTTCTTCGTGTGCCTTTGTGACTTGTATATTTCTACAATAACTAATGTTTATCCATTAATAATTATCTAAAAGTCACAGTTAAAAAATTAAAATTGTTTAATACACGAAAACTCGTATGTTAGGTTATGTTCAATAAATAATATTAATAAATCATGAAAGTAATAATAATTATATTGTAGACGGAATCCACTATATGCCCATAGATATTATACTATAGTATCACAGATGAGATGAATATTCATTTAATCTGTGCTAAATAGTATACTATGTATGTTGATAACTAATATTAATAATTAATATCTGTGAATTTTATTACACGTTGATAACAGAAACAGATTATCAATTTTTCAATAGCTGCTATTTTATAGATCTGTTGTGAAATAGCAAATAGCAATAAAAGTAGAACATATTACATAAGAATACAGTGTAGGAAACCATAAATATATTCACAAAACCTACTTTATGAAATTTAGCAATCACTGCTATTAATTACACTAAATAGCAGTCTGCGATTGCTATAGTAAAATAGCAGTGCTAATGTAGCAGCTACTGCTAATTTTTATCATCACTAAATACAACATAATACGTCAATACGTAATATTTATTAGATTAGCAAATATGGCAACAAAACTCAAAACTTATCGAAATTGCCAAGTATAATGAGTTTATGAGCGGAATAGTTCGCGTTGATCAAATGATCTCTTATTCTTGTCCCCAGAAGTCCGCAAAGTGGTACAAGAAAGTTATTTTTCATCTATTAGATATCGCTGTTCGAACAGTTTTTTTTTTATATAAACAACATTTTGGTTCTTCACATTCAAGTATATAGAGACTTACTTATTAAAGATTTAATTAAAATCCCAAAAAATACTACAGCAACTGAACTTTTTCAAAGAAAAAAAAATTCAAGAAAATCAAGCCAAGGTGAAGATTTGAGAGAAGGTCATTTCGAAAAACCCATTCTGTTACCACCAAATTATAAAAGAAAAAAAATTTTAAATCTGTGTGTAGTGTTATAAACAACAAAAAAGAAAACAAACTTCCATTCAATGTCAAAAATGTGAAATACCTCTATGTCCACTATGCTTTAAAGATTACCATGCTGCTCAACCAGAAGGATGAATATAAAGTTAAAATAAATTTTTAAAATAATGATCTAATTATTGTAAAAGTATAATTTTTCATTAATAATAAAGTTTTTGTATTGCATTTTATTTTATTATTTTAAATACAAATAACTTCCCTATCATTTTATGCATTTCTCAAACTAAATCGTAGCACTAACGTAATAATAAAATAATTAACCACTAAAATGTAATACTGCTATAGCAGTAATTTTGTAATAAAAAATGTGATGTTGTGGGTCAGTACTGCTATAGCAGTACTAAAAATATTACTCCTATAGTAATGAAAAGTGACGTTTTAAGAATGATCTTTTTGAAAAATAATAAAATCGACTGTCCATCAACGTGTTAACAAAGAAACTATATATACACTATAACTATATATATACACTTGAAAACATTATCCTCTTGAAATATTTAAATGTGAAAGAAAGAACATAATTAAATATAATTTACAAAGTAAATTTTAATTAAAAATATATTTCGCCCATTTAAATAGTTAAAACTCGATGGACAAAAGATTAAAAACAAAAAAGTGAAAATGTACAAATAACTTGAATTTGATTTGAAGAACATACTAATATATAATTATTATCCATGAATTCTAATTTAAATTTATTTTTAAGTACACGCTCGTGTCACAAAAAAATTACCTTTTAACATTAAAAAATAAATAATAATATTACGATCAAATTAAAAGTACAAAAACAGTCATAGTACAACTTATTATACATATTTCAGAATTATAGGTATATAGGTATTTTAATATCTTCGATTTGATACAGATACTGTAACAGTCCATATTGGTATTCACTTCGCAGGTCATAATATATCCCTATAACGAATTCAAGGAGATTTGTAAAAATAGCATAGAACAACATATATATATATTTGAGGGACATAATGTTTTGTCGAAGACATTATTGAAAAACTAATTTAAAATAATGTTACATTAAAAATATTTAAAATAAATTATGCGTAATATATACCTATCCGTGTATATTGTTTAGGAAAAAAATAATACAAAAACATTTATATACAATAAAACTGTTCTCGTAAATAAAATATAATTAACAAGAACTCATTACTGTGCAGGATGTGAAATTAAGTAGTTTAAATGTTTTTTTTTCTACTAAATGTGTTGATCAATCAAATGAATAGGAAAAAAAAAATGAAAACCAATTGAACAGTTGAGTTTCAAGGTAAAAACAAAATTAAACGATTAATCATTATAAAAAATATTTATATGTATGTATGATGCATCTGGTGACAAAAAAATAAATAAAAAATCCATTGTAACTATGAGTACATTTCAAATATCAATTTTTTTAAAACCTAATAAACAATACCATTAAATCATTTAAAGCAATTTTTAACGAATTAAAGGAAAATAAGTTGCAGTTAAAAAAAAAATACATAAATGATAAATTATAATTTATGACTGTTTAATAAAGTATTGGAATTAATTGTTTGCTTAAAGAAAAATTATACTCTAATCAAATCAGTTTTGTTGAACTACAAATAAATCATTCAAACATGCGAGTATGCAACTGAAAATATCTTAAAATAAATTATGTTTGAAATGACTATTTTAATAGTATTATTATTATTATTATCCTAAAAATATATAATTAATACTTATTTACATCATACTTTGTTGTGACTTTATTAGAAAATACAAACAAAAGGTTTTGCTACAAAATAAAAATATATTTAAAATCTTTACCAAGTTGCACACGCAATCAATCAACACTTTAACCATTCGTGCTGCAAACATTGAGCGGCCGTAGCCCTAGCATTTTGATCAAACTCTAACATCGGGAGTAAAAAACCAGTGAATGCCTTGGCTTCAGATTCTGGCCACTTATACTTTTCTCTAAGCACATCGTACAAAAACCATGGTTTTAAACTGCTTATATTACGCAATTCAGCGCGCTTGTTGAAAAACTGTGGAGATTGTTTTCCCATATCAATAACTTTTTTCGGGATCTTGCCCAACAATTCTATAATATGAGCAATATGATCTTCATCCCTGGAATATGCCTCGCCCGAATGAGGTTCAAACAAATAATCACCAGTCGCTAGTTCAAATGCCATACACGCAACACTCCATATATCTGATGATGTACCATAACCAGCTCCGATTAACACTTCTAATGAACGATACTGTCTAGTCTGAATATCCTCTGTAAAATGACGATCTACCCAACACGCATTGCCAAGGTCAGCGACTTTAACATTAATATCACATACATTGAATGCTGGATCTTCGGAGGGATCTTCACGAGATTTACTCCTGAATGACCGTTTTTTTGATAACGGCTTATTACTTTTAGTCGATTCACCATTTCTATTCTCGTGCGTTGTACTAGGCTCGTCTGAGTTGTGATCGTTTTCTACATTACATTCGTGTGACGGAGAGTTTAACACATTTGTATTAGTACTATCGCTATAACTGTACCCATTAGACATAGATTCACTAGTATTTGCTTCTACATCTGGAATTGATTCCAACTCTGTAGATTTTACATCACCTGCAAATATATATAAAACAAATATAATAAATATCCACTTTTTTTTTATCGCACAATTAATAATATCAAAAAAAACCCAAAACTAAAAATATCAAAATATAAACTCTGTAAATTTCATATTAAAATACCCACCTTTAATATTTTCATCAGTACATTCATTATTTTGTTTCGACTCGAGTTCTTCTAATTGTTGCATATGTACTTTGAGAAGTTCAGATTGTCGTTTAACCTTTTTTTTCATTTTCTTCTTCTGATTTTTGGTCAGATTAGGTTTATTGAAATTGATTTTGGGAGCAGTACTGCTAAATGATACAGGTAATTTTTGTCCTTTCTGGTGAATCTCAGCTGCTTCTTTAGCCAAATTTTTAATATACTTTTCGTCGACACATAACAACACGTTCTCCGGTTTAATGTCAGTATGTATTATGTTACATTTTGTATGTAAATAATCTAAACCTTCAAGTACTTGACGTATGATACTCTTGACATTTTGTATCGGTATGCCCGAGTAATCACTTTTAATAATCAACTTTAACAAATTATGACCAAGCACTTCGAACACCATGCAAATGTGATTTCCATTAACACCACCAATTTTAAAATCATTCAACAACATGACTACTCGTTCTCTTTTTTTATCACTGGTATCGGAATCACGAACACTTTTTAAAAGTTTTATTTCGTCCAAAGCGGTTTCTGTAAAATGAGACGCACTTTTAACCACTTTGAGAGCGACGTAGCGCTTGTCTGTAAAATCCCAACACAGCCAAACAGTCGAAAAATGACCCCATCCAAGTTTTCTTAACACATGATATCTGTAAGAACAAAAGGAAAAACAATTAACCATGATCATTAGCGCAATTTTTAAAAATAAATTAAATCAATTAAGATATTAGACAATATACAATATTAGAAAAGTACTACATTTGAATAGGTGACAATAGTGGTTTTATACATTTAGAAAAAAAAAAAAAAAAAAAGATTAATTTATCCGTAATTATGATTATCATCAAAAATATTGTTTATACTTAATAAAACTGTTAAAACGTTTAGATTTTTTTACAATAACTAGAAATTATGAACAAGAAATTTTGTTTTTCGATATCGTTAAAAGAGATTCAAGTGTATGAATTATAATAATCTGCTATTAAGACACGCGCCTAACTTATAATAATGAAAACTGTTTAAAAATTCCAAAAAACCTAACGATGCATGACCGACATTTGTACCTGAAGACTCGAAACATCTTACCTGTTTAGAAACACGTCGCCAATTTGTACGGGATGATAGCCGCCTTTGCAATAATCGCTGGACTCTTCTTGTTCCTCCTCATCGGACGCGTACATATCTTCGGTAGCTTCGTCGGACTCGTTTGATGAAGAATCGCTGTCCCTCTGATTCGCATGGCTTTTGGGCTTATCGGGCGCCTTGTTTGACGCGGCGGGTGTCACGTTTTTGCGATCTTCGTGCGCCTTCTTCGGCGGCAGTTTGCGTCGCTTCTTCTTCGCCTGTATCGCCAATATCCGTCTGTTCGTGTCCTTGTTCATCACCCGTCCGTCAGTTTCTGTGACACGAACAACAAGCAGTTAACTTTCCAAACACCACACCGTCGCGTCCACCTACCGTGATCTATTATACCTAATAACAATAAACCGTGGACAAGAGTAAAAATCTACGTGCTCACCGTTATTGCGTACAGTGGTGACTTACCGCCGTGCGGACTTCAGCGACGGACAAGACTCCGCAACGGGTCACGGGAAATGGAAACGTCGTCGACGGAGATACGAAATAATAATAATAATAATAATCTCACCGCCAATGTTAGGAGTGAACGCGAAACCAAAAAGTAAAATAATAATAAAAATGAAAATGTAATATATTAGATTGCACAGGGTTGTCAGGGTGCCCGAGTACGGCGACGCGAATGGCCCAGTGAGTGTACGAATTACGCGGTGATAGCGTACGAACGACCGTTGACGAGGACATTTCTCGCCGCGACCGTTGTGCGCACTGTAAACGCGTAGCCGCCCGTTATCTGATAACGGGCGGCTGGTTGGAGGACGCCTGACATTTGGAAATTTGGATTCGCCGTGGAGGTTGTCGGACGAGCAGCTGAACGCATCGCTGTGCTTATCAATTTAGGTTTTTGTTTTTTTGCGTGTTTTGTTTGTCTGTTTAGTTTTTTTTCATTCCCTCTGTTCGCTGGTCAAATGATCGCGATTTTATAATAGTTACAGCAATTACTGTCCAATAACCGACGGCCGGATACGACAGCGAATTCCATCGGATCGGACGACGATGATTTCTCTTGCTCCGGTCGTCAAGTCTCCTCGAGCGACGCGCCGCGTTCGACGAATTACTACTACTGTAAACATCACCGCAGCGGCGAATACTTGTGTGTTATCGCGAAATGCAACGACGGCCGCGCGCAGAAAACATTAAACGAGAAAAATAAACAATTCTTCGCAGTTAACTTCATTCAACGGCCTGTGTGAGTACCTATCGATTACACGCAGGCACCTAATCGTTTTTGACACTGTTATCGATTAATTAGACGTCGGATAATTATTTATCGCACAACATTTAGCCATCCTGTTGTCTATCCATAACAACAAATATTGAAAAAATAAATGAAGTTATTCGCTCCTCCCCTTTTTCTGCCACGTAAAAGTTTGTTCTAAACGATTTTTCATTGAAAATGACTTTTCGAGAGGTGAAGAATATTTGCAACTATAAAGATATCATGTGTTCTGTTTTTTGATAAAAAAATATTATGAGCATTGTTAATAGTCTAAGATTATATTATAATCATTATATATGTTCATATATTGTTCTGATCAATTGTATTAGTATACGGTATAATATATTATAAATAAACAGAAAATAAACTTTTATTTTAATTTGTCACAATATTTCTAGACAAATTTCAAGAAAAGAAATATAGAATTAAAAAAAGAAATTTTCAAATAGTTATAACTCTGAGTTCACACTAGCTCAAGGAAAAAATATATATTTTAGATATTATAGTAATCAATTTATAGATTTTTAAATTAAAATGCACATACATCAGTTTGTTTTTTACTACCTACCTATTTGATTTATAAAAATATGAAAATTATTTTCAACAAAATTTGTAAAAAGAAAAATTTTTCGGAAATATTTTTATGTATTTTTGTTGTGTAAAAATAACATTAATTGTACATTGTTGAAACTAAAAATGACATTAAATCAATGTAGACAATTTAAAAACCATTAATATCGTGTCACGTGGTATTTGTGATAAAATGAAGCAGTTATGGACATGTATATAATATTTCAAACTTAATCATGCAAATAGTTTTTTAAAATATTGAACACCTGCTTATTTTAGGAAAATTCGAATGCTTCCATACGAGGCGTTTTAATTTTATTTTCAATAAAGAATTTGATTTTTCTCGAAATCTGACGAATGTCTATGACTCTACATACCAATTATTCGCCTATAGTAATTCTGTTGAACACAAAATATCCAATAAATCGCGCAGAGTCGTGTACTATAAAATTAATTTTTTACTGCACCGAAAACTTGGATGCCAAATAGTTTGTAAAATGTCTAAAACAAAAAAAAAACTTATAACGCAAAAATCTCGAGTAGATGACGCGCCAATTATTTGTATTTTAACTTTTACATGGCACACATAACAGTATAATAAAATTCCACTCCGTAAAACCAAAACAAAGTAGGCTTTAGTCTAATATTAGATCATATTGACCTATAATCAAAATTAAAAAGGACACTATTCCCGCGACTTTATTATAATAAACATATTCGATTTCAAACATGATTCTCAGTCGTTTAAGTGCCTATATATTTCAAATTTTTTTTTTTATGTCACTTTTAAAGCTTAAAACTCCAGTCTTGAAAAAATACTGGTTTCTTTAATTCTTCGTTATATATATTTCTTTTGTATTACACAGTTCAATCGTCAATGTACTCAGATGTTAATCAAACGTTATTTCACAGATCGCTTCAGTACTTGCGATTTATATATTTATTTTAATTTTTGGAATTCTCGGGTCTTAGATTTTCAAAAATCAGAGACTATTGGCACAAAATGAAGACGTGATGGAATAAAATTTCGATGTTTCATCATTTCGAGGTAAAAACAGTGAAATGTTCTCACAAAATTCTTTAATAAATACTTTTGAAATTAATATTATTGTTTTGAATTTGAAAGCATTTTAAGCAATAACAAATCATGATATATTCATTAAACGATTTCGAACGACATTATAGTCGGTTATTACTCATTAGTTATTATTAATTGTGAGATATTATAGGAATATATGGCTCAGCTCAATTTTATGATAATAAATTTTCGGTAAATAAAATTTTAAATGGTTCTCAATTTTTTTTTTCCATTCCTCCAGTGTCTGATAGAGAAAGTATATTGCGGCATTCATGGATTTAACGCCTATTTTTCACGATTTTCGTGACGTTCAAATATAATAATAAATTTCATTCATTTTTTTCTTTATATATATTTACATTTTTTTTTTATTTTTTTAAACATTATTCTACATTGGTGTACTACGTACACGTGTATACTTAATCAAATTAGGTAACATTTTCGACCAGCTAAAAAAAATTAAAAGTTGTCGGATTTTAAGCGTAATATGTATTCGTCACCAATTTGTGAAAACGATCAATTTAAACACAGGGTTATATATATGTAATAAAAAAATAATAAAATCTCGTGTAAAGGAAAAAAATGTCTAGAAAGCGGTATTAATCAATAACTATTCGTTTAGGTACTCATATTTATTTTCTAGTTGTTATTTATGATGACGTGGGTGCCTACCATAAAGATATGTTATTTAATTTGTAACAATTCAAAAGTACAAAGCGATTACACTTTGTGTGTAAATAACTTTACATATATATAACCTAAATATAGCAATTATTTACTTATAAAAACAATATTACACAACAATATTAACAATATTGCCAATAATTTTATAAAATAGTTAAATACAAAAAATAAATAACAAACAAATTTCAAGACAAACATTTATAAACCCATACTTATCCGAGATCTATTTCCTAAAAATAAAAAAAAATATTGTTTTTAATTTATTGTAAGTATCATAGTATAATAATGTTTTTATTATATATTTTCATATTGTTGCAATAATCCTAATGATATAATTAATAAAGACATGATATGTCTAATTACATACCTATATATATATCTTTTTATTTAAATACGTTTATTCAATACTTATCTCTTATAACGAGAAAACGTAACATGTTTACCCATACCCATTGATTTCATGTTTGACTTGTATTTATGATATAGGGTAAACATTTTGACCGAAAATTGCATAGATACTTATTTTTTTTATTTTCACTTTTCCTGTAAAATATGATTGAAATAATACATTTTATATATTTAGTTTACAATAATGTATTTATTATTAAATTCATATAGATATAACATAGACTCAACCGAGTGAGAAAAATCATGGATTATGTTGCTGCTATTGACATCGGTACAACTAATTTGAAATGTCAGATTTTTTCAAATTCGGAATTTCGCGTTGTTGGATCTTCTATACAAAAAGTATTTATTATTATTTTTTTTTTTTATTTAAACAAGATTTTAAGTATATTAAAAATTTGTTAAAGAGTAATTTCTGCATCTAGTCTATTATATTAATACTTTATTGTTAGTTTTTCCGAAATAAAATAATAAATACGTCTTTGAATTAATATTCAAAAACAAAATGTTTTAAAATAATAATTTAATAGGTTGTATATTTAATATGAATATTATACTTTTGTTTTATTACTCATAATTTTCAAATTTAATTATAATTACGTTTCACATTACAATGATTGTTTTTACTATTACCTACTAGTTTAATTATTTATTATTATTATTATTATTATTATTATTATTATTATTATTATTATTATTATTATTATTACAAAATAGAAATAATATGAATTTGAAATGTTTCAGGTTAATATATTAAAACCTTTTCAAGGGTGGGAAGAAATCAATCCGTATGAGCTACAAAATGGTGTAAAACAAGTCTTACATAATGCATTAAAAGGTTTATGAATAATTATTCTGTAATATATTTAGAGGACTTATCCACACCCGCTTTGTTACCTCCATCTATATTATGAACAGCAAAATTATACTACACAAGTCTTAGACAAAAATCTTGCAATTATTAAAAATGTCAAAATCTCAAAACATAACTTCTTTTAAGGTGATATTTTATAGAAAAAACTATATGATATTCTCATATTTGAATTAATTAATAAGTGTTTAAACTCTAAATTCAACCCAAACTGAAACACTACAGCTTAAGAACTACGTAATATGATGTTGCTATGTTATCCTTTAGTAAATGGAAACAACAAATACAAATGTAACTTCTGTATAATAGTCATCTGAGAAACTAGTGAAAATAGCCAGCAGTAGTAAATTAAAATTAACACTAAATTTAAACCAAGTTATGATCTTTTAATATATATAGTTTTTTCTTCTTAATTAGATGCAGATCTCAAATCCAGTAATATAAAAAGTATTGGTCTGTCAACTCAACGCAATACGTTCATTACTTGGAATAAAACGACTGGTGAACATTATCATAATTTTATAACGTGGAGAGATTCGCGTTCAAGTGTAATAGTTGATGAATTAAACAAATCAATAACTTTAAAAGTGAGTATTTTTATAAAAAAATAAATATGATTTATGAACAATGTGACTGAAATGTTTTTGTTATTTTTAGATAATCAAATATGTTTCAAAAATATTGTACTTGATATTTGCAACGAAACAACTCAAAATTGTAAAATCATTTTTTTTTTCCAACATTCAAGTATTATCAACATTTTTTATACTATTATACTTGTTACCTATACTTATTTGCTTTATGTATAGATTTTGCCCAAACTTTTATGGTTGTTGCGACATAACCGTAAATTTAGACAAGACATGAGAAAAAACGATGTACAATTTGGCACGTTGGACACTTGGTTATTGTATCAAGCGAGCAATGGGAAAATGCATGTGACCGATGTATCGTGTGCTAGTGCCACTGGATTGTTCAATTTATTCACCATGTCTTGGATGCCTAATTTTGTGTTTCATTATTTTGGTATTACATATACAATACTTCCAAGCATTTGCAATTCAAATTTATCCATGTTTATTAAGAAAAACAATATAAATTGCAAAATCTCTAATATTACGATTGCATGTTCAGTGAGTTATCTTGCTTACATTACCATTTATGATTATTAATTGAACTTGATTATTGATATGTAACTCATTGTTATTATGTGTAGCTTGCTGATCAATCGGCTTCACTTTACGGTACAGGTTCTTCCACAAAATATACGGCCAAAGTTACCATGGGAACAGGAATGTTTTTAAACATAAATTGTGGTTCCTCACCGGAAGTATGTTTAGGTTAGATATATATTTTAATTAATCATTATAATATTATCCATTTGTAATCTTAAAATTCGTTTGATTGACATTCTTTTTGGCCTTAGGATATTTTTATATTTAACGATATAAATTTGTGAAATATTATATACTTTTATTTTAAAATCATATTTACCTTTTTCTTCATTCTAATTTTAATTACTTATTAATAATTCGTATGAATCTTTTTGTGAACAGTTTTCTACACAAAAAACCATTTACCTACACAAAAATTTTGATGAACATTTGAAATTAAACTCATAAATTATATTTACAATAGTAATTTTTATTTATTGACAAATTAGGATATTTTCCATTGATTGGCTGGACATTCAATGAAGATATTTGTTTCATGTTGGAGGCAGTCGATTACAACAGTGGATCGTTAATTCAACTCGGAAAATCCATTGGTGAGATTCCTGTTTGAGGGTATATTATATGTACATCAAAAATATTTAAAGAAGTGTCTCTTCATCTCTTTCAAAAACAGGTGGTTTCAATAATCCAAAAGAGTTAAATGAATACATTTCAAAACATGGAAATGAATTGTCAACGAGCAATTTATTGTTTGTACTGCCTGAATTTGAGGTGGGTTAAACACAGCTTGAACATAACTTATATAATAATAATACATATTAATTTTTATGTTTCAGCCTTCCAAATCAACAAGAAAAGATTATAGTTTTATCGGTGTTACACCTTCTACTACAAAAACGGACATGGCTGTATCTATTTTAGAATCATTTGCCTTTAGGATTAAAAAAATATTAGATAATTTTCACAACGAAATGCCACAAATGGTATTGAATACTCTATGGTAATATTCAAACCATTATAGTGTTCATGATAAACGAGATTCGGATTTATATGCATTAAAAATGTCTTATTAATTTTTTTGTTACAAAAAAATTTTTCTATCAATTATTATATTTATTTTTTATGAAACACGTTTATAAATAAAATACAATTCAAATTAATGCACAGTTTAGTTATTAAACATATAAAATTATATTTTTCTTAAAACTAAAATATGTTTCTATTTCAATTTGTTACCTCATTCTATGTTTACCTAGCGTATACAATACAACTAATTGGAAAAAAAAATGTGTAATTTCATACAAATCCAAATCTGCTTATTAACGATATTATTGCCAATACCTGTAAAGCAGTAGTTGTTAAAAATATTGCAATTCATTTCATAGGATCGATGGTGGAGTATCTCGAAATGATTACATTTGCCAAACAATTGCTAATGTCACTTCGACTACAGTTGTACGAATGAAAAACAGTAACCGAACGGAAATATCTTGTTTGGGTGCGGCTTTTATGGCCGGTCTGTCATCGGGTATGTGCATATTTCAATAAGTATTCTATCAGTTCTAAACAATAAAAATAATTTACCTGTATTCCACTCAAACACTGTTCAATCATAATCATAACTTATCTCTATTTATTTGTAATTAGGTGTGTGGACAAATAAGAACGAGTTGAAAAATTTCAGAAACAGAACTGATCAAAAATTTGTTCCAAATAATAATGACTACTTTACAAATGAATATAAATATATAAGATGGTTGTATAACCAAAAGTGTTTATATTGAAAAATATATTTATTTGATATTTTTAATTGTTTTATTATAAAACACAAATTTTATATTGTATACCAATAACCATATATACATAAAAAAGTAAACAAAACAACTTCATACTATATGTCAATATATAATACGCTCCTAACTATAACTTGGATTTGGATTGTTCAAATATAATTTTGTTTTTCAAGAGTCTATTGATTTCGATTTGTGAATATCCAACACTTCTGAGTATTTCACTGGTGTTTTGTCCATAAACGGCAACTGGTTTGTCCACACATAAAACACCAGGCGTGGCACTCAGTTTCGGTGCTGGCATGGGCACCACGACATTACCTTTTCTTACAAAAGAATTTCTACTCACATTGTGTGGATGCTGGTCGACTTCGTCAAGGTCCAATACAGGAGTGACACAAGCATCTTTCGAATCAAATATCTAAAATTTGATTGTCCCACTTGTTTAAAATCACTTTTTCCGATGCTCATGACTCGTGTGTTAATTTAAAAATAAAATATCTACAACACTTACATTGCACCATTGTTCTCGGGTTTTCTCTTTGAAGATCTTGGCGATAATCTCTCTGTTTCTCTCAAAATTATTCATTTGTTCTATATCGTCGACATTTAATCCTAGTCCTTCGATAAATTCTTGATAAAATTGTGGTTCCAATGCGCCAACAGCCATCCATTTACCATCTTTGGTTTCGTAAGTGTCATAGTAGTGCATTCCTCCATCTAATCTAATCCACGTTCAAGATAATAAATTACATATAAATTTAGTTAAGTTAAGTTAATCGTATACAAGCAAGTCAACGCACGTTTTGGCCTTTGCTTTCCCCAAATAAACGAATCTTGCGAACACATCAACCAACTGCCAGTGTATGAAATCCCTTCGGTTATATTAGTATCAACTATTTGACCTCTTCCGCTTTTAAATCTTTCGATAACTGCCATTAAAATCCCCATTATGCAGATCATACTTCCACCCGCAAACTCAGAAAAATTTACAGGTGGGACAGGTTTGGATTTTTAGAACCGTACAGCGACAACAACCCTTTTTATATACATTTTAATACATTTAAACGTACATTTATTGTTAATTTTATTTTTAGACTAACCCGATATGGCCAAATAGTTGATATCGTGTCCGGCTCTTTGAGAATATAAACCGTACGACCCATATCCATTCAAACGAGCATATATCAAACGAGGATTCTTTGACATCAACCTATTAGGTCCCAGACCTAATTTTTCCATTACACCTTTAATTTTTGTTTTTATTAACAAAGAACAAAAAAATTGTTAATCGTTTTATAGTTCAAAATGAATTTAAAAAAAATATATATGTATCCTCACCTGGCCTAAATGGTTCAAGTAAAATGTCTGTGTTAGTGACTATTTTTTCTATTATCTTGATGCCTTCTGATTGTTTTAAGTCGATACATATGGATTTTTTACCGTTGTTCATTACGTCCATTGCTAATGGTACGTTTTTCTGCAAAATGAACACGTTTTCTTAGGAAACGACTACAATAATACGACAACAGATATTTCATTTATATGTTATTATGTATAGAATACAAAGATTGAAGTTCAATAATATTTTTAAAATAAAGCCATTTTTGTAATACTTTTTAGTCATTTTTTCCCCTACAAAATAGTTTTAAAAAATTAAAATATAATTACTGTTAGATTATCAAATATTTACAAAACAAAACTAAAACATGACAATTAAAATGATCTTAAAATATATACAATCGCTTTTGAAAAGGTATTGAAAATAGAAAAGGAAAAATTGCATATATTAATTCTATTTTTTATCAAAAATAATCTTTACGGATAATGCTTCGTATACTATATATACAACTGCGAGAAAAAAATCATTCTAATCAACTAGTTTATTTTATTTTATGAAAATTATAAATATTGGTCTATGTCGCTAACCGCCTTGTTGAGTAACATGCTTACATATTTATTATACTTACTTTATGTACGATTGTCACATTTGCTCCGAAATCTGCTAGTACACTTCCGACGAAAGGCAACGGTGCCAGACCGGAAAACTCTAATACCTTTAATTCTTTCAGAGGCATGTTGTACGTTATAATAACCCGAATTATTTGTTATTTGTTTCACAGATGACAGTATTATTATTACTCGGCCATGCATGTAGTGACTTTTCAATATTTATTGGCCAAAAACAAAAAAAAAAAAAACCGATGTAGTACCGGAAAACGGGGTCACACGGGTCACTGAGGTGATTCGGATCAAAAAAATATCTTTTTCCGTAATCAGTTCCCGTGGAGTTAAATAAAGACGCTATCGGTTTTAAAACTTTTAGACCTACTTAATAACTATAATAAGTCTACTTTTATTTATTTCTCGATCAAATGTAGCTGATATCATTTTATTATCATATAATAACAAAAAAATTGTTATCACAAAACGTGTTATTTTGAGTTTTGGTGTAACTTTTTCGAGAAAAAAAATTGCGAAGTGTTTAGCTTGTTGATATTATCATTAATTTGTTAAGCAACTTATAGGTATAGTAGTTTAAGATAGTTACTATAAGAAAATAAACAAAGGATTAGAGATATATGGTAATGGTTTTTTTTTCAAAAATTTCATTTTTGTGTGTTTTTAGGGATGATTTGGGTCGGAAAATTTTTTATTATCTATTTCATTTATCTTACCAATTATCCGTTGTAATACAAATATGAATATTACCTTAATTGTAAATATTGTATTCTTTGTTTTAGGAACATATAGATGTTAAAATCCCATCCGTTGGGTGGGGGGGGGTGGCTTAATATTTTCGTTTTATCCATTAGCGTAAACAGACATTTTTAAACGATTCAACCTACTAACTAGTGACTTACTCCTATATAACCCCCCCCCCCCACACACACATATATTAATTTATCAGATATTCGTATTTGAAGGATTGTTAAATGATACATTTATACCCGAGTAGCATTTTAAATGCTGACGCCGTTTAAAATCATCAATAAATGATGGTTCAAGGTACGGTGGTACAAATCTGGATCATAGCACCGTGTTTTTGACAAAAATCGATACAGAATTTTTCTATGGGTTTAACCGTGCCATGAATATGTTACTTTACTGTGATTCAAACACCGTAATGCGATTCAAAATAGGCACACGAATCAGTGTGCGTTTACAGTAAAATGATCAGTTATAAATATCGTAAGTCGGTCCAATTATGTTATGGTTATGATCAACAGCATCCTACCCCTTTGAACATCACGTAAAACGCTGGAATATGTGTGCTCGACCGACGATCATCATAATATGCGATGATCGTCGATCGTAATCGAGCGCTTAGTACTTAGCTAACTGTAAATTCGGTCAGTTGAGAAAACGTGCGAATGTGAGAGTGGCCAGTAAAAGTTAATAAAATAGTAAAAGAGTGTAAAATAAACGAGTAAACGTGTAAACGAGTGTACAATGAGGGAACATTAATCATTGCGTTAATTTTTTTTTAATTGAAATACGCAAAATAATAATATTTATAATAAATATAGCAAACGCGCATACGATTGATCGTTCGGTCGGCGTCAAACTAAACACTCGCGTATACCGACATAACGCGTCAGTCGACTGCGATAAAACTGGATAAAGAAAGTAGTCACCAGATAGCGGTACGACACAAAACAAGAGGGGGTAACCACGCAGACGTATAAATAGCGGTCCGCAACCAACAGACCGCTCTCCCTCCTGCAAGCTGCCACAATCTTCGCAACTAGACTCCGCGCTTCGGTTAAATCCCGCCCGAACCTCACGATCGCCGCAACCACAGACTATTCACCCAGAAACCGCGACTGGGTACATCGCCCTTGCTCCCTCCTGGAACATCCCCCCGATCAGCCAACACAATAACATCCAATGACCTCGGCCCACCGAATTCCTAGCCTCGTGACGCACGCGAGCGCCTCCACTGCTCCGCTCTACGAGCAAGTGGCGGCCACCGATCTTTCGCCGTGAAATCTATCCTCTGTTCTCTTCCACTTAATTCTTCACAGGGCTTATAACCTTACGGTTGCTCCCCTGGGAGGAGGTTTTAGACGGTAGGCGCCCCCGCGGCGAATCCGTCACTACCTCTCGAGGTGTCTTTCGAAGATTTCCTCTTCCCACTTTCCCCCCCACCAAAAAAAAAAAAACAACAGACCGCTCAGTCTTGCCACGGCGGCCAAACGCGAACAACCTTGTTCGCCTCTGCTCACGGCGAACTCACCGTGTGTGTATGTGTGATTTACACACGGTGTTTTTGCTGCGTTCAAAGGTGAACAACGTTGTTCGCTTCTGCACGCCACGAGGCGCACACACGGTATGTGTGTGTGTGTGCGTTCACGTTGACCGTCGCGTATACACAATGTGCAGTCCAATGCTAAATGATATTCCAATAATAACAACTATTACAGTGTTATCATTAAAATTAAAATTATAGTCATCGGAAACAAGACTTTGTAAGTTTTTACAAGGAATTGAATTATACTCGGACGTATTTTATTTTATTTTTTCAACAAATCGTTAAAACGCGACAACATAATGATAATTTTGTTAATAAATATATTGTCATAATTGAATCCGATTATTTTCGTCGGTTTTTATATTATAATAGTTATATTTTCTGCACGTTTCCCGATAAATATTTTACTGGACGTTTTTTTTTTGTTTTCAACACTTTAGCTACCACGACCTAACACGAATATAGTGTATTCGCACCACAATTAAAATGTTGGTGTATTTCTATATTGTTCTTTGGTATAATTTTTGATCTACGTACCGGGCGATAATATTATTGTAATATGATTGATTTAATAAATAATACGATAATGAAATACAAATAGTTAGGACACCGGCTGGCAATTGACCTGTGTTTAGTGTACATATTAACATATTCACTCTTATTATTCATAAGTACATTGTGATACAAATAAATTCTTTTCTCTCTACATGTCATAGTGTTATTTTCAAATCATCAATTCCACGCTATGAAAAAAATAAAACAAATTGAAAATTTATTGGTATTTCGGCGACCTTATGCGGCCTCAAAAGAAATTTATCCATTTTGGATCGCCCGCAAACTGATAATTGGCTCCACAATAAAATATTTGTGTTAGGTGATAAGTTTATACTGAACATATTATATAATACGGATATTTGTTTTTGAATTTTAACATTTATTTATAGACAAAATTATATATTTTACATGAAAACTTATTGGTGGTAATGAGTAATATCTGTAAAAATACATATATTTCAATGTCATTGGCTTTATATCTATATTAATATATGGTTATAAATTATTATTATTATTATCAATAGCGTATCTCATTAGGATATATTATGTTATGTCGCGTGTCTATATGAACGTCACAACGCACTTTATATACGAACAGCCGCATATTTAAACAAACGGTATAATATTCGAAAATGTCTTTTGATGTCACTTTCGTGTCACCTGTCATGAAAAAATAAATAAAACCTGTAGGATATTCATCATAGGCATACCTACATTATATTATTACATTATATTATTTGTCTAAATAATAATAATAATAATAATAATAATACTCGCCCCGTTTTTGTTGGTAATGGTTTTCTCGGGTGAGAAGGTCATAATTAAAATATATGTATTTCTAATTTAAAGAGAATTGCGCGAAAACGAGTTGTAGTATATATATACCAATACCAACGTCTTTAATTTTACATATTTTATCAAACGCTACGCATATTATAAACAATATAATATAATCTAATATTATAAAATCCAAAAATCACAAAATATACACTTTTTTTTACTGCGTATACGTATTTCAATAATAAAATTTGACAGAAGTTTTCAACTCTAAAATTTAGACGTTATAAAGTTTATGAAGAACAAAAAAAAACCTGTTTCTGCACTATAATATAGTGGATACGCGATATATTATATATAAATACGTTTATGTATAAATTATATTATAAATGACTTTTTTTTTTTTTTTTTTTTGTTTATCGTTAAATTATTCTATACATAATTTCACGAATAATATGCGTGTAATAAACAATTGCGAACTTATTTTTATACTTCGATAACCCTCACGTCGCGTGAGAACAAGAGTTAATAATAATAACACGTCATATTGTCATGAAAAAAAAAACTCTTCGATACAATTTTCATGTCGAATCAATCAATATATATATATATATATATAAAGTACTACCAGACTATAATACGCGTAATATATTTTTGACGTTTTTCGAAAACGTCGGTTAAAAGTATTAGAAGTGAGTGGATGATGAACGCACTGCAGCTATTGCCGTTGTTTTTAGCTGTAATACACGGCGGTTCTTATTATTGTGTCGTCGGTGGTGAATCGGCCGATTTCGACTCGAAGCACAAATTAATTGAACACTTTTTAACAGTCAGGAGTCTGGACACCGTTGTTTTATACACTTGTTGGTCACATGCCGGTAATATATACGTGCATAGAAAATATTATACATTTCCCTTAGAAATACGTGAAAATAAACCATTTCGAATTCGAAATTCTAAAAGATTATTATTATAGAAGAACCTCGTATTATTGTCGGAGTGGTTAAAAAATTATTACCGCTCGGGAATACTTGCGGACAAATTAAATATTGTTTTTTCCAAATCCTTATCCCCGTGACAATGGTGTACTAAAAAGTTTTTGTCTATAGAAATGAAAAATTTCTGCGACCATTTTTATACGTGCATCATTTACATTCTCAGATCGAATTGATATAATACGTCAACGGCGTCTTTCTCAAAAAAAAATATATATATGTATATATCAACGCGGATATTGCGTGCAATATCCGTCGCAGTACGCGTTTATAAATTTGATTTTATATTTATTCGTTTTTTTTTTTAAATTTCGCCGTTATAAAATCGTCGAAGTTTAAAATTACGACGGCTTTGAACAAATTACTTTGTGACTTTCTAAAAACGCGCGTAGAAATTAAAATTTCATTCGATTAGATCGGATCAAGAGTATGGGATTACTCAACGAAAACGGAATAGCGGCCACACATCGGAACGGAGAAGATTTCAACGGGACTGTCGATTTGAACGATGTGCTTACCATATCGTTGTACTCGCCTTTGCTAGGAATAATCGTCGATTGGTCCTGTAACGGAAACGTTTTATTCAAGGTATTATTATAATATATATATATATATGTACACAAGGCCGGATCTAAAGGGGGTGGAGGAGCATTTGCCCCGGAAGTCTTGGTCGGAGGGGACGGACGCCAAATTACCAACAAATAAATGAATATAATAACAGTTTTTATTCATTATATTATAATAAAAATTTACAATTTTTCATTTAACTTCGCTGACGCCAGCGGTATTTGCTTTTGTGCCAATTATGTATTTCACGTATTTCGTGAACGTTCCAAACGTATAATTTCTCGTATCCGTCTCTTGCTATCGCTGCAATGTGTGCAAACCTTAATTTCGTATTTACGTTATTGTGCAATATGTTTATTGTTGAATTGTTTCGAAATTTATTCGGATTTCTGTTGACTGTCGATATGAAAAAGGAACTTTTTGCACCAACTACTGAAAATGAACGAGTGAATATTGATCTATGTAAATACTTAATACTTAAACTTAAGACTCTGGTTTTTTCCCAAACGGAGTAGTCTTCTCGAACATTCTCGACGGCCCGATATTGATAAATATCGCCGTCGCGGCCGACTGATCATTTATTCACTCGTTCGTTCGCCCGCTTCACGTGTGTGTACGAATGTTGTACGATTATTATAATTTTTTTGAAAGTTTAATACGCGTTTTTATTTCATAACATGGACAACAATTAGTAGTAGTTACTTATAATAGTGGCTATTATAATAAAATGAAAACGTTCAAGCTCAATTCACACTTGTACGGACACGACACGACACGAAAGATAAAATTAACGTCCAATCCCCACCACATGCGACCGACAAGAAATGACAGGCACGCGCAGTCGGAAATTGTTAATTCCCAACATGTTTCGGAATTTAAAATTTGAAGATTTGGCCGTGATGATAATATTATATTTTATGGTTCAATATAATATAAAGACTGTATGTATTATGTCTATAATTATATTATTATTATCATCATCATCATCATTATTATTATTATTATTATCATCATTTATCATTATGTAATAATATAATAATAATTAGGTTTGTTGAGATCATTTCAAAATTGTTCGTTTACAAATGTAATTTATTAATTAATTTAAATATATAAGTACGTAAAATATGTATATTTTAAATAAATTGATTCCGACAAGCACCGACAAATGATTCTTTGTTCGAATGTTTTGTCGTGTCGTATCTTGTGGTGTCGTGTCGTTACGGACCTTGCCGGATCGGTGTGAATTACCGTATTCAATTATTTTATACGTCCCGTTTTTTTGCGGGATTGTCCCGTTTTTGAGCATTGCGTCCCGTTGTCTCAACAAACTTTAAGCGGGACGCTTTTTGTACCGTTTTTCCGAGTTAGTCCTGTAATAATTCCATTTTTTTTTCGTGGTGATAAAAAGCAATATAATAGCTACATTTTTTTTTTTTTTTTAATAGAAAATTCATGAAAATACATTTTTTTTGCAATGATAAATTTAATCAAAATAATATTCCAATTTTCGTTTATCGTAATAATAATAATAATAATAATAATATAATAACAAGATTATTTAGAAATTGGAACGATAATATTAAATATGAATTTCACGTAAAGTATAAAGTGTAATAAGTAAAAAGAAAACGACGACGATACGATCGACATGACCGTAAGGTGCGAATACCGAGAACGCAGGCGTTTAATGCATTCATTTATATTTATAGATTATTATTTATATACATTGTATTTAAGTATTATGATGTGATATTTCCAGTCTGGACACGGACCATTTCCGAGATTGGCTTGGACATGTTATTTATATTATTATAGGTGTATGTATTTACACATCATGTGACAATGTATTGAAGTGTTTATTAATTGTTTGATGTTGCTTGTTTTCTAGTATACTATTCGATTTTCTTCGATTTATTCCAATAAAAAGTAAATGCTAAAAGAATTACTTGGTTAAATTTTTTAGTTAGTCTCAGCCTTAGTGGTCCACTAAAAATAATTTTATTTGAGTAACTAAAAAAAAAAAAAAAAAAAAATGGTAATTAGAAATGGTGCGTCCTGCTTTTTTTTTTTATAAACATGGTCACCCTAAATTATATATATCCTCCTGGCGCCGGAATCGTTTTTATGTTTTGTATTTATAAGTACCTAATGTCCATTAAAATGGACAAATCATTCTACCCCCAGGAACGCCTGATTTGTTTTTAATGTTTGTAATCGTATGTGCCGGATGTCCATTCAAATGGACATTTATTTTTGTGTTTTGTTTTATTTTTCTTATTTTTATTGTTAAAATTATTTGTAGTAAATTTTTATTAATAGTTTACAGACAACATTTTGTTTATTATTTATTATTTATATTTATTATTGTTCCTTATCATATCTATTTTGAGGTTATGACAACATATCATACAAATTGAAAATAAATTATGGTCCGGCACTTGGGGGGGTAAATAAAAATGTCCATTAAAATGGACATCAGGCACATACGATTACAAATGTTAAAAACAGGTCAGGCGTTTTAGGGAGAATTACAAAATGTCCATTAAAATGGACATTAGGCGCCAGGAGGTTATAGAATATTTTGTCGTGTCGTGTCGTGTTGTGCGAATGAGGGCTTTACATCTATAGAGCAATAAATTATAATCGTAGGCACGTACTCGTTGTTTTATTGATCAGAAGTGGTAAAAAATATTTCCAGAAGTCATGCACACGACAATTATTACTCACTCACGACAAAATATATGCTTGCGTATTTGTATAATGACTTAATATTATTGGAAATTGATAAGAGATTGAATTCCAATCTGACCATGAATGTGGTTACCATAGTAAGTGTCTGTATTTTTTTTTTTTTGTGATTTTCTCGAATAATGTCCTTATAATACGGTTATAATAATAATAATAATAATAATAATAATAATAATAATAATAATAATAATAATAATAATAATAATAATAATAATAATAATAATAATAATAATAATAATAATAATAATAATAATAATAATAATAATAATAATAATAATAATAATAATAAAAATAATAATAATAATAATAATAATAATAATAATAATAATAATAATAATAATAATAATAATAATAATAATACAAATAAATAATAATAATAAATAATAATAATAATAATAATACTAAATAATAATAATAATAAAAATAATAATAATAATAATAATAAGAATAAAAATAATAATAATAATACGTCATCGTGTAATTTTTTTAAAATAATAATAATAATAATAATAATAATAATAATAATAATAATAACTAATAATAATAATAATAATAATAATAATAATAATAATAATAATAATAATAATAATAATAATAATAATATTGTAATACGATAATAATAATAATAATAATAATAATAATAATAATAATAATAATAATAATAATAATAATAATAATAATAATAATAATAATAATAATAATAATAATAATAATAATAATAATAATAATAATAATAATATTACACAGATATTGTATTTTATGCGGAAAAATTAATACAAATGTTTTTTTGAAAAATATCTACGAAAGTGTTGTTCATAAATTATTTAAATTTCTTTCCCCGTCCAGACGGTATTATTACGTTTACAATTATTTATAGATTTCTGTTAGATTTATACATCAAAATAATTATATAGATTGTGTATCTGTTACATAGTTGAACGAGATTTAATTTCGTATACTCGTATTTTTAAAACGTACGAAATTCCATCGCTCACATTTTTGAAAGGATACGGTTTTTTTTTTATAATAAGTTAATTTATCAATTATATAACGAACTCCTGCAGGGGACTAATAATAATTTTTTTTTATTAAATGAACATACATTTTAATATACTTAACCAAATTTGTTTTTAAAGAATTAATAACGTAAAACCCGAAGTTTTACTAAATTATTCGTCGAACTCTTAAAATTTTGATTTTCTAATATATTTTCAATTAAATTTCAACCGTAATTTTTCGATACTTTATATGCGTTTTTTAAGATTTTTTTTTAGAAAATCTGTGAAACCCTACTTATTAGTTATGACTGTATACAATGTGATATCTTAGGTGAACCCTTACGGTACTTTTGGCAATGCTAATGGCACGTACAAGGTGCCGTCCAGCGACGAATTGGACGACTATTTAAAAACGTTTAACGCGGATCGCTTGAATTCGGGTCAAAAATTCAGTTACAGAGTAATGGAACCGTTGACCAAAGTCATATTGAACATCACGTAATTTATTTTTATTATTAAAATATTATATTGGTTAACTTTTTTGCGTAGAATGTAAACGACATTCATATTTGAAAGGAACAATTTTCAAGGCCGCTCAAACACAATTTACTATTGTAATAATAATATTGAGTTATAATTTTTTATCGTTTAGGTTCACTAATATTTCATTAATATATTTTTATTTGTTACATACATAAAACTACAAAATAATAATAATATATATATATATATATATATATATATATAAATAAATAATACGGGCAGCAGTATAAATGTAAAATTATTTTGTGTTTAATAAAGTATACGAATTATTTGGTTAAAATCCAAGGAAAATAAAATCATAATTATGTTCTCTAGAACTTTTCGTGTGTTCTATTGAGATTGAACGCGTAAACAATTTTTAAGAATATTATAAATTTGAAGAGTCATTAATTAATATTTATGGTAATTTTACATTAGATAATTATTATTTATATTTTACTATAAATAGTTATAATATATTAATTATAATTATACGAGTATATCTATTTAATTATCGTTATTAAAATTATTGATAATTTCGCAAAAGATACTTTTTTTCAATCTTTTTTTATGTTATCTCAATTGTGTTTCAATCAATTTATAAACATACGTGTATAACATTGAAAATAAAATATGTTATTTTACGTGACTGACACAAAAAGTATGAAGTATTAAAAACAAAAAAATGCACGTAAATTATTATTATTATTAATTGTCCTTTTATGGCACATATAGAACGATTCGATTTCATCGATATAAAAATTAAAAATAACTCCAACCGCGTATTCCGTTGAAAATACTTTGAATCAGTTCAGTTTTTAAGCGAACTATCTCCAAACCTTGCGTATTCGACCTACTACTATATAAATATGTCTATATGTGTACAGATTGAACATTAAGACGACCAAGTCATGGGGTTTCAAGATCAACAACAAATGGGACGGCATAGTGGGAATGATACTGTCCGGAGAAGTCGATTTCTCAGTAAATCTAAACGCCATCAGGCCCGAAAGACTGGATGTCGTCGAATACTCTGGAATGTCCACTTGGACACACGAGTGCGTATATATCCGTACTGCTTTGGTATAGCCGTCAGTGATCGACTGGATGGCGCGACAATCTGCCGAATTTGAAATTGAAAATTATACTTCTATAATATAATATATCTCGTAAATATAAATAATATTCTCGGGGTGGTTTTTTTTTTAAAAATAATGAAAAAATTGAAAATCTTATCGTTACGTTTTTAATCTGATCTGTTACCATTTCAATTGATCGCAATCAAGGGCGTCCATCTTTAAAAATCCAGAGGGGGACATTGTATTTTTTAATAATATTGATTACATTTCTTTTAACAAGTTTGTTATATTTTATTATTTATATTTTTATATTATTCATATAAACGTAAATAACTAGATCAATTCATAATAAAATGTAAAAAAATTAACATAGACATTGCACTTGATTCTTTAATTTATTAACAAAATATATATCTACTCAAAAAGAAAAAAAAACGAAAAAATATTTATAACGTATTGAATGTACATAAATATGACTAAAATAATATATATATATATATTTTAAATTGCATTATGTTACTAAAAATTATGATTTAATCTTAAAACATGAAAAACAGAAAAGCCAGGGGGGACATGTCTCCACTTGCCCCCCTAATAGGCGACTTTGACCGCAATCTCTATCGATCATTGGCATACTTAAATATATTTTTATATATACATATATATATATATATATATATATATATATATATATATATATAATATAGAATTTCCTATACGATTACAAATTGGAAATTATGTATCGTACTTAATTATAGTTACGATGTGAGTTTTTTTCTTTCGTTTTTGCATAGCCCTTGTTTTATCTTTCGTCATCCTCGGTCTTCGACAACGTCCATGAACATATTTCTACGGCCGTTCGAAATGACCGTGTGGATTTCTTTGCTCGGCGTTACCATCTTATCCGCGTTCGTATATTACACGATCATACATTTCGAATCGCATCCAACGTTTTGCATAAGCGAGTTAAGCGACATTTTTTTACTGAAAATTGGCACGTTGTGCCAACAAGGTAATATATATTAACCATCAACTTGTTATTATTCTAAATAACTAACAATATTTCTTTTTTACAATTTTATTATTGTAATAATATTAAACTTATTAAACTCTGCATTTTACACAAATATGACTTCCGATATTTTCTTTTATTAAGGGGATTGGAAACGGGTATTTTCGCTCTTTGTCTATTACACACATGAAACATAGTAAAATAGACTACTTATAACGTGTAACTGATCGATCTAGTGGTAAGACAAGAAATTTCAATTCGTCATGGTGTCTACTTTCCCGCGTTTTGAATTTTATTTTTAACAGAAATCCTTTAAAATTAATTAAATTGAAATAATTTCTAATACTCAAGTTATAGACATTTTAAGATAGACAAAAAAATTAGTTTAAAAAAAATGAGGTAAAGTCGACCTATAATAAAATGTATGACGAATTTTCAGAATCTTTAGCGCATCATTAGACCCGATCCGTACGTTGATAATAGGAATTACGTTTATTTTACTATACTCTATTCCAATGATTTTTAACCTTTTTAGAGTTCGTGAATCATTTGCCATTACAATATATATTTTGACGACAAAAAAAAAAATAAAATATATAATATATATGTATTTTATGTGATTGTACAGGCATAATTTCTATCAGGATTAATTTCTGTTTCTAAAAAATTAATGTTACACACTTATAATTGGCATTTTTTTGGGGAGAGAGGAAGGATAATAAAATAGATAAGTTCCGGAACTTTTTATTTTTTCACACCGGCTATACCCACCAGTTCGCAGCATACTAGTGTATCGTGGGATATCGGTTGAAAACCACTGCTCTATTAAGAACTGCTCCAGTTTAAGATTTTACCGGAATGTGCACGGTGAATGAACCACCGATGAATGAACGGGGAATGAACACCGGGACGGTGCTAGAACCTTCCAGATGGCTAATAATTGCTCTGTCAATAGCTGTTGCTATCGGCGTCAGTTGGCACACGACGGTTTTCGACAATCAGAATACTGATAAAATCTCCCCTGCGCGAATATGAATCAATTTTCATCCGCCACCCGGTATAATCATAAGTTGAATAGAGTATATTATATGTTTATCATGTGTGCAAGACAAAGAGAGATAATACCTTCTTCCAATGCCTTTAACACTATAAAATATAACGAAGGCGCGAATTGAAATTAAATTTACGTTAAAACGATTTAATTTTTTTTTTTTTTTTTTGCTGCAGGCACGACAATAGAACCGACGAAACTCAGCAACAGGTTCATCGTCCTATTGATGTTCGTGTTCAGTTTGGTCATGTATCAGTTTTACTCATCGAGCATAGTGTCGGGCCTGTTGCGTCCAACTGTGATGAAAATCGATTCGTTCCGAAAACTGGAAGAAAGCGGACTGAACGTTGGCATCGAAGACATAAACATTCTCACCAGAATGATCAAAGTATGGCCGCATGATCGCGGTTTATTATTTTAACTATATTTATATTAATATGTACGGTGGCGTCACTTTTGGACGACGGGTATGTAAAATGAGCATTTTACCTCGTATAATTTTTAATAAAAAAAAATCAAAATTAAGCCAATCGCTTTTTTCGTCGAGTATAATATTTATTCGACTATTGCGACATCTGTACATCTGACCTACAGTTTAATAATTAATTATTTATAAGTCATGAAAATGCAAATCGTGATGACAATATTATGTGATTTATCGTTTATTATGTTTCTAACATTTTAAATTCGAAAATTATGTTGGAAATGATAGTTAAACATTAGTAGAATGTTTTAGTAGGTTCTACCCCAAGGGCGATCCTCCCGATCCTCCGCTCTAGATTCTTATCAGCCCTAGACTATGTAATATTAGCGATAAGAGATAAGGTTGGTGATAAGAACAAGGATAAGAGATAAATGTAGTGATAATAACAATGACGAGAGATAAGGTTGTTGATAAGAATCTAGGGCTGATAAGATTCTAGGGCGGATGATCAGGAGGATCGCCCTTGGGGTAGAACCTACCAATACATCCTACTAACATTAAATTTTCCTCCCAAGTCAAAATATGAACTATGCAGATCGTGTGCGTGTGTATAATGCGTAAACGATTTAAATAGATATTCAGTGAGACCAATCCATACGTTAGAAGAATCATCGAGAAGAAAGTCAAACCGAAATCCGAGTATTTACTGGCAAGAGACGGCGTGAAAAAAGTGAAACAAGGCCATTACGCGTTTTTCACCGATCCGGCCATCAGTTATTGGCTCATAAACGATATATTCACCGAGAGGGAGAAATGCGACTTATCGGAATTGCCGGTCAACAGGCCGGAAGCGTGCGCCTACTTGGTTCCGAAACGATCTCCGTACAAAAAATTGATCAATTTTGCGTGAGTAATGTATTGTACTTCTGTATACCCGAATAGTATTTTAGGTGCAGTCGCCGTTTAAAATCCTCAATAAATGATGGTTCAAGCAAGGTACGATGCAAATCTGGTTCATAGCACCGTGTTTTTGACAAAAATGAATACAGAATTCTTACACGGGTTTAACCGTGCCATGAAAATGTTACTTTTGATTCAAACACCGTAGTACTGTACAAAATATGCACTCGAATCAGTGTGCGTTTACAGTAAAATTATCAGTTAAATTAACTTGTAAGTTGGTCCAAGTATGTTATGGTTATACTCCGTTTTTACAGCACCACACCCCTTTGAACATTACGTAAAAGGCTGGAATAAGTGTTCGACCAACGAGCACTTTTGAGCGCCTACATTTTGCGATCTAATGGTTTCAAATCGTTATTTATAAGCAATTACTTTCTTTTCTTTTTTCTACATCTGCATTTTCGTCTTAATAGATTCTCAAACAATTTTTCTTTTTTATTATTCTTCGATGTGGATATTTCATTGACAGAAGGAGTTAATGTCATTTTTGACTCCCCCTTCCATGTATGATCTCCACTGCTCTGAATTGAACATAGTACTCAAAACATTTTGTCTGAACCGTTTAATTTCCATCGGTGCGATCACACATTTTCAGCACGGTTCAGTGTCGAAAGTACCGATTTAGAACTATAAAATATCTTTTATAAATATTGAGATATAATGTGAACCGAAACACTTAAATTGAACCAGTGGCGCCAAACGTATACATGAACTGAAGCAATCGTTTCATATAATTAAAGGGGTAGGTGGTCTTATTTCTACATGTGTTTGTAGATTTCTACAAGTTCTTATAATTGATACGTGAACTCATCCTATATGTACTTTTACTTTTGCAATTAATAATGGTGTTGTTGAAATTAAAATACGTTACAAGTCAAAGGAAGTAAAATGGTTTTCGATTATTTTCAATTTCAATATTTAAAACGAAAAGAAATTGCTTTGGGAATCTCGTATATTATTATTTTACGCATATAATTTACAATTCATATGAATTTTCAGAAGCAATATATTGTTGGAGACGGACTGATGAACAGAGAACTCGGGATATGGCACGCTAAAAGCCGAAATGTATTGCTGGAAAAACGATGACCGAAGAATCGTTGGTCAGCGTTGGGATCAAAGACATAACATCACTCATAGCTTTCTTGACTATTGCCTTGATCGTTTCTCTCATCATACTCGTACTGAAATGATCACTTTTCGCTACAACTCGGAAAAAGTTGTATCAAAAAATCGTAGTACATAATATTTATTCACTTATATCACTTTGGAAAAAAAAACAATAATAAACATGTAACAATCGTTAGCTTTATATCGCGTACGCTTTATAAACTTATAGGGTTAGTTTATTCTCATACGACATTTTGTGATCAAAGAATATACTTGGATTTATTTTATTACTCAAAAAAATCAAAACAAAAATGCATTTTTAAAATCCTCAAAAAAAAAAAAGTACTCACTACCCGAAGTTATACGATTCTGCACTTTTTTAAGCTGAAAGTCTACAAAATGGATTTTGCCGTTCAGTTGTTTTTGATCGTTACGTTTTTAAATACCGTTCCATACGTTTCAGTCGAAGATTTCTGAAAATTCGATACAAAACTTGATCCAAATGCATTTTGTGTGTAGACGTATTGTAGAAAATAATCGTGAGAGTTGTATAATTGTAAGTCAATTTTTATGAATAATACGTTTAAAATTGGTATTATAAACGCGTTATTATAGCGATTTATTTTAGGATGATCGTTAACACGAAATAAAAAATATTCACGCAAATGCTAAAAGTCTTTAAATATAATTTTTTTTTTTTTTTTGATAAAAATTAATTTTATATAAAACACAGCGTGAATTATCTTTTGCACGTCATGATTATTTAGAACAATTTCAGTATGTACTGTAGTGTAATGTAAATAGTATTTTAAATCTAAAAAACAATTGATAATATTCTCCGGTCCCCCGAAGATCAATTCAATTTTATCATGAAAATATACGTATATAAAGTATAAAAAAAAAACATATTAACATCGTATATTGTACACAGAATCCAATAGTATTATATTTTCTCGTTCTATAATGTAATGTTTTAATTTCAGATTCGATTTTATAATAAAATGTGTATATAATTTTAACCAAACGCGTTTAAAAACAGTGGTCCTCACTGCAACTGTTTTTTTTCTTAAATATATATATATAAATTTTATCGAGATATAATGTAAAACTGTAATGTCCGTCGAAGGTTAACCAGCGTACACAACGTCGCTAATTATTATTATTTTTTTTTTTTTACACACATTGTAAAATTTAAATCATTGACCTAGAGGAATAATACACACATGTATATATATATATAAGTTAGAAAGATTGATAAAGTATAGAATGTATATTTACTTTTAATAATAATCAAAAGGAAAAAAAATAGTTTCAATTATTTGTATCATTCTGACATAAAAATTCCGTACGTTTTGGAAATGGGCTGCAATAATCTGTACTACAATCGTATACGAAAAAAATATGTTTTAGAAAGATTTCAACATTCCGCGGTATAAAAGAAACAAAAGAAAGAAAACCGCAAGACCGTTGTCTAAAGTTGACTTATTCATATCCCCTTCTTTTCAATTCGAATCCCTCGCCATATGCTTATATAATAATTTATTCGGAATTACGAACTAACCTTGTACACCTTCAAACATATTATTTTCAAGTCCGATTGTCCTTGGATATGTAATATTACGGTATACACACATCGTTCCGCTATTTTCTGCTGTATTAAGGCATAGTTTTATGTATTTTTTATGAAAAAAAAAAACAATCACATACAAGGTATAAGATTTTTTTGTTTTTTTTTTAATTATAGTGCCAATAAGAAACACAATGTAAATAACGACGCGCGTGTTTGTCATTTGATAATAAATTTTAAAACACCGAATCGATTTTACAATATTATATATTTGTTCTTTAAGCGAATATAGCATATTGTATACCTAGTCCATATGCTATATAAGTCGGCGGCAGTAGGTATTTTATTCGACTTTTTTTTTTTTCAATTTTGTGGTCTTTATTTTACGTAAAAATTTCAAAACATAAAATTTTTATGTT